>JAQQAC010012171.1:11160962-11271339 GCA_029783875.1 Phataginus tricuspis | reverse complement strand
AAAAAAAAATAAAGAAGGAAAATTTGCGAACAAAACAAAACAAAAAAATTAACACATGACATTGAACACTTAAAAGTGTTAAGATGGTTAATTTCATGGTATGTGTATTTTACCACACAAAAATACATATTTTTTTTAAAAGGAGAAAATGAATGGGATTTCTAAGAGAAGTGGTCATGCATTACTGACAGTTGGGGGGTGGTGAGAAACAGGTTTTAATATTGGACATGACATTTACACCTCCTAAAGGATGCAGTAAATTTGCTCCATATAACCCAGTTTCGATGAATTCAAATCTATTTAGGGTAATCATAATCCCAAAAAGAAGATATTCTAGGATGGGCCAGAATTTATTTTTTAACTGTAATCCAAAGAATCTTAAAATAATTGACAGGAGGTCCAGGACGTTCCTGTAAACCCTGTTGGGGCACCCAAGTCTGGTTACAATAAGATGCATGTGATGAAACATGGTGCTACAGAAAACTTCTGGAGATTACTGGGTAAAATGTAGAGTACCATGGGGATGAAGATGGAACTCTGAAGTGAAATTTGTAGGATACAAAGATGTGTTTGAGGGTAGAGGTAAGGCCATGATTTGACTACAAATTAGGAAATGAATGGCAGGCATGGTTGCTTCGCTGCCGCCTGAAAACTTTATGAGGATTAACTGTGCAGCTCTACCTCTACCATCCTGCCAACTTGGAGGATAATCAAGCCAGCCCTTGGATAATAACATGGGGATTTTGTAGAAAAACAAAGAAATATAGATGACCAATATGGAAACAAGAAGCCACTTCTCTCATGAAGAAAAGGGTTAAATTGGAAAATTGGAAAAATTGTTCTCAGCTGGTTAGATATCCATTTTTCTCCATTAAAAAAAAATTTTGTTTTGGTATCATTAATATACAATTACATGAGCAACATTGTGGTTAATAGATTCCCCCCATAATCAAGTCTTCACCACATACCCCGTTACAGTCATTGTCCATCAGCGTAGTAAGATGCTATAGAATCACTACTTGTCTCCTCTGTGTTATACTGCCTCCCCCATGACCGCCCCCTTCCCACATTATGTGTGTTAATCATAATGCCTCTTTTTCCCCTTATACCTTCCTTCCCACCCACCCTCCCCAGTCCCTTTCTCTTCAGTAACTGTTAGTCCGTTCCTGGGTTCTGTGAGTCTGCTGCTGTTTTGTTCCTTCAGTTTTTGCTTTGTTGTTATACTCCACAGATGAGTGAAATCATTTGATACTTGTCTTTCTCCCCCTGGCTTATTTCACTGAGCATAATACCCTCTAGCTCCATCCATGTTGTTGCAAATGGTAGAATTTGTTTTCTTCTGATGGCTGAATAGTATTCCATTGTGTATATGTACCACTTCTTCTTTATCCATTCATCTACTGATGGACACTTAGGTTGTTTCCATTTCTTGGCTATTGTAAATAGTGCTGTGATAAACATAGGGGTGCATATGTCTTTTTCAAACTGGGCTGCTACATTCTTAGGGTAAATCCTAAGAGTGGAATTCCTGGGTCAAATGGTATTTCTATTTTTATTTTTTGAGGAACTTCCATACTGCTATCCACAATGGTTGAACTAATTTACATTCCCACCCGCAGTGTAGGAGGGTTCCCCCTTCTCCACATCCTTGCCAACATTTGTTGTTGTTTGTCTTTTGTATGGTGGCCATTCTAACTGGTGTGAGGTGATACCTCATTGTGGTTTTAATTTGCATTTCTCTGATGATTAGCGATGTGGAGCATCATTTCATGTGCTTGTTGGCCATCTGAATTTCTTCTTTGAAGAACTGTCTGTTCATATCCTCTCCCAATTTCTAATTGAATTATTTGCTTTTTATTTGTTGAGGTGCGTGAGCTCTTTGTATATTTTGGATGTCAACCCCTTATCGCATAGTCATTTATGAATATATTCTCCCATACTGTAGGATGCATTTTTGTTCTACTGATGGTGTCCTTTGCTGTGCAGAAGCTTTTTAGTTTGATAGAGTCCCAGTTGTTCATTTTCATTTTGTTTCCCTTGCCCATGGAGATATGTTCATGAAGAAGTTGTTCATGTTTATATTCAAGAGAGTTTTGCCTTTGCTTTCTTCTAAGAGTTTTATGGTTTCATGACTTACATTCAGGTCTTTGATCCATTTCGAGTTTACTTTTGTGTATGGTGTTAGACAATAATCTACTTTCATTCTCTTACATGTAGCTGACCAATTTCGCCAAAACCAGCTGTTGAAGAGGCTGTCATTTCCCCATTGTATATCCATGGCTCCATTATCATATATTAATTGACCATATATGCTTGGATTAGCATCTGGACTCTCTATTCTGTTCCACTGGTCTATGGGATCTGTTCTTGTGCCAGTACCAAATTGTCTTCATTACTTTGGCTTTGTAGTAGAGCTTGAAGTTGGGAAGCAAGATTCCCCATGCTTTATTCTTCCTTCTCAGGACTGCTTTGGCTATTTGGGGGCTTTTTTGGTTCCATCTGAGTTTTAGGACTATTTTTTCCAGTTCATTGAAGAATGCTATCGGTATTTTGATAGGGACTGCATTGAATCTGTAGATTGCTTTAGGCAGGATGGCCATTTTAACAATATTAATTATGCCTATCCAAGAGCATGGGATGAATTTCCATTTATTAGTGTCCTCTTTAATTTCTCTTAAGAGTGTCTTGTAATTTTCAGGGTATAGGTCTTTCACTTCCTTTGTTAGGTTTATTTCTAGCTATCTTATTCTTTTTGATGTAGTTGTGAATAGAATTTTTTTCCTGATTTCTCTTTCTGCTAGTTCATTGTTAGTGTATAGGAATGCAACAGATTTCCATGTATTAATTTTCTATCCTGCAACTTTGCTGAATTCATATATTAGTTCTAGTAGTTTTGGAGTGGATTCTTTAGGGTTTTTTATGTACAATATCATGTCATCTACAAACAGTGACAGTTTGGCTTCTTCCTTACCAATCTGGATGCCTTTTATTTCTTTGTGTTGTCTGATTGCCATGGCTAGGACCTCCAGTACTATGTTGAATAAAAGCAGGAAGAGTGAGCATTCTTGTCTTGTTTCTGATTTTAGAGGAAAATCTTTCAGCTTCTCGCTGTTAAGTATGGTCCTGGCTGTGGGTTTGTCATACACAGCCTTTATTATGTTGAGGTACTTGCCTTCTATACCTATTTTGTTGAGAGTTTTTATCATGTATGGATGTTGTTGTAAAATGCTTTTTCATCAACTATGGAAGTGATCATGTGGTTTTTGCCTTTCTTTTTGTTGATGTGGTAGATGATGTTGATGGTTTTCAAATGTTGTACCATCCTTGCATCTCTGGGATGGATCCCACTTGATCATGGTGCATGATCCTCTTGATGTATTCTTGAATTCATTTTGCTAATATTTTGTTGAGTGTTTTTGCATCTATGTTCATCAGGAATATTGGTCTTTAGTTTTCTTTTTTGTGGGGTCTTGGCCTGGTTTTGGTATTAGAGTGTTGCTGGCTTCATAGAATGAGTTTGGAAGTACTCCCTCCTCTTCTATTTTTTGGAAAACTTTAAGAATGGATATTATGTCTTCTCTAAATGTCTGATAAAATTCAGCGGTGAATCCATCTGGTATGGGAGTTTTGTTCTTGGGTCGTTTTTTGATTACAGACTCAATTTCATTGCTGGTAATTGTTCTGTTTAGATTTTCTGTTTCTTGCTTGGTCAGTCTTGGAAGGTTGTATTTTTCTAGAAAGTTGTCTATTTCTTCTAGGTTACCCAGTTTTTTAGCATATAGATTTTCATAGTATTCTCTAATTATTCTTGTTATTTCTATCATGTCTGTCATGATTTTTACTTTCTCATTTCTGATTCTGTTTATGTATGTAGATTCTCTTTTTTTCTTAATAATTCTCGGTAGGGGTTTATCTATTTTGTTTATTTTTACAAAGAACCAGCTCTTGGTTTCCTTGATTTTTCTATTGTTTTATTCTTCTCAATTTTATTTATTTATTCTCTGATCTTTATTATGCCCCTCCTTCTGCTGACTTTGGACCTCGTTTGTTCTTTTTCCAATTTCAATAATTGTGACTTTAGACTATTCATTTGAGATTGTTCTTCCTCCTTTAAATAGGCCTGGATTGCTATGTACGTTCCTCTTAGAACTCCCTTCACTGTGTCCCAGAGAAGTTGGGGCTTTGTGCTGTTGTTTTCATTTATCTCCCTATATTGCTTGATCTCTATTTTAATTTGGTCATTGATTCACTCATTATTTAGGAGCATGTTGTTAAGTCTTTTAGTTTTCTTTGTACAGTTTATTTCTAGTTTTATACCTTTGTGATCTGAGAAGTTGGTTGGTACAATTTCAATCTTTTTGAATTTACTCAGGATCTTTTTGTGGCCTAGTATATGGTCTATTCTGGAAAATGTTCTCTGTGTACTTGAGAAGAATGTGTATCCTGCTGCTTTTGGGTGTAGAGTTCTGTAGATGTTTGTTAAGTCCATCTGTTCTAATGTGTTGTTCAGTGTCTGTGTGTCCTTACTTATTTTCTGTCTGGGTGATCTGTCCTTTGGAGTGAGTGGAGTGTTGAAGTATCCTAAAATACACTGAATTCTATCTCACCCTTTAATTCTGTTAGTATTTATTTCACATATGTAGGTGATCCTGTGTTCAGGGCATAGATATTTATAATGGCTATATCCTCTTGTTGGACTGACTCCTTTATCATTATGTAATGCCCTTCTTTGTCTCTTGTGACTTTCTTTGTTTTGAAGTCTATTTTGTCTGATACAAGTACTGCAACACCTGCTTTTTTCTCCCCATTGTTTGCATGAAATATCTTTTTCCATCCCTTCACTTTTAGTCTGTGTATGTCTTTGGGTTTAAAGTGAGTCTCTTGTAGGCAGCATATAGATGGGTCATGCTTTTTTATTCATTCTATTACTCTGTGTCTTTTTATTGGTGCATTCAGTCCATTTACATTTAGGGTGATTATCGATAGATATGTACTTAATGCTTTTGCAGGTTTTGGATTCATGGTTACCGAAGTTGAAGGGCAGCTTCTTTACTATCTAACTATCTAAATTAAATCACTTATTATGCTATTATAAACACAGTTTGATGATTATTTCTGTCCCTTCTTTTTTTCTTCCTTCACTCTTTATATGTTATGTGTTTTATTCTGTACTATTTGTGCTTCCCTTGACTTATTTTGTGGATAGCTGATTTTATTTTGCCTTTAGTTAGTATTTGGTTGGTTTACTTTCTTTGCTGTAGTTTTATTATCTCTGGTGACAGCTATTTAGCCTTAGCATGCTTCCATCTAAAGCAGTCCCTTTAAAATACATTGTAGAGAGGGTTTGTGGGAGGTAAATTCCCTCAACTTTTGCTTTTCTTGGAATTGTTTAATCCCTCCTTCAACTTTAAATGATAATATTGCTGAATACAGTATTCTTGATTCAAGGCCCTTCTGTTTCATTGCATTGAATATATCATACCATTCTCTTCTGGCCTGTAATGTTTCTGTTGAGAAGTCTCATGATAGCCTGATGGGTTTTGCTTTGTATGTGATCTTTTTTATTTCTCTGGTTGCTTTTAATACTCTTCCCTTGTCTTTGATCTTTGCCATTTTCATTATTATATGTCTTGGTGTTGTCCTCTTTGGGTCCCTTGTGTTGGGAGATCTGTGGATTTCCATTGTGTGAGAAACTATTTCCTTATTCAGATTGGGGAGTTTTGAGCAATTATTCCTTCAAAGACACTTTCTATCCCTTCTTCTCTCTCTTCTTCTTCTGGTACTCCTATAGTGAAAATATTGTTCCATTTGGATTGATCACACAGTTCTCTTAATATTCTTTCATTCCTAGAGATCCTTTTACCTCTCTCTGCCTCAGCTTCTCTGTATTCTTGTTCTCTGATTTCTATTCCATTAACCTTCTCTTCCATTTCATCCGGTCTGCTCTTAAATCCTTCCTTTGTTTCATTTATGTTATCTCCCTCCTTAATTCATTCCTTAGCTCTTGAATATTTCTCTGCAGCTCCATCAGCATGCTTATGCTTTTATTTTGAAATATTTTCAGGAAGATTGGTGATTTCAGTCTCACCAAGCCCTCTCTCTGGTGTTTGAAGGATTTCGGACTGAACAAGGTTCTGCTTTTTCATGGTGATGGGAGTGGTCACGTGGAAGTGGTGCGTGTGTCAGCTGGGAGAACAAAGTCCCTTCCTGCTTGCTGGTCTCCTCGCCTGTTTCTTCTGTTTGTGCTGGTCAACCGCACACTGGGAGCAGACTCTTGGTTAATCCCCTGAGCTTCCATGGGCGGGGCGGCCCTCAGGATGGTTTAGGGCACTGGTGGGGGTCGCAGGTGAGTGGTGTATGTTGTGCCATGAGAATGGAACCCCTTTGTGCTCCCTGGATTCTGTGCCCTTCTCCACTGTCTGTTTCAGTCAACCAAGCACAGGGAGTATCTTCTTGGTTAATCCACTAAAGAGCTGTGTGTGGGGCGGCCCTTGGAATGGCTTAGGACACTGGTGTGTGTCACAGGTGAGCAGTGCATGTTTTGCCATGAGACAAAGCCCTTTGTGCCTCCTGGACTCTACGCCGGTCTCTGCTGTGTGTGCCAGTCATCTGCATGCAGGGAGCAGCCTCTGGGCCTTCTCATGCAGGGAGAAGCCTCTGTGCTAATCTGTGTGGTTGCTGTAGGCAGGGCTGCTACCCAGTTGTTCCTTAGCAATGGCAGGCCAGCTTGTTTGCTTTCAGTGCTGGCAGCGGGGAAGGAACAGCAGGCTGCTTATTGTAGTGAGAGGCTTCAGAGCTACATTACCACCCAGGAGTTTAGGGCTCCTGAAGTTCCTTAAAGTTCCCAGCCTGCTGGGCTGAGTGTGCCAGGAAAATTTTGTCCACCTGTTAATCCCTTGTCCCTTTAAGACTTTTAAAGCACTCACTTTTCTTTTTTCTCAGAGCAGCCGGCTGTGGGAACCTGTTTGCAGTCCCAATCTTGGACTTTGCTTTTCCACTCCTCCAATATCCAGTGCTCCATGCAATGTGTGTCTGTGCTCCCAGGGCAGACCACCAGGGCTGGTTATTTAGCAGTCCTGTGCTTCCACTCCCTCCCCACTCTGATTCCTTTCCTCCCACCGGGGAGCTGGGGTGGGGGGAGTGGTCAGATCCCACCAGGTCATGACCGTATCCTACCCTTTTTGTGAGATGCTGGGCTCTCGCAGATGTAGCCTGGCTCGTGTACTGGACCTTCTGGTCACTCTTTCAGGAATAGTTGTATTTGCTGTATTTTCAATATATATATATTATTGGGAGGAGATTTATGCCACCCTACTCATGCCACCATCTTGAGAATCCCCATTTTTCTCTATTTTTATTGAACCATTTTGGCTGGGACCAAGGCAGAGGGCTTGTTGATTGACTGTTGACTTCTAGTGATGAGATATTGTGGTGTATGTGATTGTTTCAGCCATATGCCCAAATGGCAAGGATTGTATAAGAGGTGCAGAAGGCTAGGGTGACAGGGACCCATGATAGACTTAGGTCTTTCTTTCCCATCGTGTTTTGGAACCAGCCAAGCACAATTTGCATTTGATAAAATGGTTTCCAATTCACTTTACATCTTTGCCACAGAGATATTTAAGTATACCAGCATACTCTCAGAGGTTAGTGTAGTAAGATGGGTCATGGTAACTGCTAGGGATAAGTTGGTGATCTTCATCGATTTGTCTTATACATGCTTCTTTGGAGAAAGGATAATGGGAGGATTTAAGGACTAGTCAACCATACAAGAGATAAAGGTTGGAGAATAAACACAGCCAAAAGTCATGCCAGCTCTCCTCTGAGAAATGTTGGAAATTGCACAAGACCAAATAATTAAGGACATCCTTCAAACTAAGAAATAAGTTATTTTTTTTCTCATTGATATACCTCCCCGGAGGAAGAGAGTAACTCTTACACTTGTTCCAGTTTAGGCAAAACCAGGTCCTCCAACTCACCACCACAGGAATCCTGCTGGGCCCATTTACAAAGTCACAAGAAAGGAATCTAATTTACGTTGATTCCCCAGCAGAAATAACAATGTTTACAAAGGACTGCTGAGGTGGCAGTGTAGCTGGAATGTAAATATCCACTCAGATGCTTTTCCAAGTGTGTGCAACTAGAATGCATGCAGACTGCAGTCTGGCAGAGATTCAGTACTGTTAGTCAGCAAATCTACCAGCAGAGCCTGATGCAGCTAATTTAGATAGTCCTGTTGGGAGACAATCACTGGCTTGCTCCTGATATTAGGAGAGAATGCTGCTACCATAGAAAGACATCAGATAGATAATCCTGAGACGAGAAATGCCTATCAAGTCATAGAAACACTTGCATAGGGAAGGTGGAGCTCAGTATACAGGTCATTGATTTAAAAAAAATAGTTTATTCCAAAGCTCAAAACCCTGAAAACTGGAGAGTTCATCTCTTTCTTGAGTATAGAGCATCATTGCTTGTGTATAGGGGCCTTCATTCCCCCTGACCCTACTACCATCTTGATCTGAGCTGTATTTCTTTCCAGCTGAGACAAAACGAATTCCTTGTTTCCCACAAGAGTTTCTGGATTGAGAATCATGTTGCCATTTGAAAATCAGGCAGCAGAGATACGTTTTATATGTATTAAAACTCTGATAGAGAAAGGCAGTGGTAAATCTGCGGGGTGAGTGGAGTTGAAAGCCATATAGAGATAGAGGATAAGGAGTTTTATACTTCCAGAGTGTTTGGGTATTTACAGATGCTTAAGCCAGTGGCCTACAGACTCGCTATAGTGAGTGGAGCCCTAGGAGATTGTATAATGAAATATATCCAAAGTAAATTTCTGTGGGAATTTAGAAGAATAGTAGAAATACTGGAACAGATAGCTTAATCAAACCATTCAACTAGGTTCATTAAATGACCATGCATGTGTGTGCTCAAACAATATGGAGTTGGAATGAATGATGGCAAACCCTCTTGAATATACTGAAATAGCCAAGGAGTAAGAAATTGAATTCAATGTCATTGGACAAAAGATTGTCGATAGCTGGCAGAGAACTAAATAAAACATAGAAGTGTTGTGAGTGTGTGTGTGTGTATGTAGAGTGGGGAAGCTACAAATATGTGTTGGCTGGAACTGACATATATATTAATCTAGACTTTGCTTATTCTGCAACAGAATCAGAAGCAACCATAGAAATATAAGAAAATATGATAAAAATATTTACATTAATAAATATTCCGTCAACTGGACACACCTGGTTATATTCTTCTATCAAGGTATGTACTTCACTGCCACTACTGTAAAATAAAATGGGCAAGGAAATATAATGGACAAACCACATTATTTTCATCGTTTCGTAGTCTTTTCCTTATCTTATGAAAGTTGGAATGGAGAATTAAAACACATTGTAAGAATGGATTTATGCGAGTGCTGAACCAACTAAACATACATGTTCTCAGACTGAAGGAAATACTCGATATTTTATCTTCCCATCTCACAGGAGCTTTCTCACTTGATTAGTCCTCAGATTGGGGCTGTTCTTGTGTGTGTCGACAGAAATTATTATCATGACCCCAAAACATAATGTCTGCACCATTCTGGTATCCCTACTGCTGAATTTAACTGGATATGTTTTACTAAAACATTTTGGTGTAGATCATGATCTCACCCTATGTAAATGAATTAGGATTAACTGCAATTCTTTATTTTCAAGTCCTATGACATCTTCCTGGGAATGAAGCAGAGCAGAAGAATGACACATTGTGCTACTAACTCTTCCTGGGGAAGCAGTATTTTACCAATATTATAACATTTTAAAAATTGGAAAAAAGTAAACAAACTTTGATGTTAATTACATTATACAATGTAAGTCAATTTTATGTGTTAACTTGACTGGGCCAAGGTATGCCCAGGTAGCTGGTAAAACTTTGTATCTGGGTGTGTCTATGAAGGCATCTCAGGGAGAGATGAGCATTTGACTTGGTAGAATGAACACAGAAGATTGCCTTCACCAGTGAAAATGCACACCATCCAATCCACTGAGAGCTGGAATAGAATAAAATGACAGAGAAAGTGTGAATTTACTCTCTGGGCTTAAGATGAAACTTTCATCTTCTGTACTCAGACATTGATGCTCTTGGTTCTTGGGGTTTTGGACTCAGATGGGGATTTATACCATCAGACCCCCAGTTGTAGGGCATTTTAACTTAGACTGAATTACACCACTGCTGGCATTTCTGTTCTCCAACTTGCAGAAGGAAGATTGTGGGACTTCATCATCTCTATAATCACATGAGCCAATTCCTATAATAAATCTCTTCTTATATGTATCTATCAATTTGCTGATTGATCTGTCTATCCTCCACTGATTCTCTTTCTCTAGGGAACTCTGGCTAATACATATAGGAAACTTTTAAAACCTTTAAAAGAATTCTAGAATTAGTAATATAGCTTTGCTAGTAGACCAGATATAACTATTTTAAAAATCAATTGATTTCTATATACTGGTAACAAAGAGATAATTTAAGAGAAAAAACAGAAAGATATTTGATGTAGCAACTAAAAACATTACATGACTAGAAGAAAATCTAAATATTATGTGAATTATTTTATAGACATATGTACAATATTATGTTTAAAATCACTAAGGTAGACATAAATATATGAAATACATATTCATCAACAGGAAAACTCAATACCATGGAGTTGTTCTGCCCAAATTTGTAATTCCATTCAACATAGCAATTTTAATACTAATTACATAAGGTTTCTTCATGAAAGATAATTTTGAAATGTATACAGAAGAACAAAGGGTAAAGAAAATTCTAACCATGGCAAAGAGACCAATGGAACTAGTGACAGATACATGAATTTAAACAAATGTGAAATACGACAGAACTGGTACTGCAAATCACTGATGTGGGAACTTAAAATATACTCATCAATTCTTTGACACTTCTCCCTTAAGGAAGTGGAGTCTAATTTCCCTTGAAGGTGGGTTAACCTTAGTGACTTGCTTCCAACATGCTGTATTTACGACAGGCCATAAAGAGATTGCTATTTCCAGCTTATTCTCTCTCTTGGATCACTTTCCCTAGTAAAAGCAGTTGCCATGTTACCAGGACACTCAAGCAGACCTTTGGAGAGACCCATAGGGTGAAGAACTGAAGTCTTCTGCCAACAGCTGCAAGTCAAGTCCTGAGCTGACTGCAGCTCCAGCCAACATTTTAACTGCACCATCATGAGAGACACTGAGCAAAAAACGCCCAGTTGAGCTGTTCTGGATTTGTGACACACAGAAACTTTGACAAAAAAAATTTTTTAAGCCATTAAGTTTTGGGATAATTGTTGCAGAACAGTGAAAAATACAACAGGAAAGAGATGGAGTGGTACATAAATGTTTCTATGACAGTTTTATTCTATGGAGAAAAGTCAATTTAATGTCGAATAATGACTTCAACAGAAACAGCAGAGCTCTAAAACTTTAAAACATAAGAAAATACTAACCCTAGGTCTAATGTTAATGAGAGACAAATTTTAATTACTGAGGATTGGTAGATGCAAGTACATTACAATTTAAAAGCATTTAATAAAGAACAACACAGAAAGAATAAAATATGCAAGCTATAAAAGAGAAGATGCCTCAATTCCACTGAAACATATAAATGACCTTGGGGAAAAAAAAGAAAAATGGTCAACCCTATAGAAAAATAATAGGCAAAAGAACTGAATCAGTGTTTCAGATGAAAAGAATCCAATTGTCAAATGAATATGCGAAAAGTACTGATTCTCATTAAAAATTAAGGATTTTAAAAAATAAAACATGATAACATTTCATACCCATCAGTTTAGAAAAGAAGCCAAAATGTCAAACAGTATTGTTAGCTTAGAAATCGAACAAAAGAGGTACTTTATCCTGCAGGTGGTTGGGATAATGGGCACATCTGCTTTGGCAGGTGCTTTGTCACTGTCTTGTAAGGCTGAAGACAAACACAGCCACTGTGGCTGTTTCATTCCTCCAGTTGCTCGTGCCTAAATCCTGAAGCTCTCTTTCTCCCAGACTCCCAAATCGGATCACTTTTCACAACCCTAACTTCGACTCTAACAATTCACGTTTCCCTCGTCTCTTGCTTAAATTATTAAAATATGCTTCTGTTGCCGGCTCGGTCACCTGCTTTTCCTATCATTCAGCATGTTATCAACATACATGTCAGATTATGCCGCTCTACTGTTCAGATACCTCTACTGAGATCTTTCATAACTTTGAGCGAATGCCAAATACCCCAAGACTTCCCAACCTACCCAACCTACCTTTTGAACTCAACTCTTACCTCAGTCTCAGGCTCAGCCCTTCCTGGAACACACCACTTAAGCCTCTACCCGCAGCCTTTTCCCTGGTTCCCTCCTCTGGGAGTGGTCTTCCCTCTAAGTGCCCCCTAGAATGATCCACACCCTTGCCTGCTTTGGCTATGTATTCCAGTACCTTTTTCTGGAGGAGACCTTCTCTGATCACATATAACAGGGATAATTCCTCTTTCTAGCGCTGTGCCCAGTCTTGCTCCGCTGTGCTAGCCCTCGTCCTGCTGCACAGCTCCTCATTTTATTACAGTCACTTGATAAATGATCTGTGTCAGTCTCTGGGCTGCTTACAAATGTCTGAACCTCTTCTTCCTTCCAGGCACATGGCAGGAGTTCACAGTCCCACCCTGAGCAAGACCATGTGACTTTCCTTAGCCAGTAATGTGTAATGTATCTATTCTGTGCAGAAGTTTGAAGAGCATATGTGGAATTTGTCACATCCTCATTTCCCTCCTCCTTAGTGCCTGACACCTTCCCAGAGAGTGGCATTTTGGTCACTCTGGGTACTAAAATGAGAGAGATGCCAGTCTAGGGAGGGGACACCCCCTGCTAACCCTTGAAGAACATGTAACATGATCAAGAAATAACAATTGTATGCATTTATCCATTGACAGACATGTCTTAGCTTTTATAAATAACGCTGCTATGAACATGCACAGGCAGGTATCTTTTTTCAAGTTAGTGTTTTTGGTTCCTTTGGATATAGTCCCAGAAGTGGAAATGCTGGATTACATGGTAGTTTAGTTTCACTTTTTGAGGAAATTCCATACAATAGTCCAGAGTGTTTGCACCAATTTACAGTCTCACCAACAGTGCACAAGGGTTCCCTTTGCTCCACATCCTCCTCACTTTTTGTTATCTTTCATCTTTTCATGATAGCCATTCTAACAGGCATGAGGTGATATCTCAGGGCGGAGTTGATTTGCATTTCCGTGATGTTGAGCATCTTTTCATGTGTCAGTTGGCCATCCCCATGTCTTCTGTGGGAAAAATATATATTCATGTCCTTTGCCTATTTTTAATTGGATTATTTGTTTTTTTGCTATTGAGCTGTATAATCTTTATGTATTTTGGACATTAACCCCTTTTCAGGTTTTGTAATTTTTTTTCCATTTTGTAGGTTGTCATTTCAATTTGTGGATGTTTTCCTTTGCTGTGCAGAAGCTTTATGAGGTAGTCTCACTTGTTTATTTTTTATTTGGTTGCTAGTGTTTAGGTGTGATTTCCAAAAAAATCATTACCAAGACCCACATAAAGGAGCTTTTTTCCTATGTTTTCTTCTAAGAGTTTCATGATTAAAGGTCTTACATTTAAATCTTTAGTCCATTTAGAGCCAATTTTTGGGAGTGTTGTAAGATAGAAGTCCAGTTTCATTTTTTTACATATTTACACATAATCAATCCACTATGTGGATGTCCAGTCTTCCCAGCACCATATATTGAAGAGACTGTCTTTTCTTCATTGGATATTCCCAACTCCTTTGTCATATATTAATTGACCAAATATGTTTGGGGTATTTTTGGGCTTTTGATTCTGTTTAATTGGTAGATTTGGGTCTTTTTCTATCAGTTCCATGCTGTTTTAATTGCTATAACTGTATAGAATAGCTTGAAATTAGGAAGTGTGATGCTTCTGCTTGGTTGTTCTTTTTCAGGATTTCTTTGGCTTATCAGAGCCTTTTGTGGTTCCATATAAATTATAGTAATGCTTTTTATATTTCTTCAAAAAAATATCATTGGGACTTTGATAGGGATAAAGAAGTGATATATAATACATGGTGGAATGTTATTTAGCCATAAAAAATATGAAAACCTACCACTTATGCCAGCATGAGTGGAACTTGAAGATGTTATGGTAAGTGAAATAAGTCATAATGGAAAGACAAATTTAAATATGATCCCACTTACGTGGTATGGAATCCCAAAACAAAAATGAAAACAATATCAAACATAAACAAAGTAGCAAACTCACAGGAAAAGAGATCGTACTTGCAGTTACCAGAGGGTGCTGGTAGAAGGAAGGAGAACTGGAGGAAGGTGATCAAAAGGTACTTCCAGTTATAAGAACTAAGTCCTAGAGATAAGGTCCAGCATGATGACTATACAGGAAAGTTGTTAAGAGAGTAAATCCTAAAAGTTTTCATGACAAGAATTTTTTGAATTTTCTTTTTGTTGTATCTATATGAGAGGATAGATGTTCACTAAACCTTTTATACTAATCATTTCACAACATATGTAAATTAGTTCATCATGCTGTACATCTTAAACTTAAACGGTGATGACTGTTAATCATTTCTCAATAAAACTGGAAAAAATACACTTTAACTAAATGAAAACAATACGTATTTTTCAATATTTTAAGCCACTTAGATTTCAGGATTGTTTCCCACAGCAGCATAACCGGGCCTATCCTGGTGAACATAATGCTTTATTTTTTGTCTTATTAATCATTTGCCTTTCCCCACAACAATATAAGCATCACACAGGATGGAATTTTTGTTATGTTTTCTTTGCTGCTCTAACTTAAGTACCTAAACAGATCCTATAATATAGATGATTCTCAAAACTGAATAGATGCTGCTGTTTTGTTCCTTCAGTTTTTTTTTTCTTTGTTCTTATACCCAAGAACGGACTAATAGTTACCAAAGGGAAAGGGACTGGGGAAGAAGGGTGGGAAAGGAGGGATAAGAGGGTAAAAGGGGCATTACGATTGGCAGACATAGGGTGGGGGGGCACGGGGAGGACTGTACAACTCAGAGAAGACAAGTAGTGATTCTCATCTCACTACACTGATGGACAGTGACTGTAATAGGGTTGGTGGGGGGGACCTGATGAAGGGGGTAGTTTAATCATCACAATATTGCTCATGTAATTGTAGGTTAATGATACTAAAATAAAATAAATTGTAAAAATAAACTGAATAGATGAATGAAAATTGGGCAAATATCCTATGGTTTCCCAGTTTCATATGCTAAAGAAATTCTTGCACAGATAACTAGGAGACACACATAAGAAATCTTATGGAAAATTGTAACTTAAAAACTCATAAGCAAAACTGAAAACAGCTACAAAATCTATCATTTGTAGAAGGGATAAATCCATTGTGATATTTTCTCACAATGGAATAGCATAAAAAATAAAGAAAAAGAATGAACTACCATTTTTAATCACATGGTGGAATCTCAGGAATCCAACACTGAATGGAAAAAAGCAATTCAAAGAAGAAAATTATGTATATTATCATTTATTTAAATAAAAATGAAGTGATAGTTTGAAGATCAATACATATGTAAAAAATCATATCCAAATCCAGTGCATTATAGGCACACATTTCAGAACAGTGGCACCTCTTGGGGGAGCAGAGAGAGATGGATAACACTGGGAAGGGCTTGTGGGAAACATTCAGTAATGGTTAGAGTCTCTGACTTAAACTAGAGAGTGGGTGCATGTTTATGTGCTGTTTATTTTATTATTCTCTGGACCTTATAAACACATTTATATAATTCCTTTTATGTGTAAAATGTTTGACACACACACAAACAAAAATCAAAAACAAAACAAGAACAAGAAAAGGGTCCTGTCGTATTATGCCTTAGAGGTGGAGCCCTGGAGCAGGGGAATAAATGTGGAATCGGATATCATGCTTGTCTGCTTAGGGCACCTCTGCACTGCCTGTCCATCGATTATAACACCTACTTCCTACCTCCTAAGGCTGGCTGAGAATAGATCCAATAACTACAAAGACTACTTTTTTCATCTTGAGTATTTCTTCTAATCCAAACATGGGGCCACACTTTTAAGTATGTTGCATCTCATGATCTTCTCAACTTACATTCAGGCCATCTGAACTTCTTCATTCTAATAAGGACATTGAAGATGCAAAAAGTTAACTTATTTCAAGATCACTCCACTGATAAATGGAGAGTCTGGAATTAAATACTTCTATCTCTTGACAAACTTAAGTTTGACAAAGTTTACACCCCTCTGCCCAGTGCTTATGAGAAAATTCTGTAAGATTTGGTATATTGGATGCAATTACAAGAAATTTGTTTTCCATGACTTCTCTCTTCCAGGCTATCTTTTGCTGTAGGTGAGATTAGAATCAACATGCCACCTAGTTGTAAAGTCTTACTGCTTTGGAAACAAGACCATTTCTGTGAAGTGGTATCTCTAGACTTAGCCATGGGGACAGCCACTGTGTACCTGCCCACAGGGAACCTCAGAAGGATGGTGCCCCTCTCTCAGTGTCATCGTGCATTAATTGTGCTGTTGCACTTTTCACATGTGGCATTCAGTAGATGCCATCGCTGGGGGAGATAATTAAATAGCAGATAGTCTCTTCCCTATTTGCCTCCTCATTACCCAGGTTGGCCTGCTCTTCATTTCACCATGCAGTACTACACCCTGAGGCAAGAGGCACAGAACGTGTCGGAAGCCCTGATTTCCTGGAGCTCACATACTAGTGGGAGGGAGAAGTAAACAAACAAAATAAGAAAATATATAAATAAGACCATTTCTGAGAGCCATTCATGCCCTAGGGAAATACAATAGCATGGTGTTACCGAAAAAGGCAGGGAGAGGAGAGGGAGTGCTTTGGATTGCAGTCACAGAGATGTCATTCGATCGGAGACCTTAACGTGAAAAGGGAGAGGAAAGCCGAAGCCTGAAGCCTGGGTCAGAGTGTCGCCAGCCGAGGGCACAGTACATGTGAAGAGAAAGCCAGACTGAGGAGCATGGATGAAGAGGGAAGTGGCCGAGGTGGCTGAGCCCGTGGAGAGCTTTGAGAGACAGGACAGCGGCCTGCAGTGCATGTGCACACGGGTTCTGAGGGGAAAGCGAAGCCTGGAAGTCACACCAGTGCTTACATCCTAATTTTCAGCCTTGCTGTTACCTGGGCAAGTGTGATCCCAGAGGCTTTCTCACGTCCATCCTCATTCTTGTGTTAAAACCTGGCTTTCTGCACTCACTTGAAAATCTGGGCAGATTAATGCCACAGAGAGAGCCTGTGTTGTCAGAGCCTCCACTATCGCCACTGTCGCACTGCCTTGTTGCCTGTCCACTCAGGTCGGGGGGTCAGAACACCCACTGTCCAGGAGAATTTGAGAAGCATGTGCATGATACTGTGGGATGCAGATCTGAGCCTGCATATCAGGTGGTGGACATAGGCAGGTGGCCCATTTCCTGATCTCTGTGTTGGTTCTTTTTTTATAATTTATTTTGGTATCATTAATCTACAATTACATGTGCAATATTATGATGATTAAACGACGCCCTTCATCCGGTCCCCCCCATCAACCCCATTAAACTCACTGTCCATCAGCATAGTGAGATGCTATAGAATCACTACTTGTCTTCTCTGAGTTGTACAGCCCTCCCCATGCCCCCACAACATTACGTCTGCTAATCGTAATGCCCCTTTCACCCTCTTATCCCTTCCTTTCCACCCATCTTCCCCAGTCCCTTTCCCTTTGGTAACTATTAGTCCATTCTTGGGTTCTGTGAGTCTGCTGCTGTTTTGTTCCTTCAGTTTTTTTTTTCTTTGTTCTTATACTCCACATATGAGTGAAATCATTTGATACTTGTCTTTTTTAGCTTGGCTTATTTCACTGAGCATAATACCCTCAAGCTCCACCCATGTTGTTGCAAATGGTAAGATTTGTTTTCTTCTTATGGCTGAATAATATTCCATTGTGTATATGTACCATTCTTTATCCATTCATCTACTGATGGACACTTAGGTTGCTTCCATTTCTTGTCTATTGTAAATAGTGCTGCGATAAACATAGGGGTGCATATGTCTTTTTCAAACTGGGCTGCTGCAGTCTTAGGGTAAATTCCAAGGAGTGGAATTCCTGGGTCAGATGGTATTTCTATTTTGAGTTTTTTGAGGAACCTCCATACTGCTTTCCACAATGGTTGAACTAATTTGCATTCCCACCAGCAGTGTAGGAGGGTTCCCTTTTCTCCACATCCTCGCCAACATTTGTTGTTGTTTGTGTTTTGGATGTTGGCCATCCTAACTGGTTTGAGGTGATATCTCATTGTGGTTTTAATCTGCATTTCTCTGATGATCAGCAATGTGGAGCATCTTTTCATGTGCGTTTTGGCCATCTGAATTTCTTCTTTAGAGAAGTGTCTATTCATGTCCTCTGCCCATTTCTTAATTGGATTATTTGCTTTTTGTTTGTTAAGGTGCGTGAGTTCTTTATATATTTTGGATGTCAACCCCTTATCAGATACGTCATTTATGAATATATTCTCCCATACTGTAGGATGTCTTTTTTGTTCTACTTATGGTGTCCTTTGCTGAACAGAAGCTTTTAACCTTGATATAGTCCCATTTGTTCATTTTTGCTTTGGTTTCCCTTGCATGGGAAGATATGTTCATGAAAAAGTCGCTTATGTTTATGTCCAAGAGATTTTTGCCTATGTTTTTTCTAAGAAAAAAACATTTTCTATGGTTTCATGACTTACATTCAGGTCTTTGATCCACCTTGAGTTTACCTTTGTGTATGGGGCTAGACAGTAGTCCAATTTCATTCTCTTCCATGTAGCTGTCCAGTTTTTCCAACACCAGCTGCTGAAGAGGCTGTCATCTCCCCATTGTATATCCAAGGCTCCTTTATCAAATATTAATTGACTGTATATGTTTGGGTTAATGTTTGGATTTTCTATTCTGTTCCACTGGTCTGTGGGTCTGTTTTTGTGCCAATACCAAATTGTCTTGATTACTGTGGCTTTGTAGTAGAGCTTGATGTCAGGGAGCGTAATTCCCCCTGTTTGATTCCTCCTTCTCAGGATTGCTTTGGGTATTCAGCATCTTTTCTGGTTCCATATGAATTTTAGAATTATTTGTTCCAGTTCATTGAAGAAAGCTGTTGGTAGTTTGATAGGGATTGCATTGAATCTGTAGATTGCTTTAGGTAGTATAGACATTTTGACAATATTTATTCTTCCTAGCCAAGAACCTGGGATGCATTTCCATTTGTTAGTGTCCTATTTAATTTCTCCTAGGAGTGTCTTGCAGTTTTCAGAATACAGGTTTTTCACTTCCTTGGTTAGGTTTATTACTAGGTATTCTATTCTTTTTAATGCAATTGTGAATTGAAGTGTTTTACTGATTTCTCTTTGTGTTAGTTCATCGTTAGTGTATAGGAAAGCAACAGATTTCTGTGTGTTAATTTTATATCCTGCAACTTTGCTGAATTCAGATATTAGTTCTAGTAGTTCTGGAGTGGAGTCTTTAGGGTTTTTTATGTACAGTATCATGTCATCTGCAAATAGTGACAATTTGACTTCTTCTTTACCAATCTGGATGCCTTGTATATCTTTGTTTTGTCTGATTGCCATGGCTAGGACCTCCAGTACTATGCTGAATAACAGTGGAGAGAGTGGGCATCCCTGTCTTGTTCCCAATCTTAGATGAAAAGCTTTCAGCTTCTCGCTGTTAAGTATGATGTTAGCTGTGGGTCTGTCATATATAGCCTTTATGATGTTGAGGTACTTGCCGTCTATACCCATTTTGTTGAGAGTTTTAATCATGAATGGATGCTGAATTTTTTCAAATGCTTTTTCAGCATCTATGGAGATGATTATGTGGTTTTTGTTCTTCTTTTTGTTGATGTGGTGGATGATGTTGATGGATTTTCGAATGTTGTACCATCCTTGCATCCCTGGGATGAATCCCACTTGATCATGGTGTATGATCCTCTTGTGTTTTTGAATTCGGTTGGCTAATATTTTGTTGAGTATTTTTGCATCTACGTTCATCAGGGATATAGGTCTGTAATTTTCTTTTTTGGTGAGGTCTTTGCCCGGTTTTGGTACTAGAGTGGTGCTGGGTTCATAGAATGAGTTTGGAAGTATTCCCTCTTCTTCTATTTTTTGAAAAATTTTAAGGAGAATGCATGTTATTTCTCCTCTATATGTCTAGTAGAATTCAGAGGTAAATCCATCTGGTCTGGGGGTTTTGTTCTTGGGTAGTTTTTTGAGTACCGCTTCAATTTCGTTGCTGGTGATTGGTCTGTTTAGTTTTTCTGTTTCTTGCTTGGTCAGTCTTGGAAGGTTGTATTTTTCTAAGAAGTTGTCCATTTCTTCTAGGTTTTCCAGCTTGTTAGCATATAGATTCTCATAATATTCTCTTATAATTCTTTGTATTTCTGTGGGGTCCGTCATTATGTTTCCTTTCTCATTTGTAATTCTGTTTATGGTTATAGATTCTCTTTTTCTCTCAATGAGTCTGGCTAGGGGTTTAATCTATTTTATTTAATTTTTCAAAGAACCAGCTCTTGGTTTCATTGATTTTTTTTCTATTGTTTTATTCTTCTCAATTTTATTTATTTCTTCTCTGATCTTTATTATGTCCCTCCTTCTGGTGACTTTGGGCCTAATTTGTTCTTCTTTTTCCAATTTCAATAATTGTCTTTAGACTGTTCATTTGGGAATGTTCTTCCTTCTTTAAATAGGCCTGGATTGCAATATACTGTCCTCAACTGCCTTTGCTGCGTCCCACAGAAGTTGTGCCTTTGTGTTGTTGTTGTCATTAGTCTCCATATATTCTTTGATTTCTGTTTTGATTTGGTCATTAACCGATTGATTAATTAGGAGAATGTTGTTAAGTCTCCATGTATTTGTGAGCCTTTTTGATTTCTTTCTAAAATTTCTTTCTAGTTTTATACCTTTGTGATCTGAGAAGTTGGTTAGTAGGATTTCAATATTTTTGAATTTACTGAGGTTCTTTTTGTGGCCTAATAGATGATCTATTCTTGAAAATGTTCCATGTGCGCTTGAAAAGAGTGTGTATCCTGCTTCTTTTGGGTGCAGAGTTCTGTAGATATCTGTTAGGTCCGTGTGTTCTAGTATGTTGTTCAGTGCCTCTGTGTCCTTACTTATTCTCTGTCTGGTTCATCTGTCCTTTGGAGTGAGTGGTCTGTTGAAGTCTCCTAAAATGAATGTAGTGCTGTCTATTTGCTCCTTTAATTCTGTTCTTATTTGTTTCACATATATTGGTGCTCCTGTGTTGGGTGAATATATATTTATAATGGTTATATCTTCTTGTTGGACTGACCCCTCTATCATTATGTAATGTCCTTCTTTATCTCTTGCTACTTTCTTCGTTTTGAAGTCTATTTTGTCTGATACACGTACTGCAACACCTGCTTTTTTCTCTTTGTTGTTTGCATGAAATATCTTATTCCATCCCTTCACTTTTAGTCTGTGTATATCTTTGGGTTTGAGGTGAGTCTCTTGTAAGCAGCATATAGATGGGTCTTGCTTTTTTTATCCATTCTGTTACTCTGTGTCTTTTGATTGGTGCATTCAGTCCATTTACATTTAGGGTGATTATTGATAGATATGTACTTATTGCCATTGCTGGCTTTAGATTCGTGGTTACCAAACGTTCAAGGGTTGTTTTTTTTCTATCTAAGAATCAAATTTAACTTTCCTGTTAAGTTATTGTGAACACCGTCTGATGTTTCTTTATCTCTCCCTTCCTATTCTTCCTCCTCCATTCTTTATATATTAGGTGTTTTATTCTTTGCTTTTAGTTAGTATTAGTATTTGGATGGTCTGCTTTCTTTGCTATGGTTTTATTTTCTCTTGTGACATATTTTTAGCCTTAGGGGTGCTTCCCTCTAGAGCAGTCTGTTTAAGATATCCTGTAGTGGTGGTTTATGAGAGGAAAACTCTCTCAACTTTTGTTTGTCTGGAAATTGTTTAACCCCTCCGTCATATTTAAATGATAATTGTGCTGGATACAGTATTCTTGGTTCGAGGCCCTTCTGTTTCATGATGTTAAATATATCATGCCATTCTCTTCTGGCCTGTAAGGTTTCTGTTGAGATGTCTGATGATAGTCTGATGGGTTTTCCTTTGTAAGTGATCTTTTTTCTCTCTCTAGCTGCCTTTAATACTCTGTCCTTATCTTTGATCTTTGCAATTTTAATTATTATATGTCTTGGTGTTGTCTTCCTTGGGTCCCTTGTGTTGGGAGATCTGTGGGCTTCCATGGGCTGCGAGACTATTTCCTTCCCCAGCGTGGGAAAGTTTTCAGCCATTATTTTTTCAAAGACACTTTCTATCCCTTTTTCTCTCTCTTCTTCCTCTGGTACTCCTATAATGCGAATATTGTTCCGTTTGGATTGGTCACACAGTTCTCTTAATATTCTTTCATTCCTAGAGGTCCTTTTATCTCTCTCTGCCTCAGATTCTCTGTATTCCTGTTCTCTGATTTCTATTCCATTAACAGTCTCTTGCATATCATCCAGTCTACTGTTAAGTCCATTGATGGCTTGTTTGATTTCTGCATTGTCTTTCCTCACTTCCCTCACTTCCTCCCTCAGCTCTTGCACATTTCTCTATAGATCCATCACCATGGTTATGAGTTTTATTCTGAATTATTTTTCAGGAAGACTGTGCATGTCCATCCCTTCAGGCTCCCTCTCTGGGGTTGTCTGGTGGTTGATTTTAGTCTGGACCGTATTCCTCTATATTTTCATGGCTATACAAGTGGTTGCTGGTAGTTGCCACATATGTCAGCTGGGCTCTTTATGACTTTAAAAAGGAAAAAAAAGGAGAAAAAAAGAAATAAAGAAAGAAATAAAAAGAGAGAAAAGAAAGAAAAGAAAAAAGAAAGAGAAGAAAAAACAAAAAACAAAACGCTCACCTGGTGTGGATTCTTTGGGGATGCTGTAGGTGGCGTTGTTGCTCCACTATTCCAGAGCCGTGGCCACCCCGCTTCGCAGGGCCCTTTATAGCTCCGCCTCTTGGGGTCCCGAGTCCTCCCAGGTGTAGCTGCACACTGTGTGCTTTCCTGTGTATTCTGGTCTCTCTTTTAGGAATAGTTGTATTTGATGTATTTTCATAGATAAATATAGTGTTGGTAGGAGATTTCTGCCACCCTGCTCACGCCACCATCTTCCCAGAAGTCCTTCTGTGTTGATTCTTATAACATTATCTGGGGAAACAACTCACTGTGTCTGGCTTACTTTTTAAACCTAGAATTTTGCTCCTAAGCCAAAGCCTGGTATCTGGGACTACTTCTTGCTGACAGATTTTGCTGATGATTCTTGGTCCACTTTTTCATCTGAGTAATAATAATAATAATAGAATTTATTAGGCTGAAACACTAACCTAGGTACTTCTCGTGGATTCTCTTATCCAAATTGCTCCCTGACCAAGGAGGTGGGCCCTTTTATTGTAGTAAGACCATTTAACATGAGACCTACCCTCTAAACCAATTTTCAATGTGTACTATGCAGTACTTTTCACAGCAGGTATGATGTTGCAGGACAGATCGCTAGAATGTGTGCATCTCGCCGTCACTGAAACTTCACGTCCATGCCATAGCAGTTCCCCATTTCCTCCTGTTCCCAGCCCTGGCAACCCCCACTGGACTCTTGGATTCTTTGGGTTTGAATACTTTACTTACCTCATTTAAGTGAGATCATACAGTATGTGTCCCTCTAGGAAAGACTTATTTCACTTAGCATACTGCCCTCAAGCTTTATCCATGTTGTCAAATATTGCAGGATTATCTCCTTTTATAAAGCTGATAACATTCTATTTTGTGTGTGTGTGTGTGTGTGTATGTATATATATATGTGTATATATATATATATATATATCATACAGTCATCTATAGTAACATGGGCCACCCCGGTGCTGCTATGGCACAAAACCGTGGCTGCTTAAACAAGCAGACCAGGTTTGCCACCCGAGGTGTCCCTGAAACAGGAATGCCAGGTTCAACCTCTTGGCTTCACATCCAACTCTTCTCAACTATCATCAGCAAGTCATCAAGTCTGCCAAAAAATTGTGCATTTGTTTAAATAAAGCCTCTTCATAATCTGCTTTCAGTCAGTAACAGACATCTCTGCAGTTCTACTTTCTTCCAGAAGTTAATTACAATAACTATCCAACCATTACAGCACAAACTGCTTTTCCAGTAAATGTCTCCTCCCGTAATCTGGACCAGGAGAATCATCTGTTGTGCAGAGATCAGGGAGGGGATGTCACAATGCAGAACAGGGGAAGACAGGGAACCTTTGGGAAACAGGGCTGGGGGCATAGTGTCCCTGCAGGGAGACCTTGTCTGTTATGGGCACACAGCTCCTGTCAGTGAAGCCCCTGTTGGGGGGGCAGCCTGATGACCGTGGGAATTCTCGCAGAGTGGTCTTGACAAGCGGGCACCCCTGGCTCCTCTGCCTAGGGTAACTGGCCCCAGAAACAATTCCCCTCCAAGACGTTTGATAGAAATCAGCTCAGCTCTCTGCACTGCCACGTCTCTTTTCTTGTTCAGTTTTCTTGAGAGAGATTTTGATTCTTCTGTGAACTCTACACTTAATTTCCTTTCTCATATACACAGGGCTTAAGAAAGAGATGGAAATATAGAACCTCTTTTAAATACTTTTAACCTTTAACGACTTAATCACACAATTCTACTGAAATACAAATGAAGTGAACCCCAGCACGTTGTAACTCTAACTTCTTACTATCTCATCATCACATGTTACAGGAATAGATTTCCAGGGTGTCCCTACCCTGGGACTGGTGAGGAGAATGGTGTACACATAGAGACTTCTTTTATAAAACTCATGCACACACACACAGTGTGCCTATATGACTATGCATACATATTAAAGGGTATTTTTGAAAGCACAGAAGTATTTCTGTGAAATGGCTTACAAAGGTCAATGTTGTTACCTCTGGGTAGGTAGAGTATTTTAATGTTGTAAGAAGAGCATGCAGGGATGGTAAATGGGAGCATGTACTTTTTAATCTATAAACTTCTGCATGGTTTTGCTTTTTTACTCTGAAAATATAAGCAATTGTTACTTATGTAAAATAATTTTAAAAGAAGAAAATTATTTGAAATTGGTGTTACTGTTGGCAGGGAATAAATATGTTGGAAATGGTTATTATGAAAAAGAATTGCAGGGTCCTGATTTCATCCAGGATGTTTCAGTCTTTTAACAGTGATTGTGCAATTAGTAAAAATTGTTATAGAAGCCCATCTGGGCTTGTGACTGCAGGCAGTATGACAGAAATGGACAGTGAGAAAAACAAAAGAGGCTGGAGCCCTGGACAAGCCATTGTGAGCAGGGAAGTAAACCCTCATGGAAATCCCAGTGGGAAAGTGAGCAGAGTCGCAGGAAGGAAAATGGGAGGTGGCTGCTGCAGATGGTAACAGAGTAGAGGATTTCAAGTGGTAGGAAAGTCCTTTATCTTATTGAATCACGTAAAAGACCACAGTGAAGTCAAGTGCAATACGAGATAGCCTTTTTCTAAAGCTGAAACTCATATTTGCCATATAAATTTGTGTTTATTGCAGTTTGTAAATTTCTGTCAAATAGCTGTTTTCTCAACAGAGGAGGAGGATAGCTCATCTTCTTGAGATTGTGTGGATGGCAGTGTGAGGAGAGAGAGATAAAATTTCAGAAAAACTGTTAAAATGATCTTCACTCAATTGAGCAAAATGTCTACTAAGTACTTGTCACATTGGGCATGATAGTCTCTGTCCTGGCACTGCGGACACAGTGAAGAAAAAAATGCCATGACCCTCAGCAGCCAGCCCCACCCTGGTCTCAGGTAGTAGGATTTCTTTCCTTTTTATGGCTGCATAATATTCCATATATATGTACACATCTTCTTTATCCATTCACCTAGTGATAGACACTTTGGTTACTTCCATATCTTGATTTTCTTTTCTTTTCTTTTAAATGTTCAGTCAGCAATCCTCATCAAGCCAAAGCAGTAACCCCACCCTTGAGGTTGGACAGCTCTCAACACTGGATATCAAGTTTCAATCTCCTGTGAACTACCAGTGAGAACTCCAGGGCAGCAGGAGACAAGGAAGGTTGGAGGGTTTTTCTGGGAATATTTCAAAGGTTTCCAAGAATCCAAGTAGCTGCACCATCTCCTGCAGATATTTTTCTTATGCTTAACCAACTTAAATAGGAAGCTACTTTGATTTGAAATAAAGCCTGCCATCAGATGCGCAGACGTGTGCAGAAAGGCCTTCTTTAAGGAGTTCTCATTCATTTCTCTGTCTTCCTTTGGTTGTGTGAATCCCGGCACAATCTGCAGTTGCAGGCTCCGTACTTGATCCTTATGGCATTGTCCTCGTTCAGCACTGATTTCCCATTAAAGCTGACTCATTTGACTTGCTTGTTTTGTACTCGGAGAGCATCTGTGCCCTATTGGCTATGCTATGCTCGGCGGCAAGAGTTTGAAGCACATCTGCAGAGATGAATGTGAAGCAGGTGTGGGAAATCTTGGCAAGTGAGGAATTCACAGCCAGTGGAGAAATCTAAGGAGCGTTTTTGCTAAGTCAAATTTTCCCCGCTCCACCTCCGTACCACCAGAGTCTAGAATTTTCCTTAAAAATGAATGCACAGGACAATAAGAGCATAGATTTTAGCTATTTGTGCAGTGTTGAGGGAGTGTTGAGTCTTTAGGATAATTTTGGAATGTATATGTGCGTTCCAATATCAGGTAAAAAACCCGGAAAGTTGGTTCCTGGGTTAGAATTTTGTCTCTGTGCCTCATTAGCTCTATGACACTGGGAAAGTTATTTAATCTCTTTATTATTCAGCTTATCCATGTAAACTAGAATTAATAACTATGATTCAAAATTTTTCAAAATATTAAACAAGAGAAAAGCAAAACGTCAAACAGAGGAGAAAGAGAAGATTCTCTGGATATTACAGTATATTTTGTTAAAGAGACACATATATTTCATACAGCAAATCCTCACTTAGAGGACCAGGGCTTAGTAGGTCCACACTGTAAGCTCACATGTGCTTTCATTCTCAGAGCAACCACGACATAAATATGTTCATCAATTTCAAGTTCAAGCTAAGGGAGTTTCTCTCAGGGTAACTGAGTGAACTACATTACTAGGATAAAAAACAAATTTACTTGAGCTCAAATTCCCTGATTCATTCCCAAATTACAGTGCTTTGCAGTTCAGAAATGAAATCAAATTGTGAAATTGTAAGATATTATACAGATCCATTTTCTCAAATGTCTAGCCCATTTTTCAAAGACAAGTTTTAACTAGTTCATCTTTTCTCCAGTGGTCAGAAAAACATGTTCACTGCATGCTTGCATCTTAGCCTGTCTACTTAATGTCTCCTCAGGTATCCTTACTGCTAGATCTCTTTCAAAATGACTTTAAAAAGACCCCAAACTGTTCGTTCTGGCATAACGTGGTTACCAACCTCTGAGCCAGGAAGTACCCTGCTTTCTGCATTCAACCAACTAGTTGTGAGGATCTGGAACCTGCTGCAGCCATGATCATAGGAAACCAAATTTAAGGAAAGATTTTAGCCTTTCCCACAGAAAGTATTTCTTTTTAGAAACATAGTATTTATTCAAGTATTTTTATATATATCATTCACTAAAACTCTATAGCTTGAGTTATTGTAAATTTTGTTTATTACTTGTTTTAATTTTCATTTAGGGCTTATTAATTTCTTCTTATCATTCCCTATGTTTAAATACTTTTTTTTTTGCCAAAATCAGGAATGGTATATTTTTGCATATAGATTTTCTTGTGTGTCCATTGTTATTATGTAAATTTTTTTATATTCATTTTGTATCTGGTAATTTTTACTGTATACTCTAATTAGTTCTCACATTCTATATGTTTTTTTTAAAGTTTTATAGGTAGATAGTCATGTTAATTTTTATATACATATATTTTTTAAAACGTGTAGTGTTTTTTTTCTGATTGCATTTATTAGAGCAGAAAAAATTGTTGGATGATAACAACACTCAGAGATATTATACTTGATTTTTGTGGAAAGCTTTCCTGTTTCATTTTTAAACATGATGCTGGATATTGTTTTAAAATACAATCTTTATCAAAGGATAGTTTGAATCTATTTTCATTTGAGCTATTTTATTCCCTCCTTTTCTGCTATTCCTTCTAATTCTTTTCCTCTTTCTGCCCCTCTACCTTCTCTCCCTACCTCCTTCCTTATTCTAATTAAGAATAAATTTTGAGTTCTTAAAAAAGAAAAATATGTAGCTATGTGGGGTGACAGATGTTAACTAAACTTTTTGTGATCATTTTAGTGTATATAGATATCAAATCATGTTGTAATCTTTAATACAATGTTCTATGTCTATCTCTATAAAAAGGAATAAATATTGAATTATACCAAGTGTGTTCATTGACTCTCCAGTGTTTACCATATATTTTTATTGATAAAGTTTTATTCTGAAATAGTTTAAGATGCAAAAAGTTCCAAAAATTGAGAGCTCGCACATTCCCTCTACCTAGCTTCCCACAGTGATAATAGCTTAGCCAAGCATAGTACACTGTCAAAACCAGAAAACTGATGTTTGTATTATATCATTAACTAAGGTACATATTTTATTCAATGTTTACTAGTACTTATGCACTTTTGTCTTTATGTGAGGTTTCATGAAATTTTATCTCATGTGTAGGTTCCAGCAACCTCACAAAAATCAGGATACAAAACTATTCCATTACTAGACAGAAACTCCTTCAGGTCAGCCTGTAATAATTGCATTCTTTCCATAACCTTAACCCCTGGAAACCACTGATTTATTCTCCATCCCTCTGAATTTTAATTTTAAGAAAATTGTATAAATGGAATCATATAACCCTTTAAGATTTTATCCTTTACTCCTTGAGACCCATGCATACTGCTGTTGGAACCAGTGGTCCATTCTATTTTATTGCTGACTAGTATGTTTGCACATACAGTGTTTTTTATCTATTCACCTGCTGAATTATATATAGGATATTTCTAATTTTTATCCATTTAAAATAAAGCTAGCCTAGTGTACAGGCTTCATGTGAATGTAAGTGTACATTTCCCTTAGACAAATTACTATTGGTGTGATTGCTGAGTGGTATGCTAAATATAGCCTCAAATTTATAAAATAAAAATTCCACACTGATTTCCAGAGTGGCTGTATCATTTTACATTCCCACCAGCAATGTACAAAAGCAAAAAGAAATTCAGTTTCTCCACATCCTTACCAGAAATTGTTGTTAGTATATTTCATTTTCATCATTTAATAAGTGTGTAGTATTATCTCATCATAATTTTAATTTGTGATTCTCTGATGAGTTGAACATTATATGGCTATTTGCCATACCATATCTTGGTAGGTGAACTGTGTATTCTAGGCTTTTGTGAATTTTCTGTTTGGAGGCTTGTTAAAGTTTAATTATGTTATAGTTTTACTTGAGTATGTATTTTATAATCATAAAATAACACTTTTGATGAATATGTTGAGCATTGAAATTTATGCTGTTCATTATTAAAATCGCCAAACATCATAATTACTTTCATTATGTTTTCTACTTTCTTCTGTGTTTATTTAGCATCTTTGCTCTTTATTTTCATCTGAGAGATATATATGTATACACACACACACACACATACACACACATATATATGATTTATTTGATATGTGTGTTATGAAAAAGTCTCTGGGTAAAAACCAACAAATATCCTATAATATGACTAACATTCAACATGTGTGCCCTATAGAAAGGCTTACAATGTGGGAACATGACTTTGGCCAAGCTCTATTGGTAAGACCTTGCTTCATGTGGTGCAAATGCAGGGAGGCTTTTTAAGCCTGTGTTGGCACCAGCAAGTCCCAGCTCATGTGCCCATGTTTAGGGGACTGCTGGAAGCACTGACTATCCGGCCTCTGGAGAACATAGGTGAGCTTTCAGGACATAGTTGAACTCAATGTTCTCAATCACTTGGGTATAATAGAAATCTATAGACTAGACATCAGAAACAGAATAGACATTCTGTTCAAACTCACATAGAACATTCACCAAGATAGATTACATTTTGGAGGAAAGAAACAACTTTAACAAATTTAAGATAATTTAAATCACACAATGTCTCCTTTTAGATGACAATGGAATTAAAGCAGAAATCAGAAAGATAACTGGAAAACCTCAAAATACATGGAGATAACCCACCACACTTCTAAATAACACATGAGTCAAAGAATAAATTTCAAGAGATGCAATCACGGGATCTGTTGATACTGTCAAAGAAATGAATTTTGATTTGGTTGTAAGAAAAACAATTGACACCCTTAAGGCAGTAGTCTGCTCCTAATAACGAGGAGTCATAACTCATTGTATTTTGTATTATTTTATTTTTACATTCGCTACCTTGAAACTATACCTCCTCTGACATTATTCACACATGCATTATTTCCCCAGTAGTTTTATGCTGCTTCTTTCTCTTCTGGGTCTTTTATTTCTATGTCAGTGACCATTTTATTAATCTTTCAATATATATGTCTCTTGTTAAAGCTCCTGAAAAGAGTCAGGGTAGAAATAAGTAAAGTAGTTGAGGTTGTAAGAAATTATTGAATCAAGTCAGTTAAATACCCTTGATTTGCAAACATTATGATTTCAAAAAAAACTTGTCATTTATAATTGAATATTAAATAATTATGAATATCTCTAAGACTGAGAAAACTCTTAATGGTGCAATTAATTTACAGCATTTATTTTTTCTTAAGGATTTTATGTGGGAAAGTGGATGAGCCACTGATGGGTAGTTTATCTCCATGTCAGGGCATTTTAATGTGAACTTTTTATACCAGCCATGAAAAATATGCTGTACTTTTATAATTAAACAAAAAACACATTAGTCAAATTTTACTATGTTTTTACTCCTTTGATGTATGACCATATGATTGAATGGTATGTCTGACTTGGAAAGACTAGAATTAGTTGAGAAAATAAGGCTCTATCCTATGCAAAATTAATTTGCAGATTGTGATTGAAATTTAATTTATGATAGTTCTTGTGAAAATAAATAGGAAAATAATACTACAAACAGCATTATCTGGCATCTATTAACCACTTTCTGAGCATCAGGTGTCATGCTAAGTGACAAATGAGGAGTTTTTATCTAATTGAATCTTCTCAACAATCAACCCTAGGAGGTCAGTGCTATTCCAATCTCTACATAACCAATGATAAAACTGAAATAATTAACCTGCTCAAGTTTACACAGCTAATGAAAATTTCAGAACTAAATTGGGATGCAATTAGCCTGATGAAATACAAAAACTAGTTTTCTATAAATTAAAATATCTAGACTCTGTTCCTGTCCTTCATCCCCACTGACCCTGCTGCAGGTGTAGCCATGTCATTGTTAACATCTGGTCTATAGCTTTAGCATCCCAGTTAGGCTTCTTGGTTGAAATCCCTTCATTTCATCTCCCAAATGAGGCGACAGAAGCAAGGAGACAGCTATTACGTGCATTCTGCTAAATTTACTCCTCGAATGGCTCCCAATTATTTTAGCCCGCACTTCACTGCGTCATGGTGCCCAGAGCTGCAGTGACTGCACCTGACTCCATTTCTAGTCTGAAAGCCTGCCTTGTAAAGAGAAGAGTTATTTATGTATTCACAATTTGATGTCCTTCTCCAATGTCCTCTCAAAGTGTGCATGTTGGAAACTCCTACTTATAATCCAAGACTCAGTTTAAACATAAACTTAAAAAAAACACATCCCAGAATTTCCCTGAAAGTGCTCATATCTCCCTCCTCCATGTCTCATTGCAGCTTGTTCATCAGTATTTGGGGGGTTCATGGTTTGTTTTTATCTTCCCAACTTCGGGACAGAAATGATGTTTCATTTCTACTTTTAGTACCGATGTCCAGCAAAGTGACGGGATTAGGCTAGACCCTTAGGAATACATTCTGAATGATTTTACATGGCATGGAGTTATGGTTTGAGAGGGTGTTGAGGTTATAAGGATCTGAATGATCAAATGTGAAAGTGGATGTAGAACCACAGCAGATGCACAGGGTGGAACGCCCTGTCCTCTCATTGCTGCCGGGCACATTGCTGACTTCCACCTCAAGAACCTGCATGAGGGCTTCTCCTGGACGCCTGACCAGGATCAGCCATGTGCTGGGCAGCCTGGAAGCACCTGAGGATTAGTGCCCCAGAAGCAGCCCACAAATAATGAATGATCGGTACTGTGGCTTTCTTGCCTCACAGCTCGGATAACTCGGAATTGTTTTATGCAGGTCCCGCTGAGGTCTCTCACAGTAAGTAACACTCCCATCGGTTCACTCTGCCATGGGCTTTCTTTTTCCTGCTTCACTGCTCCATTACCAGGATCACTTCCTAAATAAATTACTTGACTCTAAATCCTCATCCGAGAATCTGCTTCTACGGGAACCCAAACTACAGCAGACGCCAGGACAAATGCACTCCCATGGTGAGGGAGGACCAGCTCTCCTTGCCATGTCCATCCTCCAGGCACACATTTCTGCCCCAGGCACAGACTAGGATAGAAAGTCACAGCTGGGGAGAGAAAAGAAACTCAATCAGTGGGTATTTAACATATAATAGTATCTATAGAAGAAACATGTAAACTGTAAAACTAAAATTTGTAAGCATTCTTTCTAAAATGTAAAGCAGAACATAAATTCATATCTATATCCATGTTACTGGCTGAATTCGTAAGTTGAAGCCCTGACCCACAATGTGACTGTTTGGGCACAAAACCTATAAAGAGATAATAAAGGATAAATGAGGCCACAGGAGTGGGGTCCTAATTCAGCAGGACTGGTGTCCTTATAAGAAGAGGAGGAAGTACCAGAACATGCTCTCTGTCTCTCCACACACACGGAGAAAAGCCCATGTAAGACCACTGAAAGAAGGTGGTGTTTAGAAGGAAGAGATATCTCTCCAGAAACCGGTTCTGAGGGCATACTGATTTTGGACTTCTGGCCTCCAGAACTGTGAAAAAATGCATTTCTGTGTTTAAGCCATACCGTCTGTGCTATTCTGTTGTGGCAGCCCAAGAACACTAATATACTGGTCCATATCTATATCAGTATCTATACCACCTATATCTGTATCATCTGTATCTACATTTATATCTATATCTATATATCTATACCTATACCTATATGTATATCTACCTACTACTAGATTCTTGAATCTAAATCTGTATATTTTATAATTTCCTAGAAAATTCTTATTTGTTTTCACTTTTATAAGGCTTAGTTTTTGTGCTATCACAAGACTTGAATTAATTAAAGTGATAGTCCACAGACTGTATGCCTGTCATACATGTAGAAGTTATCATTCAAGCCAATTAAACCAAGAAAGTGTGGAGTGGGAATTCTTCAGCAACATTTTGACCTAAGGGCAGATAATCCATGGTAGGTGCCTACAGTTACAGTGGATTAATTGGCAGTGGCCAATATTTTTCATATATTGTAAGGGCAGCTAGCATTGAAAAAGCAAAACCCTAATTTATGACTTTGCTTAGAAATCATGTATCCAAATCAATAAATTTTGCACTTGTGTGAAATATTATGGAACCATGTATTCAAAGTGCAGTCGGTAAACTACCTGCCAGAAAGTCCCTTGCGGTTATTGTGAAAATGCCAGCAAAATACTGCATCAGAAACCTTGGTATAAGTGCCTAGGAATCTGCATGATGTTGCCGGGTGATTCACAGGTACACAAATGTTTAAGAGCAATCCTAGAGATTCTACCAGTTAAAATGTATGATTACATCAATTTGTTTTGATTTTCTCTTGTGGATTTTGAAATTATGATCATCCAATTGAGCTACAATTTCCTGCACTTTGAAATCTCTTTGATGTTTACCTGTCTCTTCATCTTCCATCAAATAACTTGTTTCATTTAAGTGGATCTAACAAATAGCTCTTAAGGAACCAGAATGTTTGAAGTTTTAATTCTTCACCATAACACCTGCATACTATTTAAAAAACTCTGATAGGAAAACAATATCACATCAGTTCAACTACTTAGTTTAGTTTTAATTACAGTGAATCATTTGATTCCACCGGGGCTATAATGTTCCTATTCAGTTCAAATATTTAGTCTTAATTACAGTGAATCACATATTCTACCAGTGTTAACAATGTTCCCATTCTTCGCTTAGAGAATCTTCACCTATTTGCTTAAAGGCTGTATGCCACACCAATGTCCTTATAGGAGAGTTCACAGCAAAACAAGGGACTATTTGAAAGTGAGATATAGGAAGGAACTATATTAGCAAAGACATTCTGTATTCTAGAAAAGGAGACTGAAAATTGATATCCTAGAGAAGCCTACAGACTTTGGAAAACTTTGACAATTCCCTGATAGAATCTTTATTGGGCATATCTAATATTACTCAGTCAAACTTGAAGTTAGAGAGGAAGAAGGAGAGAGAGAGATGAGAGACAGAGAAAGAATGAATGTGTCATTTTTCCAGATAGCAGGCTTGTGACATGTGCCATGTCAGTACAGGTATTTTGCAGAACACCAAATGTAGAAAACACCTCCTTAAGTCCAATTTAGTAACAACTACAAAAGCCAACAACAAATTTTTCAATTTAGAAAAAAAATTTAGAAAATAGATTATTCCGTTTGGAAATTACACTATTAAACACATCTTGGATATAAGATGTCACACAAAATACAAGTGGAAAGAAAAACCAATACTAAGACCAGGACAGAAAAGATCGAAATTATTAACTTATGAATTAAATAAGGAGGAGATAATTATTAAAACAAACAAAAAACAGATTATCTTGTATCTACCGCTATAAATAATTTATAATTCCAGGTGAAGTAAAATAAATTTGGGGGAAAATATAATTTACTCCTATTGACAATAGGAATAAACTAGCTGAAGGTCCCAATGTCCATGGAAGTAAAAAAGTGCTCCTTCACCCAACGATCAGGAGAGTCAGGGATTTACACAAGAATGCTGTGCCAAAGGGTTAAAGCTGAGATAATCCGACTGGTCCTCAACTCCACTGAGACAAAATTCCTCAAATAAAAGTTGGGAAAAATACAAACATCTGAGACTAGAATCTGCTGGCAAACACTCCCAAACATGGACTAACAAAGTGGACAAAGCAACATGCAAGCCAAGTTTGTAATATAATACTTTTCCATAAAAGAACAGGGAAAGGAAAGAAACATAAACATTTGTTGTATTTTCTTTTCTTTTTTTTTAAATTGAAGTATCATTGATATACAATCTTATGATGGCTTTACATACACAGCACAGTGGTTCAACATTCTCCCATATTATCAAGTCCTCACCCCCTCCATTGAAGTCACTGTCTATCAGTGTAGTTAGATGTTAGAGAGTCATTAACTGTATTCTCCATGATGTGCTACCAACCCCATGACCTACCTATACTGTGATTACAAATCGTAGTGCTCCTTAATCGATCCCTTGTTCCCTGCCCACTCACCCTTCCCACACCCACCCACTTTGGTAACCATCAGTCCCTTCTTGGAGTCTGTGAGTCTGCTGCTGTTTTGGTCCTTCAGTTTTGCTTTGTTGTGATACTCCACAAATGAGTGAGGTCATTTGGTACTTGTCTTTTTCGGCTTGGCTTATTTCACTGAGCATAATACCCTCCAGCTCCATCCATGTTGTTGCAAATGGTAGGATTTGTTTTCTTCTCGTGGCTGAATAATATTCCATTGTGTACATGTACCACCTCTTCTTTATCCATTCATCTACTGATGGACACTTAGGTTGCTTCCATTTCTTGGCTATTGTAAATAGTGCAACAATAAACATAGGGGTGCATGTCTTTTCAAATTAGGGATCATGTTTTCTTTGGGTAAATTACTAGGAGTGGAATTCCTGGGTCAAATGGCATTTCTATTTTTGATTTGTTAAGGAAACTCTATATTGCTTTCCATAGTGGTTGAACCAATTTACATTCCCAACAACATTGTAGGAGGGTTCCCATTACTCTGCATCCTCTCCAGCATTTGCTGTTTCAACTTTTGGATGTTGGCCATCCTAACTGGTGTGAGGTGATATCTCATTGTGGTTTTAATTTGCATTTCTCTGATGATTAGCAATGTAGAGTATCTTCTCATGCCTGTTGGCTATCCATATTTCTTTTTTGGAGAAATGCCTATTCAAGCCCTCCACCCATTTTTTAGTTGCATCATTTGTTTTCTGGGTGTTGACGTATATGAGTTCTTTTTAGATATTAACCCCTTATTGGATAAATCAATTATGAATATATGCTTCCATACTGTTGGATGCCTTTTTGTTCTGCTGATGGTGTCCTTTGCTGTACCGAAGCTTTTTAGTTTGATGTAGTCCCTCATGTTTTCATTTTTTATTATGTTTCCCTTGTCCAAGGAGATGTATTAAGGAAAAATTTACTCATGTTAATATTCAAGACATTTTTGCCTATGTTTTCTTCTAAGAGTTTTATGGTTTCAGGACTTACATTCACATCTTTTATCCATTCTGAGCTTACTTTTGTGTATGGAGTTAGACAATAATCCAGTATAATTCTCCTATATGTAGCTGTCCAGTTTTCCCAAACAATTGTTGAGGAGACTGTCTTTTCCCTACTTTATATCCTTGGCTCCATTATTGTATATTAATTGGCCATACATATGTGTGTTTATATCTGGGATCTCTATTCTGTTCCATTGATTATAGGTCTGTTCTTGTGGCAGAACCACGTTGTTTTGATTACAGTGCTTAAGCAGTAGAGCTTGAAGTCAGGGAATGTAATTCCCCAGCTTTGTTCTTCTTTTTCAGAATTGCTTTGATTATTTGGGGTCTTTTGTGGTTCCATATGAATTTTAGAACTATTTGTACAAGTTCATTGAAAAATGCTGTTGGTATTTTAATAGGGATTGCACTGAATCTGTAGATTGCTATGGGCAGGATGGTCATTTATTAATTCTTCCTATCCATGAGCATGGAATAGTTTTTAATTTATTGGTGTCTAATTTCTCTCATGAGTATATTTTAGTTTTCAGAGTAAAGGTCTTTTACTTCCTTGGTTGGATTATATTCCTAGGTATTTTATTCTTTTGATGCAATTGTAAATGGAGTTGTTTACCTGATTTCACTTCCTGCTACTTTGTTGTTAGCATATAGGAATGCCACAGATTTTTCTGTATTAATTTTGTGTCCTGCAACTTTAGTGAATTCAGTGATGAATTCTAATAGTTTTTTAGTGGAATCCTCAGGATTTTCTCTGTATAATATCGTGTCACCTGCAAATAGTGACAGTTTAATTTCTTCTTTACCAATCTGGATCCTTTTATATCTTTTTTTGTATCACTAATATACAATCAGATTAGCAACACTGTGGTTTCTAGATTTCCCCCATTATCAAGTCCCCACCACATACCCCATTACAGTCACTGTCCATCAGCTAGTAAGATGCTATAGAGTCACTATATGTCTTCTCTGTACTATACTGCCTTCCCTGTGCCCCTGCCTAAGGTATGTGTGCTAATCATAATGCCCCTTACTCCCCTTCTCCCTGCCTCCCTACCCCCTCCCCAGTCCCTTTTCCTTTCTCAACTGTTAGTCCATTCTTGGGTTCTGTGAGTCTGCTGCTGTTTTGTTCCTTCAATTTTTGCTTTTTTCCTATGCTCCACAGATCAGTGAAATCATTTGGTACTTTTCTTTCTCTGCCTGGCTTATTTCACTGAGCATAATACCCTCCAGCTCCATACATGTTGTTGCAAATGGTAGGATTTATTTTCTTCTTACGGCTGATTAATATTCCATTGTGTATATGTATCACCTCTTCTTTACCCATTCATCTACTGATGGACACTTAGGTTGCTTCCATTTCTTGGCTATTGTAAACAGTGCTGCAATAAACATAGGGGTGCATATATCTTTTTCAAACTGCACTGTTGCATTCTTAGGGTGAATTCCTAGGAGAGGAATTCCTGGGTCAAATGGTATTTCTATTTTGAGTTTTTTGAGGAACCTCCATACTGCTTTCCACAATGGTTGAACTAGTTTACATTCCCACCAGCATTGTAGGAGGGGTTCCCTTTCTCTGCATCCTCGCCAGCATTTGTTACTCCTATTCTTTTCTATGTTGGCCATCCTCACTGGTGTGAGGTGATATCTCATTGTGGTTTTTATTTACATTTCCCTTATAATTAGCGATGTGGAGCATCTTTTCATGTGTCTGTTTGCCATCTCAATTTCTTCTTTGGAGAAGTGTCTGTTCATATCGTCCACCCATTTTTTAATAGAGTTATTTGCTTTTAGGGTGTTAAGGCATGTGAGTTCTTTGTATATTTTGGATGTTAACCCCTTGTCAGATATGTCATTTACAAATATATTCTCCCATACTGTAGGATGCCTTTTTGTACTGCTGACGGTGTCCTTTGCTGTACAGAAGCTTTTTAGCAAGATGTAGTCCCATTTGCTCATTTTTAATTTTGTTTACCTTGCTCAAGGAGATGTGTTCAGGAAAAAGTGCTCATGTTTATATTTAAGAGACTTTTGCTGATGTTTTCTTCTAAGACTTCTTTGGTTTCATGACTTACATTCATGTCTTTGATCCATTTTGAGTTTACTTTTGTGTATGGGGTCAGACAATAATCCAGTTTCATTCCCTCACATGTAGCTGTCCAATTTTGCCAACACCAGTTGTTGAAGAAGCTGTCATTTCCCCATTGTATATATCCATTGTTCCTTTATCATATATTAATTGACCACATATGCTTTGGTTTAGTCTATTCCATCAGACTATGGGTCTCTTCTTGGGCCAGTACCAAGTTGTCTTGATTACTGTGGCTTTGTAGTAGAGCTTGAAGTTGGGGAGCATAATCTGCCCCACTTTATTCTTCCTTCTCTGGATTGCTTTGGCTATTTGGGGTGTTTTGTGGTTCCATATGATTTTAAAAGTATTTTGCTCTAATTCGTTGAAGAATGCTGTTGGTGTTTTGATAGGGATTGCATTGAATCTGTAGATTGCTTTAAGCAGGATGACCATTTTGACAATATTAATTCTTCCTACTCATGAGCATGGGATGTATTTCCATTTATTACTATCTTCTTTAATTTATCTCCTGAGTGTCTTGTAATTTTCAGAGTACAAGTCTTCCACTTCCTTTGTTAGGTTTATTCCTAGGTATTTTATTCTTTTTGATGCAGTTGTTAAATGGAATTGTTTACCTGATTTCTCTTTCTGCAAGTTCATCATTAGTATATAGGAATGCAACAGATTTCTGTGTATTAATTTTCTATCCTGCAACTTTGCTGAGTTCGCATATTAGATCTCATAGTATTGGATTGGATTCTTTAGGGATTTTTATGTACAATATCATGTCATCTCTAAACATTAACAGTTTAACTTCTTCCTTACCAATTTGGATGCCTTTTATTCTTTTGTGTTGTCTGATTGCCATGGCTAGGACCTCCAGAACTATGTTGAATAAAAGTGAGGAGAGTGGGCACCTTTGTCTTGTTCCCAATCTTAAAGGAAAAGCTTTCAGCTTCTCGTTGTTAAGTATAATGTTGGCTGTGGGTTTTTCATATATGGCCTTTATTGTGCTGAGGTACTTGCCCTCTATACCCATTTTGTTGAGAGTTATTATCATGAATGAATGTTGAATTTTGTCAAATGCTTTTTCAGCACCTATGGAGATGATCGTGTGGTTTTTGTCCTCCTTTTTGTCTATGTGTTGGATGACATTGACAGATTTTTGAATGTTGTGCCATCCTTGCATTCCTGGAATGCCTTTTATATCTCTGTGTTGTCTGATTGCTGCAGCTAGGACCACCAGTACTATGTTGAATAAAAGCGGTGAAAGTGAGCATCTTTGCACAATACTAGAAGAAAAGCTTTCAGCTTTTCTCTGTTAAGTATGACATTGGCTATGGGTTTGTCATGTATGGCCATTATTATGTTGAGGTACATGCCTTATATATACTTTTTTGTTTAGATTTTTCATCATGAATGGAGGTTGAGTTTTGTCAAATTCTTTTTTAGCATCTATTGAGACAATCATCAGATTTTGTCCTCCTTTTTGTTGCTGTGTTATATGATGTTGATTGATGTTTGAATACTGTGCCATCCTTTCATAACTGGAATAAACCCTACTTGGTCATGATGGGTTATCCTTTTGGTGTATTTTTTAATTCAGTTTGCTATTATTTTGTTGAGGATTTTTGCATCAATGTGCAACAGGAATATTGCTCTGAAATATTCTCTTTTGTGATGTTTTAGCCTGGTTTTGGTATTAGAGTGGTGCTGGCCTCCTAGAATGAGTTTGGAAGTATTCCCTCCTCTTCTGATTTATGGAATATTTTAAGAAGGATGTGTATTAGCTCTTCTATAAATGGTTGATAAAATTCCACTGTGCCAAAGATGGTGGCATGAGAGGTGAGACACAGGCTTCCTCCTAAAACCGCATATAATACAAAAATATAATTAATACAACTAATACTGAAAAAGCAAAGGGAAAGAGTACTGCAAACACGTGTATAAAAGAGCAGACCACAAAGAACAGGGTGATGTACCAAAGCTGTGGCCTGGTGGGACCCAAGCCCTTCCCCCACTCCAGCTCACCAGTGGGATGAAGAGAAACCAAGTAGGGAGGGAGTGGAGGCCTGGGACTGCTGAATACCTAACTCGGGAGATGTGCTCTGGGAGTACAAACCTACATTTCATGGTGCTTGCATGATATTCTCGTGATACGGTGTTGGAAAGCTAAGACAGGCAGAATTCCTGGAGAGACTGAGATTCCAGCCACTTGTGGAAAGCAGGGATCTGTATCCGGCTGCTCTGGGACAAAAGAAAGGTGGGCAGTCTGAGAGACTTCCTAACAAGGAAGCCCTTAGCAGGAGGGTCGCTAAAGGGGCAAGGACTGTACAGAGCTTACTGCTCAGGAGAGAGGACAGGTAGACAAGATTGTCCAAGTGCACTCGGCCCAGCAGGTTGGGAGCTTTGGCATATAGACTCTCATATTTAAGGAGGAAAAAGAAATCTTCCTCCTTAGACGATCTTCAAGCTCTCCAACTCCCTGGCTGGATACACAGCTACAAGGACCCCCTCCGTGATACACAGCCTACTGCGCCTTTCTCCTGGCCAACTCCACCTGGCTCGCAAACTGGCAAACCCTATCCTGGCGTTAGGTCAGCCAGAGGGAAGATCTGTCTACAGCAACGACAAATGCAAAGCATAGAGGCTTATACCTGTGTGGTCAGCCCACTGGTTCAGGCAGTGGAGATAGGCTTAGCAGCTGGGTAGCAGGAAACAGTGCTTTCCTCCCCGTACGCACCAATACCACTCTGCTGTGACCCCTGACATTGCTTCAGGGACTGAGCAACTCCAGGGAGTAGAGCTTCTGAGCACTAGAGGGCACCATCTACAAATATGGTAGGAAATGCCAAAGGAACCCAGTTCAGAGTAAAATTATTAATACCACTCCTCAGAAAGATTTAAATGACACCGACCTCATGACTCCTCCTGAAAAGGAGTTCAAAATAAAAATCATTAACATGCTCATGGAGGTATGGAAAGATATTCAAGAACTCAAGAATGAAATCTGATTGGAGATCCAATCATTGAAGAGCACAATGGAGGGTATTAAAAGCAGGCTGGATATGGTGGAGGAGACAATAAATTAAATAGAAACTGGAGAAGAGGAATGCACAGAAGCTGAGACACAGAGAGCAAGAAGGATCTCTAAGAATGAAAGAATATTGACAGAACTGTATGACCAATCCAAACGTAACAATATTTGCATTACAGGGGTACCAGAAGAAGAAGAGAGAGAAAAAGGGGTGGAAAGTGTCTCTGAGGAGGTAATTGCTGAAAAATTCCCCAATCTGGGGAAGGAAATAGTCTCTCAGGCCATGGAGATGCACAGATCTTCCAACACAAAGGACCCAAAGGAGACAACACCAAGACATATAGTAATTAAAATGGCAAAGATCAAGGATAAGGACAAACTATTAAAAGCAGCCAGAGAGAGATATAAGATCATATGAAAAAGGAAAACCCATCAAGCTATTAGACTTCTCAACAGAAACTTACCAGGCCAGAAGGGAGTGGCATGACATACTTAATGCAATGAAGCAGAAGGGCCCTGAATGAAGAATACTTTATCCAGCAAGATTATCATTTAAATTTGAAGGAGGGATTAAACAATTTCCAGATAAGCAAAGGCAGAGAGAATTTACTTCCTACAAACCATCTGTACAGTGTATTTTGGTGGGACTGCTATAGATGGAAGTGTTCCTAAGGTTTAATAGCTGTCACCAGAGGTAATAAAACCACAGTAAAGAAAGTAGAACAGCTAATTACTAAACAAATGCAAAATTAAATGTACTATCCCCAAAGCCAAACAAGGGATTGACCAAGAGTACAGAATATAACTAATATATAAAGAATGGAGAAGGAAGAAAAAGGAGGAAGAAAAAAAAAAAGAACCTTTAGATTGTGTTTGTAATAGCATATTAAGTGAGTTAAGTTAGAATCTTAGATAGTAAGGAAGTTAACCTTGAACCTTTGGTAACCACAAATCTAAAGCCTGCAATGCCAATAAGTGCATAGCTATAGATAATCACCCTAAAGGTAAATGCACTGAATGCACCAATCAAAAGACATAGAGTCACTGAATGGATAAAAAAACAAAACCCATCTATATGCTGCCTACAGGAGACTTACTTTAAACTCAAAGACTAAAAGTGAAGGGATGAAAAAATATTTAATGCAAGTAATAGGGAGAAAAAAGCAGGAGTTTCAGTACTTGTATCAGTCAAAATAGACTTCAAAACAAAGAAAGTCAGAAGAGAAAAGAGGATATTACATAATAATAAAAGGGTCAATCCAGCAAGAAGATATAAACGTTATAAATATATATGCACCTAACATAGGAGCACCTACATATGTGAAACAAATTCAAGCAGAATTAAAAGGAGATATAGAATACAATGCTTCATTCTAGGAGACTTCAACACACCACTCACTCTGAAGGACAGATCAACCAGACAGAAAATAAGTAATGAGAGAGAGGCACTGAACAACACAATAGAACAGATGAACATAACAGACATGTACAGAACTCTACACCCAAAAGCAGCAGAATACACATTTTTCTCAAGTACACATGGAACATTTTCAAAAATAGATCATATACTAGGACACAAAAAGAGCCTCAGCAAAATAAGAAAGATTGAAATTGTACCAACCAGTTTCTCAGACCACAAAGTATGAAACTAGAAATAAATAACACAAAGAAAAGGAAAATCCCACAAACACCTGCAAGCTTCACAACATGCCCCTAAATAACCAATGGATCAATGACAAAATAAAAACTGAGATCAGGCAATATATGGAGAAAAATGACAATAATTCAACACCGCAAAATCTGTGGGACGCAACAAAAGCCGTGTGAAGAGTAAAGTATACTGTAATACAGGCCTACCTCAAGAAAGAAGAATAGTCCCATATAAGCAGTCTAAACTCACAATTAACAAAACTAGAAAAATAAGAACAAATGAGATCCAAAGGAGGGACATAATAAAGGTTAGAGCAGAAATAAATAAAATTGAGAAGAATAAAACAAGAAAAAAATCAATGAAAGCAGAAGCTGGTTCTTTGAGAAAATAAACAAAACAGATAAACTCTAGCCAGACCTATAAAGAAAAATAGAGAGTCTACTCACATAAACAGAATCAGAAATGAGAAAGGAAAAATTACTATGGATACCATATAAATACAAAGAATTATGAGACAATATTATGAAAAATTATATGCAAACAAACTGGGTAAACTAGAAGAAATGGACAACTTTCTAGAAAAATACAACCTTCCAAGGCTGACCCAGAAAGAAACAGAAAATCTGAACAGACCAATTACCAGCAATAAAAGTGAACTGATAATCAAAAATCTACCTAAGAACAAAATGACTGGACCAAATGGCTTCACCACTGAATTTTATCAAATATTTAGTGAAGACCTAATACCCATCCCCCTTAAAATTTTCCAAAGAGTAGAAGAAGAGGGAATACTTCCAAACTCATTCTTTGAGGCCAGCATCACTCTAACACCAAAACCAGGCAAAGACACCACAAAGAAAGGAAATTACAGACCAATATCCCTAATGAACATAGCTGCAAAAATACTGAACAAAATATTAGCAAACTGAATTCAAAAATGCATCAAAAGGATCATCCATCATGATCAAGTAGGATTTATTCCAAGGATGCAAGGATGGTACAACATTCGAAAATCCATCAACATCATCCACCACATAAACAAAAAGAAGGACAAAAACCACATGATCATCTGCATAAATACTGAAAATCATTTGACAAAATTCAACATCCACACATGATAAAAACTCACAACAAAATGGTTAAAGAGGGCAAGTACCTCAACATAATAAAGGCCATATATGACAAACCAACAGCCAACATTATACTTAACAGCAAGAAGCTGAAAGCTTTTCCTTTAAGATCAGGAAGAAGACAAGGATGCCCACTCTCCCCACTTCTATTCAACATAGTACTGGAGGTCCTAGCCCCGGCAATCAGACAACACAAAGAAATAGAAGGCATCCAGATTGATAAGGAAGAAGTTAGACTGTCCCTGTTTGCAGATGACATGATATTGTACATAAAAACCCTAAAGAATCCACTCCCAAACTATTAGAACTAATATCTGACTTCAGCAAAGTTGAAGGATACAAAGTTAATATGCAGAAATCTGTGGCATTCCTATACACTAACAATGAACTAGCAGAGAGAAAAATCAGGAAAAAAGTTCCATTCACTGTTGTAACAAAAAGAATAAAATATCTATAAATAAACCTAACCAAGGAAGTGAAAGACATTTCAATCTCTTTTAATTTATTTAGGCTCTTTTTGTGGCCTACTATGTGATCTATTCTGGAAAGCATACCATGTACACTTGAGAAGAATGCTTATGCTGCTGGTTTTGGTTGGAATGTTCTTTAAATATCTGTTAGATCCATCTGGTCTAATGTATCATTCAGTGCCTCTGAAAACTAGAAGACACTCATGAGAGAAATTAAAGAAGATATCAATAAATGGAAACACGTCCCATGTTCGTTTATAGGAAGAATTAATACTGTCAAAATGGCCATCCTGCCTAAAGCAATCTACAGATTCAAAGCAACTCCTATCAAAATAGAGAGTCTACTATACAACATTATTCTTCAACGAACTAGAGAAAATTGTTCTAAAATTCATATGGAACCAAAAAAGACCCCGAATTGCCAAAGCAATCATCAGAAGGAAGAATAAAGCTGGGGGGATTATGCTCCCCAACTTCAAGCTCTACTACAAAGCCACAGTACTCAAGACAATTTGGTACTGGGACAAGAACAGACCCATGGACCAATGGAACAGACTAGAGAGCCCTGATATAAACCCAGCCATATATGGTCAATTAATATATGATAAAGGAGCCATGGACATACAATGGGGAAATGACAGCTTCTTCAACAGCTGGTGTTGGCAAAACTAGAGAGCTACATGCAAGAGAATGAAACTGGATTGTTGTTTAATCCCATAAACAAAAGTAAGCTCGAAATCGATCAAGGACCTGAATGTAAGTCATGAAACCATAAAACTCTTAGAAGACAACAGAGGCAAAAATCTCCTGAATATAATATAAGCATGAGCAACTTCTTCCTGAACACATCTCCTCAAGCAAAGGAAACAAAAGCAAAAAATGAACTCATGGGACTACATTAAACTAAAAAGTTTCTGTACATCAAAGGACAACATAAACAGAAAAAAAAGGCATCCTACAGTATGGGAAAATATATTTTCAAATGACATACCCACCAAGGGGTTAACATCCAAAATATATAAAGAACATACATGCCTCAACACCCAAAAAGCAAATAACCTGATTAAAAAATGGGCAGAGGATATGAAGAGATAGTTCTACAAAGAAGAAATTCAGATGGCCAACAGACACATGAAAAGATGCTCCACATAACAAATCATCAGGGAAATGCAAATTAAAACCACAATGAGATATCACCTCACACCAGTATGGATGGCCAGCATCCAAAAGACTAAGAACAACAAATGCTGACGAGGATGTGGAGAAAGGGGAACCCTCCTACACTGCTGGTGGAAATGTAAACTAGTTTCAGCATTGTGGAAAGCAGTATGGAGGTTCCTCAAGAAACTAAAAATAGAAATACCATTTGACCTGGGAATCCCACTCCTTGGAATTTACCCAAAGAATTCAACTTCTCAGATTCAAAAAGACATATGCACCCTATGTATATTAAGCACTTTTTACAATAGCCAAGATATGGAAGCAACCTAACTGTCCATCAGTAGATGAATGGATAAAGAAGAGGTGGTACATATACACAGTGGAATTCTATTCAGCCATAAGAAAGAAGCAAATCCTACCATTTGCAACAACATGGATGGAGCTGAAGGATATTATGCTCAGTGAAATAAGCCAGGCAGAGAAAGACAAGTGCCAAATGGTTTCCCTCATTTGTGGAATATAACAACGAAGCAAAACTGAAGGAACAAAATAGCAGCAGACTCAGAGATTCCAAGAAGGAACTAGTGGTTACCAAATGGGGGGGGGGGCGGGCGGGTGGGGAGAGTGGGAGAAGGGGACTGAGGGGTATTTTGTTTTGTACACATGGTGTGGGGAATCACGGGGAAAACAGTGTAGTACAGAGAAGGCAAATAGTGAATCTGTGGCGTCTTACTACACTGATGGACAGTGACTGAATTGTGGTATGGGTTGGGTCTTTATAATATGGGTAAATGTAGTAACTACATTGTTTTTTCATGTGAAACCTTCATAATAGTGTATATCAATAAAACCTTAATAAAAATAATAATAAAGTTTTAAAAATTGCACTCTGAAGCCATCAAAGCCAAGTGTTTTGTTCTTAGGTAGCTTTTTGATTAACAATTTGATTTCATTGCTGGTAATTGGTCTCTTCAGATTTTCTGTTTTTCTGGGTTAGTCTTAGAAGTTTGTATTTTTCTAGAAAGATATTCATTTCTTCCAAGTTTTCTAATTTGTTGGCATATAATTTTTCATAGGATTCTCATTATTCTTTGTATTTCTATGGTGTCTGTTGTAATAATTTCTTTCATTTCTGATTTTGTTTATGTTTGTATACTTTTTCCTTGATATGTCTGGCTAGGGGTTTATCTGTTTTGTTTATTTTCTCAAAGTGCCATCACCTGGTTTCATTGATTCTTTCAATTGTTTTATTCTTATCATTTGTATTTATTTCTACCCTGATCTTTATTATGTCCCTCCCTCTACTGACTTTGGGGTAATTTGTTTTTCTTTTCTAGTTTCTTTAATTTTGAGTTTAGCCTCTTTATTTCAGATTGTTCTTATTTCTTGAGGTAGGCCTGTATTGCTATGTACTTTCCTCTTAGAGCGACCTTCACTGCATCCCACAGGTTTTGGGCTGACCTTTTGTTTTCATTTGTTTCCATATATTGCTTGATCTCTGTTTTAATTTGGTCATTGATGCATTGATTATTTAGGAGCATGTTGTGAAGCCTCCATGTGTTTTTGTAGGTCTTTTTGTTTTCTTTGTGTATTTTATTTCTAGTTTCATACTATTGTGGTTTAAGAAGCTGCTTGATACAATTTCTATCTCTTCTAAATTACTGATGTTCTTTTTGTGGCCTACTATGTGATCTATTCTGGAAAACATTTCATGTACACTTGAGAAGAATGTTTATGCTACTGGTTTTGGTTGGAATGTTCTGTAAATATCTGTTAGATCCATCTGGTCTAATGTATTGTTCAGTGCCTCTGTTTCCTTATTTATTTTCTGTCCAGTTTATCTGTCTACTGGCATAAATGGTGTGTTAAAGTCTCCTAAAATGAATGTGTTAGAGTCTATTTCCCCTTTTAATTCTGTTTGTATTTGTTTTACATATTTAGGTGGTCTTATATTAGATATATAGATATTTATAATGGTTATATCCTCTTGTTGGACTGTTACCTTTATCATTATATAATGTCCTCTTTGTCTCTTGTTACTTTCTTTGTTTTGAAATCTATTTTGTCTGATATGGGTACTGCAACTCCTGATTTTTTCTCCTTATTATTTGCATGAAATATCTTTTTCCATCCCTTCACTTTTAGTCTGAAATGAGTCTTTTGTAGGCAGCATATAGATGGGTCTTGTTTTTTATCTATGCTGCCACTCTGTGTCTTTTTATTGGTGCATTCAGTCCATTTGCATTTAAAGTGATTATTAATAGATATGTATTTATTGCCATTGTAGGCTTTAGATCTGCAGTTACCAAAAGTTCAAGGATAGCTTCCTTACTATCTAACAGTCTATCTTAAATCACTGATTACTCTATTTCAAACATGATATAAATGTACTTTTCTCCTCCCCTTCTTATTCTTCCTCCTCCACACTTTATATATTAGGTGTCATATTCTGCACTCTTTGTGTATCCCTTGACTGATTTTATGAGTAGTTGATTTGGTTTTGTACTAGCTTGGTAATTAATTGGTTTACTACCTTTACTGTGTCTTTATTTTATCTGGTGACAGTTATTTAGCCTTAGGAACAATTCCATCTAGAGCAGTTGCTTTAACATATCATGTAGGATGGGCTTAGTGGTGGTGAAATTTTTCGATTTTTGTTTATCTGAATATTGTTTAATCCCTGATTCAAATTTAAATGACAGTCTTGCTGGGTAGAGTATTTTTGTTTGGAGGTCCTTCTGTTTCATTATATTAAATGGATCGTGTCACTCCTGTCTGACCTGTAAAGTTTCTACTGAGAAGTCTACTGATATCCTGATGGGCTTTCTTTTATAAGTGCTCTTATTTTTCTCTCTGGCTGCTTTCAATACTCTTTCCTTGCCCTTGATCTTTGCCATTTTAATTAATATATTTATCCATGTTTTCTTCTTAGGGTTCATTTTGTTAGGGGATCTCTGGGCTTCTACGGCCTGAATACCTATTTCCTTCCCTAGATTGGGGAAGTTTCCAACAATTATTTCCTCAAAGAGACTTTCTCTGCCTTTCTGGTACCCTTATAATGGAAATATTGTTCCATTTGGGTTCATCACATAGCACTCTTACTTTTCTTTCATTCCTAAATTCCTAGAGATCTTTCTTTCTCTCTGTTTTTCAGCTTCACTGTTTTCTTGCTCCTAATTTCCTGATCACTTACACCTTCTTCAACCTTTGAAAGCCTGCTATTAATTCAATCCATTGTATTTTTCATTTCAGATACTATATTCTTCATCTCTGAGTGCCTCTTTTAGAAGTCTTCTTTTTGTTGAGGTCCTCTGTGAGATCTTGAATATTTCTCTGTAGACCAGTGAGCATGTTTATGACTTTTATTTGAAGTATTTATCAAGAACATTGGTGACTTCAGTCTCTCTCAGCCCTTTCTTGTGTTTAGTCTTGTAGTTTTGCTTGGATCAAATTCCTCTGCCTCTTCATTTGTGTGTGTGTGTGTTTGTTTTCCTATGGAATAATAGCTTTGTGTAGGAGGTATCCCCTAGTGCCCAGAGGCTCAATGTCCTGTGCAGGAGCCCCAGCTTTAGGTGTGTAGTGGGCGGGGAATGTTTCCATCTGGCTTGTAGTGATCCAATTTCAGGTGTGCTGTGTGGGCCGTCAGCCGATTGCCTGAGCAGGGAGAATACTTGAGCTGTGCTGCTGGAGTTGCTGTGTGTGGAGCTGCCCCCAATCAGGCCTGCAGCTATGTCAGGGGCTGCATGCAAGTGCAACCAGTGACTGCTGGCAGGAAAGAGCTCCAGAGGCTGACTCCCGTAGGCAGCTTCCTCACTGCCCCTACACAGGGTTAAGAAAGCTATGAGGTTTTCCCTCTGCCTACCCAGGAGCAAAATCTGATTTCATTGTCAGCTTGCAGGCTGCACACCACAGGGAGGAGCCTTGGAGCTGTATTTCCAGAGAAGGGGATGGAGCATCTGAATCTCCTGAGAGTTCCTAACCTGCTGGGCTGAGGACAAGGACGGGTTGGGTAGATATTGTCCACCTGATCTTTCTCTTAAGCAGAGAGATCTGTGTAATCCTTGCCCCTCTGGTGCCCCTCTCATTGCTGGGAAGTCTTTTAAATTGCCCACTTTGCTTTTGTCTAGGGGTCCAGTAGAGTGTACCTGTTTTCCACAAGTGGCTGGAATCTCAGCCTCCACAAGTGTTCTGCCTGTCTTTTTTGTTGTGGGTAAAACTGCAATATTTCCAGAATGTCTTGCCTTGCTTTAGTGCACCTCCATATAATAGGTGTTTCGAGGAGGTGGAGAGGAGTAGTCCATCTCCAGATGAATAGGTAATTACAAGGGTGAATGAGGGCTTACTGGGACTGGAGAGTTTGGTGGGGGCCTCTTTTGCAGCCTATTTCTGAGAGACACAGGGGAGTAGAAGTGGACAACTGCTTGTAAGAAATAAATTTCATTTCTCCCTTTGACTGATTTTGGCTTCAAAGGTATTTTCCCTGGGATTTTCCCTCCTGAGTTATAGTTATCCAGTCCCACTACTCACCAGGGCACCATGTAATGTGGGTTTGTGCTCCTGGAGCAGATCTCCAGAGCCAGGTGTTCAGCAGTCTTGGGTTCCTACTCCCTCTCTGCTCCATTCCTCTTCCTCTTCCCTGTGGGCTGGGGTGGGGGGATGATTTGGGTCTCACTGGGTTGTGGCTTTGCCACTTTACCCTTTTCTGTAATGCCTTCTCTTCTTCCCCAGATGTAGGTAGTCTATTCTGTAGTCTTCAGGTCGTTTCCATTTTTAGTTGTATTTGCTTTATTTTCATGTTCCATGTTATTTGGGGAGGAGATTTCTGCTTTGCCTTCTTACACTGCCATTTTTTCCAAGAACCCTCAACATTTGTATTTTCAAAAAGAAACAGTAGAAGTCTAAAGACAAATCTATTAGAAATGGTTGTCTACTGGAAAATGGATGGACCAGACTAGACTGAATAGGGATAATGCCATGAATGGAATTCTGTCCTCCAGAGGAAGACAGGTTAAAGTCCTATTCCCAGTACCTTAAAATACGATCTTATTTGGAACAAGGGTTTTGGGGAAATTTGTGCACAGACACACAAAAGGGAAGAGACACAAGGAGAATGCCGTGTGAAGAAAGGGGTTTGGAATGATCCATACGCAAGTCAAGGAAGGCCGAAGATGGCTACGTACTCACCAGAAGCTAGGAAAAGGCAGGAAAGTTTCCCTTCCAGATTTTGAGGGAGCACAGCCCTGCTAACATTTTGATTTGGGGCTTCCAACCTCCAAAACTTTGAGACAACAAATTTCCATTTTAAGCCACCTAGTCTATAGTACTTTGTTACAGCATCCCAAGCCAACTGTACAGATCAGTAACTGGAGGTGGTAGGCTGTTGTAAAAATACCTGAAAATGTGGAAGTGGCTTTGGAACTGGGTAATGGATAAAATCAGGAAGAATTTTGAGGTGCTTGTTGGGAAAATTTTTGATTGCCTTGAAGAAACTGTCAGTAGAAATGTTAGCATTAAGGTGCTTCTGCTAAGACTTTAGACATAAATGAGAAATGCATGGTCAGAAGTTGGAAGAAAGGTCAACTCTGTTATAAAGTAGTAGAGATCTTGGCTGAATTCATTTCTTCTGTTGGGTGGAAGGTAGAACTTATAAGTGAAGGACCTGGATATCAGTGAGATTTCTAAAAGCACCACCTGGTTTATCCTTACTGCTTATTATAAAATGTGACTGAAAAAGGAACTATTAATCAGAAAAGAACCAGGCATTGAAGATTTGAAAACATTCTAAGCCTATCTATATTGTAAAAACTGAAAATGTGTGCTCTGGAGTCAACAGCAAGAATATAGCTGGACAAGCATTTGCTAGAGATATTAAGAACGTTATTTGTGGATCCAAGGAGTCTTCTCAGCAGAAATGCTTACAGCTTGGGGTTAAGGTGGCAGAAATGAGATGAAATAACTGAAGGTTATTTGTTGATGTTGCAGTATAGTTATGAAGGAGTAACTTGGGAGAGTCTGGGTGACAGATGCAGAGCACCTCTCCATACATTTCTTTGCAACTTCCTGTGAATTTCTAATTATTTAAAAAATAATAAATTACAGAAAAGGGACATGAGAAAATATACATATGGTTAAGTAAAATTCATGTATTTTGAATGTAATATATACTAAATTCATGTGGGATATCTTTTTCAATAAAGAAAACTAGTTCTATTTTTTAAAATGATGGTTAAATAAATAGATGTTCAGAGAAAAAAAACAATACTGAGAGAATTCATCCCTGAAGTACATCTCAATTCCCCAGCAGTACAAAAACTTCTAGAGAAATTTCTTCAGGCAAAAGGAAAGTAAAAAAGTAAAAAACAAAAACAAAAACAAAAAAACCCAATCTACTGCAAGAACACAATAAATAGTAATTGTGTAGGTAAATATAAAAGTTTCTAAGTTTTATGAATTTTTTTAAAAGATAATTGACAAGTTATTAAAATGTATGATAAGAGTAACACAAATGCCAGGAGAAGGGAAACAGAAGTGAGCTCATCTAAGTTCATTAAGCTATATGTCACTAGTATAATCTTATAGGATGGGAGCCTTTGATAAGTTACAGTTATGGATTGCAAACTTAGAGCTATAACTTTTTAAAAAAGCATTTTTAAAAGAACAAAAGAAATAGAAGCTGACAATGGAGAAAAATATAATCATAAAAACTCAAAACAAAAATAAAGCACAAAAAGAGGAGAAAAGGGAATAAAATACATGGCATGAATCTTAATTAAATTTAAATTAAATGAGTGGCTCAAGGGCTCCAAGCAAAAGGACGTGTTTTTCACATTGCATCAAAACTAAGACCTAGCCAAACAATGATGGGAGGAAGTCTTTTTAATATAAAGACAGTAATAGATGCAAAAGAAATTAAATGATGAAAAGGGATACATCAGGCTAAAACTGATCAAAGAAAGTTCGATTAGCTGTACTGATATCAGGCAAAGTAAATTTCAGAGGAATAAATATTAGCAGATTGACAGCAAGTCATTTCATAATGATAAAAACTGTCAATTTCTCAAGCGGATATAGAAATTCCTAATCTGTAACATCTAATAATAGTTTCAAAGTGCATGAAATAAAAAATAACTAATAGAAATGAAAGAAAAAATAGACAAATCAAAAATTAAATTAGAGATTTCAATGCTGCCTTTTAATAACTGGCAGAAAAAATAGACAGAGAAGTAAAAGCGTATTTAATATCTGAACAACTAATAATTAACTGAATCAATATTCATAGGCTAGCACCTCCACTAACACAATGTGTAATAAATTATAATATTTCTAAAACTGAATAAAAACAGTACTTTCTCTATTTTCATGAAAAAATGACTCAGTTATAGAAATGTCTGAACTTCACATTTGTCTATAATTTTGTTGTAAGCTGTAGTCTCTGCTACCACTTGTCTGTTTCAAAATGCTAAAAATCAAATAATTTAAAGTAGCACAAATATTGATGAAGAACTCATAAATATAATTTCATATTTTATGTATCAAACTTCTGTGCAGTGTGGAGGCCTACAACGAATAGCCAAATCATGTATAAGCTTTGATAAAGAGACTATTTGGTTCATTTATACTTAAGCAAGTGTGAAGGCATGTATTTATTTTTATAATATAAATAAGTTCAAAATTCATAAAGTAAAATTTCTTCTGTGATTTTTATGGATAGGTGTTTTCTTCAGTGAACTGGAACTGAACATTTTATTTAAGTATTTGATATTCATAGATGGAGGAACTGATAAGGTCTATATTTTTCAGGAATAGCTGAGTAGGAATTAATCCTGCTCTGAAAGGAATGCATGTGCTGAAGGCATGTATATTCCTAACATTTTTTTAGATATGAAACAAAGAAATATAATCATTATCACAAGATTCATAATATATACATGCATATGTATATATATATATATATGTATATACATATATGTATATGTTGTTTTTTTTCTCATCAGAGTTGCCATATAAGTCCCACCTTTCTGTTGAAGTTTGTACAGCAAGATGGGTCCTCCATTCTCCTTGAACACTTTGTTTATTCTCTATTCTTACCCCAGGACTATTTTTCTGGAAATCTTTGGTAAAACAAAAAAAGAAGCCAACTGCTGCTAGAATAGAAATGCCCTGGATTCAAAATAAATTATGAAAAAAAAAAATTCAGCAATAAAAAAAAAAAAAGAAATGCCCTGGAATTAGAGAGCATACCTGGGCATTGGGATACTGTTTCTTGAACGGCGACACTTCAAGGGGTCATTGTCCAGCTGTCCCTTCTGGATCTCAGCTCAGGCTGCCTGGAATGTGCTGCCTCAATTTGAGTGCATTTGAGCCAAGGACTTTGGGTTGGAAATGCTTCTAATGAATCTTAAGTAAGGCCAATGCTGATGGCCCTTAGTGCTCTGGCAGGGCCTTGTCACCCCTAACTACACGGCAGAAAGAGAATGAGTATTTTGAATAAGACAGTGATGGATAAATGAGAAACAAGTGTCATTGAAGTCACATGGAGACTCATACCCACATAGCAAGATAAAACTGCTGTAGTTCAGTTTTCCATATCTAAAAAATGTTCAAAAATATCCATTCAAAAGCCTATTTTTGCCTATCTGGAATAGAGGAAGAGAATTATGAAGGCTAAATAACTTTTGAAAATCTTATTTTAAGTCATGCAACATCCTGAAACTCTCTAACACTTTTCACAGCTCTCAGAATGAGTAAAGAAAATTCTCCTTTTCTAAACGGCAAAGGAGGTAGGCTTTAGGAGGTATTCTCACATGGTGACATTTATGGCACCCAAGGGACCTCAAGTATTTTGTGATTGAAGTTTTAGTATTTCCATGTGAGAAGAAATGTTTGCAAATATATCTTTTATTTTCACAGTTTGGTCCTGAGAGAGCTGGGGCCTATGGATAATTCATCTTTTGTCTGTTTGGAGTCATAAAGAGGAAAGAAGATTGTATTTCCTTGCTTCATGAAGGAGCCCAAATTCAAGGAATTGGAGGTGACACAGTTAAGATTCTGTGTTGTATGGGTCCAAAAATGCTAATAATGACAGACCTTGTTTCTCTTCTAACCTTTCCACACCTTCACTGCAGCCTGTTTCAATCACGTGGTAGCACAGGAGGCCAACAGGAAAAAGGTAAGCTCATGGTAAGTGTGTGATTGGGAGAGGGTGCAGCTGGGCAGAGGGGCGGAGGAAAGCGGGACAACTGTGATGTCTCCCTCCAGGCACAGGGCACACACCGAAGCGGCCTCCAAGATTCCAAGGGACACGTCTGAAATCAAGTCTTCTGCTCCTGAGGACTGTCCCCGAATCTCATGTGTCATAGATAACTGCTTTCGGAGTTCACACACTCAGGCCTCACTGACATGCCCTGGGCCCCATGCAGGCATACATCCCTTCACTGCGGCATGGCCTCTGGAGCCTTGCCTCCAACAAGCTCTTATAAATCTGAACCCCCAACCAATACAGCCCTGAGTTTTCTTTTCATTTCTGGGCAACCGCAGCCCTCCTCAAACTCATCTCCAGGGTCAGCCTCAGACCCATGCAGCCCCGGGTCACCAGCACTGTGTCACCAGTGGGCAGCAGGGTGCTCAGCAGGCATCCAGGGGCCTGAGGAATGGTCCTTAGCTGGTCTTAGGAGAGCAGCAAAGCTGAGCGTGCTGTGATGTGTATGATGTTTGGGTATGATTTAAACAAAAAAAAGGAGAATTTTAGTTTACTACTCTGCTATGCACATTTTCTAATCTGCAGTTTTACAAATTATAAGAGGCTCACAGCTCACCAGGAAAGGTCAAAGTCGATGACATCAGGTGTGCCTTTGAAATGACTTTTCGGAATGAGCTGCCCCCTAGCTAGGATCTCCCGCAGCCTCACCTGGACCTTCCCACCCTGATGTTGTGTCCCCTCTCATTCTTTCATTTGAACGTAGCTTTATATTTATTGCTTTAGGGAGTTCCATTTTATACACTATTTCTGGAAGTCTATTTCCTGATTTATCTTAGTATATAACTATTACTTGTACCATATCTGCAGTAATAATCATTAATAGAGAACATAATTGACATAGAAAGATATTTATTGAAAAGCTAGGTATGCTAACAATTTATCAGAAATAACCAAAATATATGAGGTAATACTTAGGTAAATTATCACACATATTCTCAGCAATAGAAATTAGGACAATTTTTGCAAATAATTTCCAAAATTTGTTCTATTCTGATGAAAAGGTAAAATAATATATATATAAATTTTACAACTATGTAAAAATACATAGAAAAGACAGAATGACACGAAAGTTCTGTTAATGACTTCTTAATAATGATGGGCTTTTTGCTAGTATTTTAAATGTATTTCCTAAATGTTTTATATCATGGTTTTTCTTGTAATACTTAAAAAATAAAACAGCATTTAATTAAAAATTATATTTCAAAAAGCCAAAGGAATTTCCTGAGAAGAAAATTCCTATTTGACTTCTATTATCCTCCGTTTTTTTATGGTAAAAAAAAAAAATTGTTTAAAAAAAAATCCCAAATAACATAGTCTGCCTATCTCTGAAAATACAAATAATTGTTTCTAAGGTATAATTATTGTTCACAGTTTTGCCAAGCATCAGCTGGTGCAATTTTAAGCATAGGACTCAGTTCTCAATGATGTCTAATCAGAAAAGGCACTTTCTCAGAAATAGCTTCAATAATGCAGTATGTATAATTCTAAATATACTATGTTTTTCTTTTCTCTCTTTGTATAAAGAAAAAGGCCTTGTCAGTCATTGCTTTATTATGCCATTCTATATTAAGGGAAATAAGTCGTTTTCAAAGCTTTCTGACTAATAAATAAATCTTGCAAGCATTTATACCTTTAGAAAACATGTTTACTCAAATATTACTACCAGAGCAATTATTATCAAGCAAGAAAATCATTTAACCAAGTAGATACTTTAGAGACTAAAAGTTTTGTTTGATTCTACAAAGCATAGTTATATAAATATATGGAGCTCAAGAATCTTGACTCTTTTGTTATAAATAACGTTTGAAATAACAGGTTTGGGTTTTTTAATTTTTTTAATTTTGTATCCAGATATCTTCTCCCAGTTGTGAACTTGTTTTTTAATCTCTTTAAAAATTAAATTTAAGATGTATAAATTCAACTGTAGGAATGTCTTGACCCCATTAGGGAAGTTATCTATTGATTTACATTCTTATTTTTCCAGGCAAATTTTTTAGAGCACTTAATGATATTCTTTTTTTTTTAATGGAGGGATAATTGACATATAACATGATATTAATTTCAGGTGTACAGCACTATGTGATATTTGTATATACTGCCAAATCATCACTGCAATAAGTCTCATTATCTGTCCCCATACAGTTGCAAGTTTTTTCTTGTGATGAGAACTTTTAAGATCTACTCTTAACAATTTTCAAATATGCAATACAGTATTATTAATTATAGTCACCATGCTGTACATCCATCCCTATGACTTATTTATTTTATAACTGGAAGTTTATACCTATTGACCTCTTTAAATTTTTCTTTTTTGCACAGGAATCACATGTAATATTTTGCAGTATAGACAAATATCCAGGGTGCAAACTTTAGCAATACCAAAACCAGAAAGTATCACATGGGGGAAATCTCTTGTTTTATGCATCCACGTGACCTGTAATAAAGGCAGGAAGTCAACTCAAGGCAATCCTGCAGGAAGGGCCCCAAGAAAACAAACCCTATCTCATTCTCCTGTCTTTCTCTGATGTCCTGCAAAAACTTGCCATTGGCCAAACCCTACTGGAAGCCAGAGCACTAAGGGTCAATTATTACAATCTGTACAATTAATATAATACAGGGTGAAGGAGAGCTGGGATTTGATTTGTAGGAACAAATGGAAGCGCTCCATCAAAATTCCTAATACTTCTTCAAAATGTTTGTCACAGATATGTTACCCAAGTTTCAAGTTAATATCATATTCCGGATCTGATTGCACCTAGCCATGCACAGTGCCGAAAAGCCACAGAGCAGCCTGGGCTAGCCTCTGAGGGGGCGCTGATCTAAGCAATGTGACTTGGGAGGTTATGGAATGTGTGCTTCCTTCAAGTAATCAAACCCCCGAGGAGGGAGCAGGGGGGATCCAGGTAAACTTAATCTCTCCTTCCAGACACACCAAAAATACCATACTTTTTTTCCCTTAAGCATGAAGAGTCAAGGAAACAGTAACTTGACTTGATCACTGGGTTATTCACTTGACGAGGTCAGCATCCAGTAAGTGTCCTTGCCCTAAACAATATTTCCTTAACGATGGCAGAATTCAACTATTCCAGTGATGTCATTTGACGCTCCTATATTCATTACCTGCTGTTCTTATCACCTGGTGCTCCTTGGAGTCCACAGATAAAGACCTTTTCTCCCTTTAATTATAAGCTTTTAGATGAAAGTGTTAGAATAATTGTCATCTCATATAGTAACAAATAATTTCTATTTTCCTTTCCATTTTCAAAACGGTATTAATATTTGAATACCTCTGTAGGCCAAAGGGTAATAAACCCCTTTGCCCCTCTGTATGCAATAATAAGGTAGGAAGCCATATCTTTTGACTTTCCCAAATACAATCACTCTTGGGATTCAGTCAACAATAACAACAATATATGTTATTATGTGTATATTTCATTTATACATATAGCTTAAGCTTTTCTCCTTTCTTATATAAAATATGCTGTGTTGTTACTGTGATTTTAAATTTTCCACATAATAATATTTCTGAATATGGATACAACAATAACATAACAGGGCATTGTAACCATCATTGTCAGTTTAATTGATAATTGAATAGGAAGGTGTCTTTGAAGAACTTTGGTGGAGCAAACATCTGGGTTATAATAAAAGATCATAGGTTATTAATCAAATATAATATAATTTGATTAAAAAATTAAAATGTATTTACATGTATGTATGTGTACATACATGCATATATAAATATATATATATATACTTATATATTTATTTACATAATTTAAAAAGCTATTTCTCCATCCCATCCTTACCCCTTCTAGATTGAAATCTCTAGGATGGCAGGATAGTGCCTGCCTTACCTATTGAAGCATGATCAGGGCCTGATAAAATTACTTGGTAAAAAGAAAGAACTTAATATGCAACTGTTGAATGAATGAATGAATGAATGAAGTTTCCATGGAAGAGTTGATCTTAAGTAAAATTTAAAACGTTGAGTACAATGTAAATGGGGAGAAGGGAGAATTTTCTGTATTCTGGTTTAGGTCATAACTGGGAATGAAGTGGGTATCCTCAACTTTTCCAGTACCAAAACTGTGATTTATTTTTCCCAGTGTGGCCCAGTCTTTTGGGACTATATCACTTCATCCCTGTTTCACAGGAGAGAGTAACAGAATAATTAAGTATATTGACTCTGAAATCAGATGGGCAGCCATTTGATTCTTAGCTGTTGCTACATGATGGTAATGGACTCTGAGCAATTATTTAACAAACCTATGCTTTATTTTTCTAATTTGTTAAATGGAGATAATGGAAATAATATTAGTTTATAATTATGGAACATAGGTAATATGCAATAATATCTATATAGATGTTATCCATAAATTTTTATATAAACAATTTCTGTGTTTCTGGACATTGTGTAAATATTTCTATATAAAGATGTTATATAATATCTGTGACATTCTGCATAGAGTAAGAGTCGAGTTAAGTATGGTATTGCTGAGGGGTTATGGCATTTGAGGGCTTGATCTGTGTATTATGTTAATTCCAGGATCAAGGAGGAAGTGACCTGTCAGTAGCCCAGTTGAGGTCTTCTCATACAGTGTGCATATCATTGGTAGGCAACCCCAGGAGGGAGAAACAGATGGCTTAAACACAGCCTCCTGCCCCATCTGAGCTTCTTATGTAATGCAAATAATTTTTTCAATGGAAAAGGAAGCTAGATCATAGAGTTTCTTGGAGAAAGAAGAATGGTCTCCATTGATATGTTTGTGCTGTCTTAGTCCAAAATAGCCATTCCCAATCAAAGAAAATCCAGGGACACTGCAACCCCACTTTCTACAAGTACCTAAGATTCTCCTTATTCCAGCCCCTTACCCTTTGTCTCCCAAATTCTTTCCCTATTTTTGTGCTTTATGCTTGTTGACAAAACCTCTTTCCTGTGATAAAAATTTTAGAATTGTTATGTTCCTCATTAGTAAATGTTTTGTCTTGTAAAGGAAATCCATAACTTCACAAAGTGAGTCCATAAATTACAGAATGGATGTGGGAAAGCCAGATACCATCAACCTAAAGTACCAGATCTTGTTGAATGTTCATTCTTCCCAGTGGGAAAGGTATGGCTTTCGGCTTTAAATTTCAGGAAAATGATTACTTGGAATTATGTCCAGTTGTTAGCATTTGTAATAGAGACCCTTGACATGTGCAGATTTAGTATTCTGAGTTTTGTCTATTCATGAACCAAGATGTCACGTAATCTGTAATTTTACTGAGGCATGAGGTTTATGTCACACATGGCAAAGGGTGGCAGTAACTCCTGAAGTGATGAAAACTTTGTTTATTGGTGATGAGTGATACCTAAAATGACCTAGAACACTAGGAAATTTGAAGACTTGCAGCTTTGGATGACATGCTCAAGACATTCAGATAAGCTCTTCTACATTTCTTAATAGCTCTTTTGAATGAAAGAACAATGGATTGTCCACCAAATAAAAATAAATTACTGTTTAGCTTCAGGCCATTCAGTGTCTCTGAGATGCAGGAAGCCTTTGTGGGGGGAAAGCAGGGCTACAGATGAGAGACTTGCAGACCCTATAAGGAGCTGGTAATTCATCCTGAAGGCAGGATGCCCACAACAGCCCTCAGATGACTGTGGATAATGAATGCCAAGCTCTGTGTCCTCCTGATGTATTATTATTTTTTCACTTTCTACTCCAGTTTTCCTCTTACCCTTGTACTTGTTCTTATATGTCAAACCAGCCACTTTTTTTGTGTGTTTTATACCAGAGTTGTGTCTCCAGAATATCTTAGTGTGCTTGTCTGAAATTATAAAATTTTAGCCTATAAAATTCAGGTTTAATCATCCATATGTCAGTTGTCTCGACATTTCTTTCTGTTAAAAAAAAAACTGTGAAAGTCCTGGAACTGCATACATTCCAAGTGAAACAGAAAGGGTGCTGCTAGAGATCCCCTTCCCTCCATGTTTCGTTCAAAGGGTTTTTGTAAACCTTCACAATGTCAGGCACGGAAATAAAATCTAATTTGGTGCCACATGAGAAAACACTCACCATTGTTTCAAAGTTTTGATTGCTTTTTGGGAGCCATCATTGCTGATTATACCTCTTGTTATGAAATCTCTACCTTTGCCCAGTGGAGTGTCTTCATGTAGAACAGAATACCCACTTATGAGCAGACTGTGAGGATTAACTGAGAACTTATTAGAACAGGCTTGGTGCAGTGAATTCAGGACATTTTAGATTTCTTTCATTAATATAAGGACTACCTCCCTGGACAATACTGTAAAGCACTGTGTAGGGACAGCGTTGCTCATCCTTGAACCCTCAGGGTCTAACCCAGTGCCTGCTACAGGGTGCTCAACAAATGCGTGTGACATGTCCAAGATACGTATCAAATGTAAATGTGTTTGGATGACCTGCTATTATCGTTCATTAGAGGTATTCTATAAATTCTGCCCTCACTCCAGACAACTTCATTCAGATGCAATATCCCATTAAACATTCATTTTCAAGCCCAAGTATGAAGATTCTACCAGAAATAGGCTTTTGATGAGCTGCTGAGATTCACATAAAGTGAAATGATAAAATTCTGTATGTTTGGATTGTAACTCTTGATAATAAAATCACTACCATTATATATTGGTCCATTCAAAGCACCGTGGCTAATTAGGTTCACACACCTGACAGATGGCTTTTCTCTCTTAAATTGATTAAATACAATTTAATTACCGACAAAAGAATTCACAGCTAATTCAGGAAATAAATATGAAATTCATTCATCGGATGAAAGCACAGCTATTACTTGGCTTCTGAATATAAATTGCATGTGATATACTTTTTCTCAGTGCAAAATACTTATGTAAGAAGAAAATTATCAATTGATTCATCTTCACTTCTAGTATTCCAATAATTAATTGTATTTTTACAGAAGAAAATGTCAAAATTGATATTCTAAATGAGCTCTGGTGGTTTCAACCAGTTATTAATTTAATGGGTGTGTAGATTAAAATCCCAGGTCAGCTGCTTACTTTATATGAAACATCAGGCAAGTTATTTAAATATCCTGGTTTCAGAATCTATAAAATGGGGTAATAATGATTCCTTTGTCAGTGATTAGTGGGAAGATTCCATGAGATGGTGCATGTAATCAATTTAAGTCCCTAAGCTGAAAACATTAGAAACAAATTAAAAATTATTGCTTTTATGTTTCCTTAATTATCAATCCTATAGCTAAGATATCAACAGGTATAATTTCTATAGATAAGATAGTATGTGTGAACTGGTTTAATGACAAGAAATAAAACTCATTAACAAACAAACAAAGCATATTGAGTGGCCCTGAAATACATATGGAGAATAAAGAGTACAATTAAACATATTTATGCCCTGAAGAACTAAGATCTAATGGAAAATAAAGAAAAGCCACCCGTTTATGAAACTACTGATGGTGAGAGAGGTTCCAAAGCTAGGGGTACAGACTAAGGAACCCAAGCTGAGAAATACTTAAGCCGGGAACACCAAGAACATCTACCTGGAGGAGGTGACAGCTGAGCTGAATTTTGAAGAGAAGGTAAGAATTAGTTCACAGAATGGGATGTAAGAAAAGTCACTTCAAGAAGAAAAGGCATGTTCGAGGCATGGGGTGAGGGTTTCAAGCTTTTCATGAACTGATGTAGGGTAATGTTGCCTGGGTGTTAGTAAGACAGGTGAGATTTTCTCAACAGTTTCCACTCTGTGGGAGCTGTTCTGAGCACTGAGAAAAGTAGAAAGGAGATAGCCCTGGCTGATGTGGACAGAGAGTGCATGGGAGTTATCTGAAATCTTAGCAGTATACTGGTGTACTTGGAGCTCTTGAATTAAGGAAAGTCTTAAAACGATACCACTTTAGCCCACTTGGGTAAACAGAGATGAGACAAGTCATCTTGAGGACCTAGGATAAGGGGAGTGGAATGTTCCAGAACAGAGGGCATGCTAGAAAAACAGCCTATACCTCCTCACCTATTATTTTACTCTGTAGTATGGACCTCTGCAGGCTGAGGACTAACCCACATTTGAGGAGGCATGGAAAGCATGGGCCTTCCAGAAAGAGCAGGTCTTCCAATCTGTAAGCAGCTGCCCTCTCACCTCTTCCCCCTCCTTGGGGATGGGGAGGCACCTCTGTAAGGTTATCCTGGGGATCAGCTGAGCTGATACTATTACACACTACAGCTAATTTCATCTGTAACAGTGGTTTATTTTGGGTGTCTTGGGGGCTCACTTGTATGTCCAGTCTTGGTAGATTTCATGACTGGGAACCTCTTAGAGTTAGGTTTACCAGACAAGGCCTATGTGATCATTGACTATCCCTTCTGGGAGCTAAACAAGTCTAACCCTGACAGCAGAATGCTAATGGCAGACCCATTCCTGCATTTCCTGCTGAAGATGGTTCTAGTTCAGACTGAAAAGAGTGTCACAGTGGGATCTGAGAGGTGACCTCCCCTCACCTGACGCCCAGCACTGCCTAACAGTGAGAAAGGGCTTCAAAACAGACTAAGCCTACGCACATGAATAACATTGTTTCCTTAGACATACAGTTGAGGAGATGAACACCCATCTCAGCAAGTGTTCTGAGTCATCCCATTTGTTCCTGTGCATCAGGCGACTCCTGGAAATAAGATCATCTTTCCCAGTACCCGAAGGACACTTTCACCAAAGTCACTCTGTAAATGCACTCTCAACTGATATATTCATATGAGTCATTGAGCAAATAAAATGAGGTCATGTTTGTAAAATACTAAATATAGTATCAAAAACATAGCAGGTATTCAGTAAATGGTTGCTAGATTGGGCCGGAATGTATGAAAACATTTTTGTAGAGAAAACAGGTCTTGACTAAGGCCTACAAGGATCCATCAGAAGCATACATCATACAGTTGGTTTTCCTGAATGTGTTGATTTTCACTTTAATACTTAACAACTCTGTGAGTACTGTACCTTCCTCCTCCAGCATCATGCTCTTCCTTTGATGAGGTAACTCCTGAATACTGAGAGTTTAGATGAGAGATTTTTTTGAACTCTTAGAAGTAATTGTTGGGGAAACAATGTGCATCTGATGGAGCAAGCCCAGGATAAAGAAGTCAGGTTTTAGGAATACCTCTAGTTGGACATGTGCACAGCAAACTATCCCTTTCAAAACCTTCTAAGACCAGGGACTTTTCTCATCATCTTAACAAATCATTATGTGCTCTAATAACTAGCAGAGGCCCTTATCAACAGAGATATTTGAAGGTAGATTTCCAAAGCAAGCTTTTCTCTCAACTTGTCATGTTTGGCACCATGATTCCACATGACGATCTTTTCTTCTTGCTTTTCCCCTTTGTTATACCTGGTATGCAGCTTCAGCCATTCAACAGCCAAAGTCCTGTTGGTTCTAGAATGCCTTAGTTAAATTGTTCCATGGAACACTGTTCACAGCTTGTTCCAGATGACCCCAAATTGATGAGCAGAGCAGGAAATATTTCTCTGCATCTTAGAGGATGAAAGGTACAGTCAAGACTTTGGAATATGAGCCTGCTTAGATATTGAAGACAAGCCACAAGTCTCCCATAGACTCTTTCTCTGGTTCACTAATGACAAGATCTAGTCTCAAGCAGCAAAACCCATTTTATGTACTAATGTTGGCTTTTTATGAAAAATAAAGGACTTCCCTAGAGTCTAAACTAATTCTGATTTAGTTTACACAATATAGCTTTGGCTTCCCCAGGATATATTTCTTCACATGGAAAACTATGCATGATTTCAGGCAACTTATCTTGTCTACTTTACCAATATAAACAGATCCTTGTCATCTACCTCTCTAAACCAGTGATATAGACAGACTGCATAAAGTACCTACAATATCCATCTTAAAAATCATCCTATTTTTCTAAGGTGTAGTGAATCTCTGTGACTCATTCTCCAAATCCCTGGTCCCATGGTAGTGCACCTTCTGGCCTCCAGTCCTGCGGTGTGAATGCCACTGGACTACATATAATAGCTTCAAGAGTGGTGGCCGGACTGTCATGAGATCCCTCCAGCTTCTGAGGGAAGGTTAAGAAGTAGAGTCAAGTGTCTGTCACACATTTCCAGTGTAAGCAGGGGCCAGTGCTCGGTCTCTTAGCTTCTCTCTTCTGCCTTTGCTTTCATCAATGTCACCCTATCAGGCAATCCGTCCTCCAGAAGCTACACCAATAAAAGCACCCTTTTATAATTGCCTTGTTTCTCCCAAAGACAAACTTATTAGAAATGGAGAGAATTCATTCTTATTGATTAAAATACTTTATCTCTTGAAAAAAAAGATGTTTAGTAACCTTATATTGTAGGTGTCATTGATTGATGAATATAATTTTACATGTTTCCTAAAATAAGATGACAGCAATATTTTTAAGAAAATTCCTGCAAAATAAAAGGTATTTATTGACAGCCACCTTCAGCTGATAAATTGATCATCACAGTTCACTCCTTCCTTAAACATGAAAGATGTATTTTATCGTTTTAAGAATAAAAAGGAAAGCAAGATGGTGAAAGGGACATCCATCATAATGGAAACTATGGAGAAATGGTGCCAATGGAAGAAACAAATGAGGAGAATCCTACGGGTTCAAGGAGTGAAGAGTGCTCCCCATGGATACTGGACGTTAGCGGTCCTTCCTGTAAACACTAGACAGCCTCAGAGACTGTGACCCAAGACTGGGCTCTCCACGTGGCTGACTGCATTTCCTTCTGAACCTAAACCTGTATGGCTTTTCCCAGTGCATATCCCTGGCATGTTATTTGGGTTTAACAACTACCATACTCATTAAGTCTAGTTACGACCATTCCTGCCCTATACTTGATGATAAACAAGAAAAAGAATCATCAGAAAAGGCCTCCTGAGTGAGTGAGGCCTGAGGAAGGACTCAGAGATAAATTGAGACTTGAGTTGATGGAGAGGATAGAGAAAATCCTTCCAGGTGAGGTAGCAAAATGTTGATGTGGCTGTGTGAGCTTTGGTGAGTTTCGTATAGGACTCAGTGGATATGACACAAGCTAAGTGTCCACCTAAACAACAGTATCTGTTCAGCAAGAACCAGTGTATAATCAGTTGAGCTGGAGGTAGGTTATAACTTTAGCCAATGGCCGGCAAATCATTTTTGGCAGGAAATTTCTCCATGGGAAGAATGAGTAAAAGCTAGATGTTGGAAGATGGCTGTAGAGTATAGTGATAGAAACACTGCCTTCAAATTCTAACTCTGTCATATACTAGCTGTGTGACTTACAGGAAGTTACTTATTTTGACCAGCCTCATCCTCATCTGCAACAGAGCATAAAATTAAGATGTATCTTGTATGACTCATGAGGAAATTCAGTGAGGTAATAAATGGAATGGTCTTAGCTTTTTCTCTGGCACACAGTAAAATCTCAGCGACTGTTAGGCAGTAATAACAGCTGTAAGAACAGTCTTCCTCATCATGTATACATATGGATTTCATGATTTAATCAATTCCTGTTCATTCTCCTTACACCAAAAAGCTGCCCACCCACCATCATACATGTTACGTTACTGCGGCACTGCTCTACCCAACTGCTTGCCATTTCTTCACTCTTTCTTCTTACACCATAAATTCCACTTTTCTCCTTGAAATTCTGTTTTCCAAACTCTTCCTCTATTATCTGGTTATTCCAGGATTTTTTAAGGCCTCCCTCATGTGTCATCTACTCTCTGGAAGCTTCCTTGATACATTAGGATGGCCTATTTGATCTACATGTTTGCTGGAATTGTAAATGGTACCCTGAGAAACTAATGGCCATCAAGGCCGTTGATCACTTCCACTACCATGTGGAAACTTGTGGTCATTGGCATATGGTAAGATCCATGGTCGGGGAGGGCCCTCACAGTATCGGCCAGTGGTTACCCCACTTTCACCCGATAACTGACCAGAGGCAGGGCGCTAATAGATATGTGTCAAGTTATTTTAAGATAAGGTTAAAAAATGATTGTCTATGTCCCAGGCACCTTTTGCAGATAGTTATTGTTTTCTAAGGGCATACCTACATATCTATAGTAGCAGAAACTATTATTTTCTCTATAAACTCCTTTGTTCAAGAAATATTTAGTAAGCCTTCTCTTATGCAACATCTAGTATTGTCATGGGGATGCTAACATGAATGCAATGTAGTAACTCATATCAAATAGCCAAACAACTGGGAGAAGAAATATGAAATTACCCAGACAACTGCATATGCACATAAGGGCTATAGAAGAGACAGACCCAGTGTGTTTGAGGGAACATTGGATGGATTTCAACAATATTGCAAAGAAGGTCATGCTTGAACTGAGGTTTGAAGGATGAATATAAATCAACAAAGCAAATATGTGGGAAAACATATTCCAGGCAGAGTAAACAGCATGTACAATATCAAAAGAGAATGTAAATTATTAAATAATGAAAACAGGCCAACATAAATTGAGCCTAAAGTTTAGGAGGAAGTAGAGTGAGACCACCTTCAAAATCTACACAGAGATAAAACTCCTTCGTCTGTCTCTGCACTAACCTCTATCTGGTGGGCCCGTACACCAACATCATTACATATGAAATAGTACATGGGTGGTGACTGTATTTAGGGAAATAACAGCAGAGAGGAGGCAATTGGGAACCACTAGCGCATGGATACCTGCTGTAGAGCCAGAAGGATGTGTGAAATGGATAGAAAGAAAAGTGGGGGTGAATGCTGGGAAAGTTCTAACAGTTAAAAGGCATCCTGTAGAAATGCTGAATACAGAAGATTGAAAAGAGGGAAGTGGAGGCTGAAGAACAACCACCGCTGTGAGATGCCATGGAAACCGAGGTCTGTCAGCAGCGCTGAGAAGGAGGGGCAGAGAGTCTGTGCCTCTCACCGGAAAGTTCCACGTGTCAATGGTTTCTTCAGGGCAGTGGGACCTGATGTGTCTTATGAGGTAGCATTTATTATGTTTATAGAACTATATCATAAGACATTTTACTGGAGACACAATTCTAGTAGGGTCTAAATCATATTTGAGTGCGGTCTCTAAATTCACAAATCTGCATCAGGTGCTGTGCCATGCAGTACACAGGATGGGGTTCAAGCCAATAGCTTGGTCAGAGAAGGCTCTGGGTTTGACGTTTCAAGTCTAAACGAGACAGGTCATGGGGTTCAATAGTCCTAACTGGCTCTGTGCGAGCTCTGATAGTCCCAAGACTCTCCCTTAGGAGCCAAGGCCGTGAGTTAATGCTGTTTGAAGACTTGTCTTAAATATTGGCACAGATACACCCACACACATAACACACGCTGAAGTTTTGATGTCAGCGCACGTCTTGTTACTTCCTAATAGAAAATGATGTTGAGTATTTCTTTTTATTTCTTACGTACTCAAAGGAACTTTTCTACACTTTCCTATAAATAAACTATAACTTCCTTTTCCCTATTCCATAAATTACCTAATCACGTGTCTGGCAGAATAAGAACTTGAGCGGCCACTGAAGATGGAGTATTTACTTCCTTTGTCGCACTCCCGCCTGTGCTGGGCATGAGGTGAGCAGGCGAAACAACGCACAGACAATAGGTGAGTTGGACACTTTACTTTTACAAATGGTATTTTTATTAGTTTCTTTCCATCTTCCACTATTTTCATCATTTTTCTTATCCTGTGTTGTTACATATACGGTACCACTAAAATAAAATATTTTCTAAGCAGTGAAGTGTCTGAGTTCTTGCATATTACTGATTTTTGTTTTCTACTGCACCCAAAAAACCTTAATTCAGACTTTAAATTGTTTTTGGAAAAATAACCTCTTTTTTTACAGCGCTAGGAAGTAATTTGTTTCTGCCCTCCCCGTGCCAGTTCACCCATCTCTTCGGAGACCTGTTCAATCATTATTTTAGCAGTGAATTCCAAATCACCAACTCCTGTTCTTTATGCACCAAATACCACTTTGGCACAAATCATTTTACCCTAATGGCTCGCACTGCCTCTGGGATTCTTTGGTCCTTAGTGTATGATGTCCATAGTGTATGGACCCACTGACAAGTTTCATTTCAAAATGAGAAGTAACAATAATGCACTTACCTATGTAAACTCTTTATAAATGATAAAGTGATTACCTATGCATCATCTTACATGGCCTTATATGTTTAGAACAGGTTTCTTTGAATCTGTTTTGCAATTAAAGAAACTAAGGCCTGCAAAAATCAATCCCTGAGGCATGTCAGGATGTGGAAGGAAGAACCTCAGAATTCACACTGGAAGCAGAGAGCTAAAAGTGGGTGGACTGTTAAGTTATAACCAGAAAGTGAAATTTGAAGGTTGGGTTTGTTCCATGTGACCAGTCGAATTCCATATCTTCCTTGATGGGGGATTCCCTAACTTTCAATTTTCTTATTCAAAATGGGATAATAATTATAATATAAAATGATCAAGTGAATGAGGAATGCCTGGGATAGTGTTTACTATATATAAGTTGCAAAACACGTATGTTTGCCCATCTCTTATTTTTGTTTCATCACTAGAGTGAGTTCCAGGGATGCAGGGGGGTCAAGGAAGACAGATGCTCACCAGGGGAACACAACAAGGTTTGTTTTGGGGATTTTGACAGGTGTGTGCAGAGGCAGTTCTTCATGACATGAGATCCACGGTGCTGTGGGTGGGGCAGATGCCACCTAGAAGTGGCAGAGGGGAAAGCGCCTCTCAGAGGAGAGGGGGATTGTGCGAGGGCTTACATGTCTGGGCAGTGCCTGAGCAGCCAGGCAGGAGACTCTGGGTCAGGGAACTCTGAAAGGTAGCCCTGGCTTGGGTCTTCATAGCCTTTGTGTTTATCTTACTTATGGCTAGTAAATGTTGGGTGAAGTCCCCTGGGGCATGCAAAGCAAGTGAGCTCTAAATGGCTGACAGTCTTTATTTGGACTACATTTAGAACAACTAAATATGTAAAAATTTGAGTTCAGTGCCAGTGGGCTTATGAACAAATAGGTGCCAGGCTGCTGTGAAAAAGGAAAGAACAGAGGACGGATATACAAAGTCCATCTTTGGCTCATGTACAAAACAACCACTGTCAAAAGAAATGTAAGAAGAAATAGCAACAACTTTTGTTTTCCCTGCTCTGAAGTTTTCAGTTTGATTTATATACATATATACACATGTTTATGTAGATGTTGTTTCCTTCCACAAATAATTTACATGCCTTGCCACAAAAGCCGTACAACAATATGGCTGAATAAAATAACACAAAATAAAAATGACAGTAAATATAAATTAGGAGATAAGCTCAGAGAGAAAACCTCAAAAATCTCACATTAACTTTATTGCTATTTGTAAAACTAGAGCTTTAAAAAATATATTAAAATGGAAGACTATTACTTAAAATGTTTTGGTAATGGAAATATTTGGTTAATTCAGTCTCTGATTCACAGCTGAAGAGACTGAGAGAGAAATGTCACCCAGAAGTCTCCAGGGCTATCAAATGCTGGACTCAGGCCAGGGAACACCAACAATGCCACTCTGGCCTTGGCACCACTGGGCCATCTGTCCCCTTCCATCTGAAGATGACTATGTGGCACATACACAATATCAGCCACACCTCTGAAGTCCCTGGCATAGTGTCTAGCACATAAGAATCACTAAGTAAGTAATAGTTTTTCATTAACATTTTTAATATTATAGTTTAAGACACTTTTTCACGAACTAAAATAGAGAAATCATCTTAGAAATTTTAGGGAAAAAAAGTTGTAAAGGAAGGTTAAGGAGCAAAGACACATTGTTTTTTTTAGGTTAGAGCAACTTCTGTACATGGTGCTAGACTTTTGGTTATCTGATGTTTCAACAGAACATTAGGGCTCCATTCGTATTTAAAAGTTCAGAGTCTGTGGGAAGTGTGTGCCTTTTTCACTGATCACGCATGAGGCTTCTGTGCCTATGTGAATAATGATCAGGTATCTAACAAAATTATTTCCTTTGAGAAGTTGGTTTCAAGTTTTCCAAATTTAAGAGTATCTAATTTTGCTGTTATTGGTGCCTGTGCTTCCAAAAGGTCAAGCTATTTTTATAACTTAAACACCATTTTTCTGAAAGTTCTGAAAGTTGCTCATTTTCCTCATTCTTCCCGCTACTTTTTGTCATCTAAGTTCTTGCTGTGAGTTCCTTGGAGACAAACACAAACAAGCATGACTTTTCAAAAATTTGAAGACATCCTCACTTACTTTCAGGTGTTGCTGCTTATATTCCCTCTTGTTGAATAAAAGTGATATCAGGATGGGCATAATATTTATTTTCTCAGAAATAATCCAGTTCCTTCTTTGGAACAATGTCACTCTGCTCCAGTTTCATAGTTTATCCACTTAGGATTCATCCAAATTGTTTTCCCAGCGGAAAGAGAGAACCAAGCTCATAGTGCAGTGCAATCTGATAAAATCTTCTTTCTGAAAAGTCTGCAAAATGCTAGACAAGGTCAGTGGATGCCAGATTGGTTTTGAGCTATGGTATAGGAGATGAAATATCCTTTCTAAACTCTTACTTTTGGACAATCATTCTTTGCAAGGACCTACGAGAGGGTCAGAATAGTAAAAGAAAGTAATAATAATGATGCCCCCAAATATCACCAATTTAGCTTAATATGAACTTTGGAGAAGCAGAGATAAAGGACATTTTTAATGACTGTCAAAGCACAGCTTGCTTCTTATCGCTGCATAATGTTATTGCTCTAGAAACAGTGTGGTTATCCTATTATTTCTAAAGCGCCGATCACTTGCTTGTCCCTTTATGCTAATAGGCAAGGTTTCAATGAGCCCATGCACACTGTTTCTTGGCTGATTCTGAGTTTCTCGTGTTTCTTTTCATGTTACTGGAGATTGCATTTATGCTAATAATATTCTAAATCTAATAACCATATGTTTATAGAGTAGCAAGAATGAATACAATATGAGTTAATAACAATACAATACTCTGGAAAACTGTTGACACAACATAAAATACCGGCTTACTGTAATTTTCCCAAACTTCTTTTTACTACATTAAGGATGCAGATGCTGACATGAGTGAAACTAACAGAACTGTATCTCAGCTCAAAGGTCATACTGCTTATCATTTGCCTCATCATGTCTCAACTGTTTCATCTTGACACCTGTGATAATAACCCCTATGTTGACTCACAACAAAATGGTAGTCAGGCAGTGAGGTTCTGGGTTTAAAAGTGTTCTGAGAGTATGCATTGCATACATATTTTAATCCTCTGAAAATCCACGGAAATCCCAGTGAAGTCATGAGATACCAGAATTACACACCTTTTCTTGTATTACCTCCTTAATTGTGAGGTGAACCAAAGCCAGTGAAGTGTAATTTTCATAGAGTGATGGAGTCAGACACACCAGTGAGTTGTGAAGGTCCTAACTGAGAAGAACAAGGCATGGTCCTTCTGTTACAGGTTGAATTTGTTCACCTAGGTTCTCGACCCCATCACAACTAAGAATTGAAAGGCAGAGACACAATAGCAAAGCAGAGGGAATGTTTTATTTGAATGTCCTCCGGTAGAGGAGCAGGCCAGAGTCAAGGTAGACAAAAGCCTCCATCAGTTAGGTGGGAGGCCTGTATATTGCATTCTGGCTGGGAGGAGCCTCCTTGATTGACAAGGTGGGGTTATTCGATTGATGGGTTCACCTCGCTAGCCATCCCTTTCAAGGCACATGTCCTTTCCTATATTAGGTGGGGTTTGGGCAGTTTTTAGTTTTGTTCGATTGCATCCACATTGGGATCAGGGTGGGACAAGTTTGGCCTGGTCCCAATAGGCAAGGAAGTTCTCTCCCTGCAAAGCCTTTGCTGTCTTCTTGTGGGACCCCAGACCTGGGCAGTTGGGGCAGTTTTTCCTCGAACTTTATCTTCCCCTTCCCCCAGCTGCTCATGTCCATCTTTTTGCCTAACACTTCTACACTGGGCACCCACAACTTACGGGGAAACCACAGGTAAGTGACTGCAGTCCCAGCCAATATATTAGAATACCACTTGGGCAGGTGGAGCTCAGAGAGCACGAGAGGCTCATAAACATGTCTGAAGAATAAGGGAAAGGCCATCGATCACCTGATATTTCAATTATGTTTTAAAAAACAAAGCCTAGAGCTCATTATTAAAAAAAGACGCTCTTGTCTGAGAGTGGGTTGTTAGTACTATGGCTAGGTCATTCAGAGAATACTATGAAGAAAGGCCAGTGCTGGGTTATAATGGGCTCAGTATTTACTCTGCATGTGATTGGAAGCCATGTAAGCCTAGGAATGATATAAAGACCATAAAATCATGATGATAGAAGCCAGAGTTAAGTATTGACTAGAGAAGGAGCTACAACAAGAAGGCAGAGCTGATAACTCGGGACCTATTGCAGGTAACCTGCCAGGTAAATTAGAACACCTATTGCCATAATACAATAAACGAGAGTGATGGCGGGGGTATAGAAATAATAGACATTAGCCTCATATGCATGCATCACTCTAAAGTGAATAGAAGAGTAATTTGAACATAGAGCAAGATTAATTTTTTTTAGATAACTTACAAAAATGAAATTAGCAATTCAGCAACACAGTGGAAGTTACTTGTAGAACTGAAGGAAGTATGTACAGATACTTCAGTACTTTAAGTTTTATGTAAAGAAATTTAAATTACTTCTTACCTGTGTGTGTGTGTGTGTGTGTGTGTGTGTTTTGGAGTGAAAATAACCTGATGAAGGAGACCTCCTGAGAACTTTTGTTCATTGCACAATAAAAACTGTAAATAAACTGTGGCATTGACATAAATATTTTACAGTTTGGGTACCTTTTTCATGGCAGCATCTGGGCAGTTTAATTGAGTATTTTACAGTCATGATACATTAGGTTTCCTATAAGGTCACTAGGCAAAGATTTACAAAGTGCAACTTTTAGGTCTCTGGAACAAAATGTGACCTATCTGGGGAAGGAAAAAGTGTGAAAACATGTCATGTGCTGCTGAGTTCACCTAAAAGGCTGATATCTGTGATTTTAAATCATTATTCTGCATTTTGCATCCACAGTGTCCCATTGCACTTTTTGGCAACTGGTTGCAACTGCCCCTGCCCCAAGATTTATTTTTATTCTCTCAGGGGTCAATTATTTCAGAACAGGGATATTCCATTCCTGCTTATGAAATGCATCCTTTTTGAGAACCTCTATATTCACTCTCAAGAAGCACATGACAACATAGCAATGAGTGGTCACCTCCCCACACCTAAGGCTGGCAGTTCAGGTTCACTTCCTGTCAATGAACTGAGCCGCACAGCTTCGTGCTCCCTTCCACCCGAACAACCCCCACCTGGTCAAATGAGGCTTTATGAGGACTGTGGTTCCTGCTGGTCCTCCCCAGAGCTGGGGAGGGTAAAGAGAAAGAAACCTGGAGTGTTGCTCTGGGACCCCTTCCCTCCTCCCCTCCTCGGCCATTTCCTTGGGGCAGTGAGAGCCAGTGTCAGATCCCCAACCATAGGGAACTTGATGGAATCTGATGGATATTGTACAGACGCTTTTCCACCCTTCCTGAAATGTCAAACGTGTCTGTTTCTCTGACTCAGTCTTCTTGCTTCCTCCCTGCTCTCAGCCATGCAGGTACGATCAGTGTCAGGCAGACATCGCTTTCTGCACTGGGACAGCATCTTGTTTTATGCACCGTGTGGCTTCTGTCCTTTGGCTCTTCTGCTAGCCTTGCCATCAGTTTACAAGATGCCCACTTTACCAATATTGCAATCACATTTTTAGTAATATTATCAATTACAAAAATGCTACTTTTGTCTAAAAAGACCCAGTTTTCACCTAAGGAAATTGTGTATGAGACAGCTAACTCAGAGGGCCTGTGTTGCTCAAATCCTGCACATTCTAAAGGAAGGCCTGTCTTCAGGACTGATCCTGACAGACTCCCAGGAGATGATCATGTGCACAGGTAAGTTTGTCCCCATGGTAGGATGGGCGATGAATGCCTGCTTTTGCCCTGAGAGTCTAAGATCTGACTAGCTGGTCAGTTTCAGAGCTGCAGCATTGTGGGTGACTGATCCCAAATGAAAACCCTGAAGTCCATGGCTCAGTTGAATGTTCCTGGTGGGAAACATCTTCGGTGCGTTGTCACACATTATTGCTGGGGGATTTAACCACATCCAGCGCAGCACCCCTGGAGAGGGACACTGGGAGCTCACACCTGGTTCCTCCTGGATTCCTTTCCCCTTTGCTGATTTTAATCCATTACCTTCCAGCATCAAAAACTGTAACAGTGAGAATAACAGTAGTTTTCGGAGACCTGTGAATCCTTCTAGTGAATCACTGAGTCTGAGGATGCCTAAGGAATCTTAAGCCAGCAGTATGCACCTAAGGACAACTGCTGGGTTACAGGACATTTGCTCAAAGGGGCCACTCTGTCCCATAGTCTATCTCACCTGAAAGCACCCAGTCTCAGAACAATGGTGTGAACTCCTGGGCTCAGCTGATGTGCCAGTCTGGGGACAATACACTGAGGATTTATGCTGTCTTTCCAAGGTGTGGCATATGGACTCATGTAAAAGCATATATGCCACTGTGTCCTTTAGAGTCAAAATGTCCAGGTCTAGAAATCGATGAATAGCAGCAAGTAGCCCCTCATCATGCCGATCTGTGCCCCAGGTGTTTAATTACTGATTACATCCTTCGGATCTACTGGAGAAGAGAGGCTTTTTCCTATTGGGGGAATTTCCGCCAGGAATTTCAGTGGTGTTTCCACTGAGCTCCAGTTCTGCACACCAGCTAACCACTGGGAATTCCTCAAGTGGACTAGATGGTGGATGAGTAGGCAAAGAAAGAAGAGATGTACTAAGGAGTAATCAGCCACAATTATCATCAGGGGCTGTTAAATTAGGGGTGTTCACTGCAGGTAATTGCAACAACTGATGCACACCAAGAGCAAGACACGGGGACTCAGTGTCCCTAGGGAGGGGCTAGCTGGCCCTGTCAGAGAAGGAACCCCAGCCCATTGAAATGTGATTCAAGTTGAGGGAAAAACAGAATGAATGGTGGATGAGGCAAATAATGAATATTATCATTTTCCACAAAGGAGTCTTCAGCTTATATGTTTTAACCCTTGTTATTAAGTGCTTTTGAGGGACTGCAGCAGGCCAAAATCTCACATCTAATTAAAGAGTGAACATACATGAGATCATGTGAGGGCCTCAACCATGCAAAAGGGGGACCAGGCCATACAGCTCTGCTGTCTAAAGCTCACCTTCTCAGCCTCACCTTGGATGGTGGTTGTGGCTGTACCGAACCTCCAAGCAGGCTTCAGTGTGCTTCCTGCTGGAGCAATCCATGCTTCCTTACTCCACAGTATTGAGGTGCAGGGCATTCAGTACTCACAGGGGAAGATGAGGCCACAGGCCCAAGTAAAAGGGCACCACTCTAAACAGAGTTGACTGACAGTGGGATATAAAAACTGTGATTTCATGCTAGTGAGCACAACAAGGTAAAGAAGGGACAAAGGGTGGATGATGGAGATGGAGGAATGATTGTAATGATGCAACTTAGAGGGATTCTGGTTAAGAATGGGAAGAGGCATGAGGGGATGAGGAAGAGGGAAAAGGTGGGAAACCAGTGACTAGCTGTGACCCCTCCTGCCGCCCCTCCGCCTCCCCTCCTGCCCCTCGCCCTACTCGTCCCCCTCCTCCTCTCTTCCTACATCTTCTTCCAATACCTCCCTCTCTCTCTCTCTCTCTCTCCTTTCTTCTCTGCTTTCCCTTCGGAAACAAAATATAAAATCCATTTTTGCCATAGATTCTCCATCTTTAGCTGATAATTGTTTTCTAAAATGCTTTAAATCCTCATCTCCTGCCATCATTAAGAAGAGAGTATATTTTCTGTGTAGATTACACTGCCAGTTTGGAAAGTTCTGTCCAGAGTTTCAGTCTAATGTGCTATTAGAGGTCATGTTAAATGATATCTTCTGAGATTATTTTATGAGTTATACTGCCACATGTAAAAGCATTGGTCTACCTGGGCTGCCATAATAAACTAACACAGACAGTGATTTAAGCAACAGAAATTATTTTCTCACAGTTCTGGAGGCTATAAGTCCAACATCAAGGTACTATCAGAGTTTTTTCTGGAGAAATATCTGTTCTTCACTCGCAGACAGCTGCCTTCTTGATGTATTCTCATGTGGGATTTCCTCTGTACATGCAGAGAGAAAGAGCTCTATGGTGTCTCTTCTTATTCTTATAAGGACAGCAGCTCTACCTGATTATGTTCCCCACCCTTGTGATCTTGGTTAATCTAATGATCTTCCTAAAGGTCCTATCTCCATATATCATCCCACTAGGGTTAGTCCTTCAGCATATGCATTTTAGGGAATTAGCACTCAATCCATAACAATGTCAAAGTCTGTGTCATTTCTTATTTTTCTCTGTGATATGTATACAATTAGCCTAGAAGTATATCACACTTTGACACAAAAGGTTAAAAAATTACATTTGATATATTTTGGAGGAAACCTTGTTGCAACCCTACCTCTAGCATGTCACATTTATTCTCTAAAATTTTAATTTAATATGATCATATTACTAGTTTTAGGTGCCCAGAAAAAATTCCTCTCTTCAGTGGATACTTCTTTTTACTGTAGTATGTGCTGAGTTTTTAATGTTAAATCATAAATTAATGTACCGTCATTTTTCAACTTATTTTGAGTACCCATTATTTGGTAGTCGCTCTGCTTGATGTAGTAGTGAGTTCCCAGATGAATAATATGCTCTTGTTGCGTTCCCTCTAGTGGGGAAAGAAGGAGTAAAGTTAAAGACAATGTGATAACTGCTGTAATATATATCCACAAGATGCAACTCAACAGATTATACACCATTTTATCACCTTGTTATTATTTCAAGAATATCCGTTTTGATAGACAGACCCCACCCCCACCCCAGGGCTCTTGTTAACACAGAAAAGAGAGAAACTGGTATGGATTGAAATGTCTTCTGCTATTCCCACCTTAATCAAAGCTCAGAGAAGAACATTTTGACTAAGACTTATATCAGTCAGTCAACTGCATCACACATATTTCATCATCCCCACTTGTCCCTTGAAGGAGATATAAGAAATCTGTTACAAGTTTATCAGTGACTTGAAGAAGGCTCTCCCTACCTGTCTTATATCCACTACGCACTACGTGTAAGTTTCATGAGCACAGTATCTTCACTGACATAGTCACTGTTCTAAGCTGAGCACTTAGCAGTGTTTAGTATATAGACATTGATGAATGTGTGTTTACTGAATAAATTAATGAATTAATGGGAAAACATACAAATTAATAGTTACTTGACTTAGAGCATTCAGTTATAAATTCTCAAAACGTCCATAAGGAAATATACATATCTCAGCTTAAATGCCAAGTTTTGAGTCATTATTCCATGTCTGGCCTAAAAATTAAAATTAAAGGAATCATTAATGAAAGCTAAGTGAAAATTATACAGAAAACATTCTACTACAGAGTTTACATTATCATGAGGTAAAAAATTCAGGGTTATAGAGGGCTAAAACAGAACTTAATATTGGGGAAAAGGGGAATCATCACCAGCTGAAATAGAGTAGTCTATAAGGCTCTGTCACTTAAGTGGTGGACCCAGACTCTCTAATGTTGACTAATAACTCTTAATAATATTATTATGAATATTGATACAAATAATCTGACTCAGTACAATGTTAATGTTGATTCCTCACAATATTCTAAATGCTTTAAATGCATTAATTTACAGAACTGATTGTTCATTTTGCCCATTTTTACTTATCAATAAAAACTGATTTACAGAAATATTAAGCATACACAGCTAGCAAGTGGTAGCTTTGGAATTCCTTTCAAGGGAGGTCCAGTGCCAGGCCCGGCTCCCTCAGATACAGTGAGGATCTCACGGCAAACACAAGCAGCACATCATTTGTATCTCAGCCCACGGTGATTCACCATCTCTGACCACCAATGCCTACAGGGGAATTAATTTGTCAGTCACAGACTTAAACTGTTGGCCTACAAAGTGCTTTAATACTGCTGTCATTGTTTCTAAAGCCTACCTCACCTTAATATTTTCAAAGATTTCCAGTCATGCACAAATATCATATGATTTCATTTATTTGTGGAATATAAAATAAATAAATAAAATGAACAAAACAGCAGTAGACTGATAGACGCTGAGAAGCGACAGGTGGATACCATGGGGGAGGGGTTGCAATGGGTAGGGAGGGGAAAGGGGATAAAGGGGCACAAAAATTCTCAGTCATAATGTAAGTTGGAGATGAGGATGGTAGTGCAGCATGGAAACTGCACTAGTTGTAGTGAGGATTTAATAATGTGGGTAACGGTTGAGCCACTGAGTCGTATCCTTGAAACTAATATAAGATTGTATATCAGTGATACTTCAATTAAAAAAAGAGTCCAAGTCATTTTGAACATGGAGGGGGGCAGGAAAGCAAACAATTAGCACCGCACAAAAACTATTATTAAAATGGATCATGAACCCAAAGCTGCAACTTTGAAAGAGTTTCAAACGAAATTTAGTCTTTACCCGAGTACCTCTTCTTCTGCCAAATGTATTATCAGTGTTATTTCAGGTCTTAGTATTTGTTTATAAACATTTATCTTGTAATGGAAAATTTAAATAGAGATCAGCTCTGATGCACTGTGAATCTAACGGTCTAAAATTGCTTTGTAAAACTTGGCAATTTATCCAATTAGTTAAATAACACTCTTAGAGCTGCACAAAGATTTATTGACTTTTACTGTTTGAGATATTCATGCAAACAACCTTCAAAAATACTTATTTGTAAACATTTTAATCACAAGATCTATGCCATTACTCAGTGGTGGGCTGTGTGAGGAATATTAAGTTGCGAACCACTAAATCATCCTTAATAGCTAAGCACTAGTTAGCTTTATCTTCAGAAGCAATTTCCTTCCACTGTACTTGCAGGGAGAGTTCTATGAGGGGAAAATGCTAAGCAGTTCAAGCATCAACTACCTTAACCTTGCAGAAATGTTTTAATAGTTCCCTGGCTATGAGACAATAATCTACAGAAAATATGACAGAACTTAACTAATCACCAATTGCTTGTTTTAGGAAACTAATTGTTGTTCATTCTGTAATTCTGGAAACACCACCCAAAGACCCTTGGAAGAACAGCTTCATTATGAATAATATAAAGGCCACAGAAAGACATGATTTTTCCTTCAATTAGTCATGTAATTGACTGATTAATCCTAATCAGAAAATTAAGCATGTCTCAGAGTAACAGTGACACAAGTAAGTATAGAGATGCAGGTTTAAATAACTATTTTAAATATAATTACTATATTGGAGTATGAGGCAAAAAAGCAATCATTGAAGATGAGGTGAAAGTGTGGTTTTGTTTTTATTTTTAATTTTTTTTCATGGAACAAGAATTTTGTACTTGTAAGATGAATGCATAAACTTAGATAGAAGTAAGCAAGCTGGTGAATAATAGGACCAATAAAGTTTTACGGAGGCTCTGGCTGTTCTTAGGAAAGATTCAAAGGCCATGAACTTTGTTCATCACTGGTAATTAGGAAAGTATAGTCAAAATACATACTTGAGAAAAAAATGCTCTAAAAATAAAATTAAATCCAGCTAGGTACTAACATAGTTTTAAAAAATCTACTTACCAAATTGGTACAGAAAATTAGACAAACAATTATAATTTTTAAAAAGTCAGAAAATAAACTGTTATAATCTAAAAGGAAGAAAGACATTTTATGGGGGAAAACAGAAGATAAATAGTACAGAACATGAAAATGAAATAAATTTTTTCAGAAAATGGGGCCAGTAAAATGTCTATCTGGGGACACTATCTTAAATATTTTATAGGAAAATATGAACAATTTTAGATAAGATTTACTGAGCAGTTCAATGTGCTCTGAAAGTTGCTATGTGCTTTTCTATTTTAAATGTTTTCTTATTATAAAATTTTCAGACATCTTTCCCCTAGTTGGTTCTCAGCAGTTGGCCAACCTGCTTCAGTGGAGGAATCATGTCCAGAGCACACCCAGGATTAGGGCAAGACCCTGGGGTGGGGGGTCAGGACCATGTTTGGGCTGTGGAAATGACCCTGGTGGCCAAGAAATTATACACAAGAAGATAAGTATATTAGTAAATACATCAAGTATAATGGAAGCCAGTTCACAGAAGGCAGTTAAGGCTAGGATTTACCCTGTGGGTTCGAATCCCAAAGTGTGTGATCTCACAGTTGTTAATATATATAAAAGATAATTATAGAAATTATATGGATGTGTGTGTATGTGTATACATGTGTTTACTTTCCAGCTCCATCTGGGAGGAACTAGAAGTAATGACAACCCTCTAGCAATGAATCAGCAATCCTTGATGCCAGGGCTGGAGCAGAAGCAGTACAAGATAAGCCTGCAACATCTTGTGCAGAATCAAAAGAAGTGCTTATAAGACTTCTCAGAAGGACATAGGAGCTAGCTTGAAGGGTTTCCCACTGGCCAAGTCTGGGAAACACTGGGCTGCAAAATCAATGATAGTAATGAATTGTGACACACTGAGTTAAATAGGAATCTACAAGTCCACATTGATATAAATCAATTCATAGGGAAGAGAGGTGAGCTTTGTCTTACAGAAGAATTAACAACTAATAAATATAAATGGGAAGATAAAAATAAAAAACTATTATTTATTTACCATCGTAGTGATAATTCAAGCATAGAATTGGCAGCAAGGGCTAACATTAGTGGATGTAAGTTTGATGTAAAATAAGATATTTATATAGAGTCAGTATCTTCTCTTTAATTTTGTATAATTATCAATTAGTAATTAAAATAAATGCTAATTGACTTTTCAGTGCAGAAAAACCAAGACATCATAACAAAGTGAAAAACTTAACATCACTTAACAACTCAATATCCTGTTCTCCATATACAATGGGAGCAAACCATCATTTGTATGGCATTTCTGCCCCAAAAGAATAAAACATGAGGAAACATCAAACAGACCCAAACTAAGAAGCATTATGCAAGGGAAATAGGCTATTTTATCAAAATATCAAAATAATGAAAAACGAAAAATAAGAAGACAAAGGAATTGTCTCAGATTGTTTCAGACTGAAGGAGACTAAAGAGACATACCAACTAAGGGTGGGATCTCCAGTGGGACTGCAAATCTATAAAGAAAAGTATTAAAATGGTGAAACTTAAATGGTGTCTATGGATTAGACAGTAATATTGTTTTCTTAATTTTGAATTTGAACTGCAGTATGTAGGAAAATGTTATTTTCTTCAGGAAAATAAATGCAAGCATTAAGGGGTGGAATGACAATATATTTGCCTCTTGTTTTCAAATGGTTCAGAAAAAAATGTGTGTGTCTGTGTGTGTGTGTGTGTCTGTGTGTGTGTGTGTAAAGACAGAAGAGAGAGAAAGACAGAGAGAATCTGCAACACACACAAAAATAGAAAGAATAATATGAGCCAATTCCTTTCACCCAGATTCAACAAATAGTAATATTTTGATACATATACTCAATGACCCATCTTTTATTGCTGAATTATTTTACAGAAATTGCCAGCTATTTTATCATTTCATATATGGATATACATATGTACAGATTCTTATAATCAGAATATAAAAAAGTTTCATCTCTCCAAAAACCTACCTCATACCATGCCTTTGTAGACACAGACCCCCTCTTGTCCCCACCATTGCTACATTATTTCATTGCTTTGGCTACGTATTGTAAGCCTTAACATTGGGAAGAATGACCCCTCCCACTTTGACATCCCTTTTCCAAATATTTTTGGCTATTGCAAGGCTTTTCCTTTCCATTAAAGTTTTGGAATGCGTTTTTCTATCTCTATTAAACAAAACTTGTTGAGGTTTGAAATTTCATTAAGCCCATAGATCAGTTAGGGAGAATCAGCATCTTTCCAATGTGTGTCATCCAATTCATGAACATAGTATGTCTCCCCATCTATTTAGGTTTTCTTTCATTTCTTTTCAATTTTATAATTTTTAGCTTACAGATCCTGGACATGTTTTCTTAAATTTATATGTAAGTATTTCATTTTTGTTAGAAAAATTTTGAAACCTATGTGCATTTATTTGTTGTTAGCATTTGATAGAAAAGTGATTGAATTTTGTGTGCTGATCTTTCATCTCATGACCTTACTGAACTCACTTTTTAGTTCCAGCGGTTTTGTTTTATTAATTACTTGGGATATACTATGTAGACAATATGACCATCTTCTAAAACTAAAGGCAATTTTATTTCTTATTTTCCAGACTACATGGCTTTTATTTTTCTTGGCTTATTACAGTAGCTAGTATTTTCAGTACTATGTTGAATAGGGGGAGAGAAAGCCAATGTAGCTGCCTTGTTTCTGATCTCTGATGGAAAGTGCTTAGTCTTTCACTATTAAGTATAATGTTAGCTGTAGGATTTTTTAAAGTTTAGTATACATTTTTTAATAAGTTAAAGATTTCCCTCAGTTCTTAATTTTTAAATTAACCAAATAAGGAAGCCATGTGGTATTATTCTTTTTATATACAGTTGGGTTTTGTGTCAATTTTTCTGTCTAAGTTTATGTGTATGTGTTGTCCTTTTTATATCATGTTTTAATATCAGAGTCATACTAGTATTTTTAAGTAAGTTGCAAAGTATTACCTTCTCTTGTATTTTCTTGAAGATAATATGTAAAATTGGTGTTAATTCCTCCTGGAATGTTCAGCAAAATTCACCAATGAATTCCAGTGGTCTTGGAAATTTCTTTTCTGTGATTTTTTTATATTATGGATTCAGTTTCCTTAATAGTTATAAAATGATGCAAATTATCTGTTGCATAGTTGGCAAATTGTGTTGGTTTGTGATTTTAGAGCAATTCACCCCTTGGTTATAAAATTTAGGTGTGTAGAGTTGTTTGTATTATTTCCTTATATCATTATATGCAGGGTCTCTACTGATATCCCTTGTTTCATTTCTGATATTAGTAATTTGTGTCATTTTCAAAAATTCCAGCATTACTAGGAACTTGATAATTTTGTTGCTTAAGAACTAACTTTTTGTTTTCTTGATTTTTTCTCTTGTTTTTCTATTTTCAATTTTCCTGATTTATGCTCATTTCTTTATTGTTTCCCTTCTGCTCACTTTGAGTTTATTTTGTTCTTCTAATTTCTTCAGTGGCAGGTTATATTACTGATTTGAAACTTTTCTTCTTTTCTGGTATATGCATTTACTGATATAAAATTTCCCCTGAGCACTGATTTAGCTGGAATCTACAAACTTTAGCTAAACTGGGAGGAATGTTGAGAGAAACTTTGGTCTTGCTATGGGAGAGAATATGTTGTTGTGGGCTTCAGTAACTGCATCCAAGTGGTCAAGACAGCACAAGGCTTCTCCTTCACCAGCTGCTGATCCCCCACCTGTATGTCAGAGGAAAACAACCTTTGCAGACTTTTAAAAAGTACATATTGAACAAACTGCCTAATGAGAAAACAAAGCTACATTTTTTACATCTGCCCAGGAATTTAATATAACAGCCTCAGTACCTATTTAGTCTGATATTTCACACATGAAAATTTGCCATCAGGCGTTTAGGTTTGTATTCAGTTACTGTCTATTAAGGAGTTCTGCATTTGGATGAAGTTAGCATTAACTGGAAGAATTGACTTTGACTTGATTTTCCATTTTCTTTCCTTCAAGAAGTTTTGCTATGAATTCTTGAGTATCTTTCTAAATGATCTGTGAGCTAGTCATTCTTATTATTAACACGAATATGTGTAGATCCTTTATTTAAAACATGAATAAATTCATGTGTGCTGATGATTGTTAACTTTAACATTTAATAAGCCTCTTGTCCTTACCTTTTCTTTTCAAGCTAATCAGAATACTTGAGATTCATGTCAAACAGCTTGTTGACAGCAAAGAAGGTTACTTTTATTTTTATCTTTGTATTAAGACAGGGAGCTAACATGGACTGAATAATAAATTACTGTAAAAAGCTTTCTCAGAGACAACCAGTAAAGGAGGCAGTATTACTCTAATGCCCTGGTTCCCAGTGGGGGCAGTACCACCCACGGTGGGCACTGAAGAAACCTGAGAGGGTGTTTTGGTCCAAGATATATTAAGGGGGCGTTGGGAACCACCTGCTGTCCCCTTGGGCAGGAATGCGATGAAAGGTTTGATTAATACTCTACAGTGAATTTGATCAAAGCCAAGGCAACTATTTCTGCATTCATGTCAAACTTGACTTGTACAAACGAAATTTGAGTTGAAAACAATTTTATCAGTTTCCAAAGCTTTCTTCGGCAAAAACAAAAGATGATGACATTCTGATTTACAGCCAATATTCGGAAACACTTAAAGAAGACTCTACAAGTAGATTTCAGGATTTACTCAACAAGATTATTACAGACTGGGTCCTAGAAACTTCATCAAACCTACAAATAGCAGAATTATCACTGCAGGAGGAGTTGGTAGAATTGTCCGCAAATGAAGGGTTGAAATTGAAATTAAGTGGATATCAAGAATTTTGGCTTCAAAGGCAAATTCCAGTATTATATCCAGCGTTATGGACCATAGTAAAGAAGTTTTTCATTGCATTTCCATCATCATATTTAGCCGAAAGAGGATTTAGCATGGTCAGCATCTATTAACAAAGAAAAGAAACAAATTGTCAATAGTGAAATGTGGCCATTTAAGATTGCTGATGACAAAAATGACACCAAATATAGAAAAGTTAGTGTCATCTCACCAAGCTCAACCCTTTCACTGATAAAGATTTAATTTTTTTATGTAATATATACTTTAAAATTTTAAAATTTTAAATTATACTTTGAGCAATACATTAAAATTGTTAATTTCTTCTAATAAAATAATTTGAAAAAAATCTGTCCTGGTTTTATATATAGTATAGTATAATTCACCTAAGGGGGCATTATTAAATCACTCTTTGAAAAAGTGGGCACTGAGCCAAAAAAGTTTGGGAACTTATGCTCTAATGAAATATCTCATAAATGAGTATTTCCAGCAACCGACTGGAGTCAAGATAAGACAGATGGAAACAGAGATGGTGTCATGCCAGTGCACTTAAGATGCTTCCTGCCAGATGTTGAACAGTAATGAATATTTCACTCAGAGCTAAAAGTTTTACACTATTTTCGTATTAGATACACAACTTGCCTGTTTACTTGCTGGGTACTGACAGGCACAATACTGGTTGCTTTCTGAAGAGAAAATGCCTCTCAACAAGCTGAAGGGGTATGAATAGTCATTTCCTGAAGCAGATGCCTGGCTGCGCTGGCTGCCAGCCTCCCCCCAGAGCACATTGATTTACCGCCCTCAGAAAACTCTCTCAGCAGACAAAATGAAAGGAACGGTGGCTGTGCTTCCCGCAGAGGAACTAATTCTGTTGGTGGTGGCATCAGGCACCCCAAGAAAGAGCTGATTTTAGATTAGAGAAGAGAACTTAAGGGAACAGAGTCTGCCTTTCATTTTCCAATCGTCCCACCCTCTTCGGGACTAAGTCATCGCTCTCCCTCTATTGGGATTTTAATAATCATTATATGGGTAGTTGTCACATACGCAGATCATATGTCTTCTTCTGGAGTAAATGTTTGACTTCATTTATCTGTCTGAACCATTCTGGGAGCGATATGACTTAGTCTGATGATTGTACTTTAATCATGTCTAAAACCAGTTAAAAGAAGTCTTCTTGGAAAAGATTTACTTCAGAGGTTTCCAGGGCATCGCTCATCTTTATTCATTCAGTTAGACTATAGAATCATTTTGTTAGGTCTTATTAGAAGTATTTTGAGGATAGGTCACATTGTCTTAGATTAAGTATTGCTCCTCTGCCATCTGCTATTTTGAACTAAGAATGAGAATAAAGAAAATAAAAATAGTATCTTACAGATGTGATAAATAATTTAATGTTTATATATTTTGATAAAATCTTCAATAAATGTTGGATGCATCCAATAACGAAATTACAGTATTATGCATTAAATTAATAGACTTTGAGTCCTGTGGTACAAGAAAATAACATCTCCCAGTAACATGGTCTTTAGTTATGTATCTGATCACATATTGTAAGCACTGTGCATTTTGAAATATAATTTTAATTACCTTGTTTTTATTTCTATGAAGCATAGAATTTTTTCTTTTCATACTTTCCAATTACTTATTTAATATAAGAAGAGTACAACATTTTACTAAAATGTGCCAAAATATTATCTCATTATACCTTATTTTCTTTTAACTCTTTCACGGATATTATTAAATATACTAATATATCTTCAACTGTCAATATTAATATTCCTTCCTACCTTTTGCATTTATTTTTAAAGATGTTTCTGCTTAAACAGGATAACATTTCATAAAAATGAAATAATAATGATACAAGTCACAAAAATATAGATATAAATAAGTTGTAAGTTTTGACCAGGCAAAAGGAAAAAGAATAAAACAATCTAATACCTAGCCTTGGTAAGGTTAGGAAAAACAGGCTGGTCATGCATAGATGATAGTAATGTAAATGTATAGAAGATTTTGGTAATTCTAAATCTATTCACCAATTTTGTAATGCACAATGTTTTTCACATTATATGTTTGTGAAACTGAACGAATTGAAATGTTTAATTCAATTTGTTAAACTAAAAAAAAATTATTATGATTGCAATAAATCAGGGGTCAGTTGTAATCTCTAGAATCCATGTAAGTAAAGAAAATTTCCTTTGATACCACCTGATAAGATCAGATGCGCATCACAATCACAAAGAATTTTTTGACTTGATAAAATATAGTATACAACAATTTTCCCCATAGTGTGTCTACTAGGAATTTGGTATTTCATATATTTTTTATGCACACAGATAAATATGGTATGTAACTTAATTTTGCTTATAATTCAAAAATAACAAAAATCCATTAGAGAAATAGGCTGTCTGGGTGTGCACACATACATGTATTCATATGTGTATATCCTTAGTAAAACAGAACTTTCTTCCTCTCTCATTTAGGCTCCGTTCTCCTCAGTATGACATTGAATAGATTTAAAATGAGCTGATGCTATGGCAACTGGATATCTACATCCAAAGAATGAATTTGGAGGCCTACCTGACAACATATGCAAAAATTAACTCAAAGTGGATAAAAGTCTAAAATCTAAGAGCTAAAACTACAAAAACGCTTAGAAGAAAACACAGGTATAAATCTTTATTGCCTTAGATCAGGTGATGGATTCTTAGATATGACATCCAAAGCACAGGCAACCAAAGGACAACAAATATAATAGGACTTAATCAACATTTAAACTTTTGCTCATTGAAGGATGCTTTAAAGAAAGTTCAAAGCCAACCTATAGAGTGGAAGAAACTATTTGCAAGTCATGTATTGGATGTATAGTGACCAGAATGTATGAAGAACTCTTATAAATGAACAAAAGCCCAATGTAAATGGATGGTCAAATAATTGGAAGAGACATCTCTCCAAAGAAGCTATATAAATGGCCAATGAGAACAGGGTAACGTGCATAGCATCCTTGGTCATTAGAGAAATGCATACTGAAGTTACGATGAAATAACACTTCACACACATGACTACAATAAACATAATTGAAAATGACAAGCATTGATGAGGATATGGACAATCTGGAGCCCTTATTCATTGCTGGTGGGTATGTAAAATGTTGTAGCTTCTTTGGAAACCTTTTGACAGACTTCGAAAAGTTAAACATTGAGTTACCCAGAAATATGACACAGAAATTTAGTCCTAGCTCTGTATCTAAAATAATTGTAAACATAAGTTTACACAAAACTTACATATGACTCTTAGCAGTATTATTCATCATAGCCAAAAGGTAGAAACAACCCAAATATTCATCTTCTGATGAATGGATAAACAAATGGCACATGCAAACAATGGATATTACTTGACCGTAAAAAAGAATGCTATCTACATCCATAAAAGGGAATGTACAGATACAGACAGACATGAAGTTATCATAGGTAAGCCCAGGTTGTATGATGTTATGAGGGTAAGCTCTTTTAAAGACAAACTGCTTTTGAGTGGAGTTGAATATTGAAATAAAAATGCTGCCAACACCTGGCTTATCTGAATCATGCAAGTTACTCTGTGAATCTGAAATCATGACCTGACTGGAAGGTGGAAATTAACAGATTGCTAAACTAAAGAATGTTCTGGGATCCTCTATGCTTTTCTTGTCCCCACAGTGATTAGACACTCAATAGATTACTTTGTTTGATTTACCTGTTGATAGATTCAATATAAATTAGTTAAGAAACTTCTATCATTTTTCCACAGTTAGGAGGGTCCTAGTTTTCAGAGGTTTTATAATTGGCCCTCTTAAGATGTACCCTCACAAAAACATACCATATATCTGTACCTTGTCTTCTGTGATATATTCAGGACCTCATGAATATTTCAAAAAGCTTATGTTTCAGTGTACTTTGTTTGGAGGGATCACTTGGTCTTTGTCAGTAATGGTAGTTTTGATTGTTTGGCAAATGTTAATTTCTCCCATTCTTAACAAAGTCAATTCTGATTCTTTAAGAATGAGGATTACTGCCAGAATCCAATACATATCTGAGAGTCATATGTCAGCAGCTTGTTCAATATACAATCAGTCGATAGAACTTACTAGTTTGATTCAAGTAATAACTTCAGTCTAGTCAAAGGAATGTGGTTAAATTATATGTTTTCTGTCAGATAAATCTCAAATTGCATCTTGGGTAAGCTGTAAGATGATTTCCTTTTAAACTTCAGCTCTCTCCATTAATCTGTAGAAAAAAATCACCAGAAACAAATGAAATTGGTCAGGATGTGATCCATAGCCTGATCAATTATTTCAATCAGTAATGCCCAAGATTATCATAATAATAATCTTAATTACATGCATTCAAGTGAACATGGTGCCAGTTGTTAATTAAGAACCATCTGACATACCTAGAATTGTTTTTATAACTAACCTATCAGGCTCTGTATCACATTAGATCTTAACAAAATTATTTTCAGTAACAACAGCTAAAGCAATTAGAACTCTGATTTTAAATTGGACTAAGTGAGAAAAAGCAAATCCTTCCCCAAAGAAAATCTTAGTAGTGCATACTGAATTATATTTAACACATTAAATACTACTTTGCATACTAAACATCACGAAACACAAACTCTCTTTCTATGTTTAAAATCACCTTTAGCAAGCAAGAGTTATTATCCATTATTCCTATTAAGAAACCAGGAGAGAAAGGTTCAGTATTTGAAATATTTACAAATGCATAATAAATCTTTGATTCAGGAAATACACAATGTCTACATGGTTTACTCCTCGGCACAGTTTTGTTTAAACATCAAAATCTGGTTCATCACATGCCTCATCTGATGTTTTTATTATGGATTAAAATGTGGAAGTAGCTAGATTTTTATCATTAATTATCCTTTCCTGAAGTTCATTTGAGTCTTTTGATTTCTCCAGGCTATTCTTCCATTAAAAATGTCCACTTCTTATGATAAAATTATGAATTTGTATAAACATATTTATAATCTTAATTATATTAAAACCTGCAGGATTTTTAAAAAATATCCATCTGCTTTTGGAAATCTGGCCATACTTTTCTTTGCAGGTTTAAGAATGAGGACAAAGGGGCCCTTTCTGCTCATTCCCCTCTCCTGCTTCAGAGATCCAGCAGCTCTTTGCCATTACTCCTGACATTTCCATATATAATTGGCCCATGAAGTTGACTGCAAATTAGGGTCTTCAAGATTGTAGTTTTTAAAGAATTAATTACTTAAATCTCACTTAGAGTCCAGTTATGCTATAGTTTCAATCCTTACTGATCGCTCATTCCTATCTTCATAAAAATCTCCACAAGCAGGAGAGAGAAGTCAGATCTTCAGTGCATTGCGAGCATCACGAACACCTTTTCTGTGATTGCGCTGCAGTAACTGGAGGGACCCCCAGACCCGAAATTTTGTTTGGATGTAAAGACTGATCACATTGCACATACATCAAGAGGGCATATATAAATTTTCTTTTCCACTCTGGAAATCAATATGGTAGTTTCTTATGGAATTAAACATATACTTACCATATGATTTGCCAACTGTACTCTGGGGCATTTATCCCAGTAAAATGAAAACTAGTGTTCACTCAAAATCTTGTACATAAATGTTCAGAGCAGCTGTAATCATGATAGACAAAAAAGTGGAAGCAACCCAAATGTCCTTCAGTGGGTGAACGGGCACCCAGCTACGGAGCATCCATACCACGGTATGCTACTTGTCAGCACACAGGAACAGGCCAGCACCCATGCAAAGACTAGGAGGGATCTCCTTTTCCGAGAGAGGCATCGGTGTCCAAAGGCTACGTGCAGCATGACTGCATTTATTTGACATTCCTTCTTGAATAACAAAATCACAGAGATGGAAGCTGATTAATGGCTGTCCGGGCTTAGGATGGAGACGCAAGGGGCCTGAGTGTGGTTAGAAGTGAACAGTCTGAGAGGGCCTTGCGGGGATAGGATGATTCTGTGTGTTCATTGGGCACACGAATCAACGTGTGTGATAAAACTGCAGAGAAACACACCCATCTACCCCCCCACACACACATGCTTGTAAAAGCAGCAAAACCCGAATAAGCTCTGTGGACTGAAAATGTTTGTTACCCTCACACTGAGCAATGAGGCTTTCTGAAGAGAGCACCACTGGCTCTCAATGGGTCCAAAAATGGCTTAGGAGAGTGGAGAGAGGAGACAGGCTTTGGGTTTCATGGTGGCTGGGACGGGATCGGGGCAAGGACTCCTGCTCATGGACAGAGTTTTGAGCACCAGAGGAGGGGTCCTCAGGCTTCCTCAGTCATTTGTCTCGATGTCCAGCAGGAGGGAAAGGGGAACCATGGGCTTGAAGGCTGTCGGCCATCAGACATCACAACTGGATTCAGATCCTTCAGCTGGACTTCAGGCCCTCATTGTCATAGCCCACGGGATTGGCAGGACCTTTGCAGGACTGCTTGGCCCACTTGTCTGTAAATCAAATGTTCTGTGGGTCCTCTTCCTTATACATTATTTCTCAGGGAAGAACTTTACTAAACAGTCTCCTCCCGTATGACTTTAATGAAGGACAGGGATCATTTGAATCACTCAATTTTTTTCTAGGGTGTAAGGATAGAATTTAACTAAAGAAGCCAACAGAAAAAAAGAAAAGGGAAGGGAAAAAAAAGGAAGGAACAGAGAGAGACAATGGGAAGGAAGGGAAGAAGGGAGGGAGGGAGGAGGGCGGAACTAGCTGCCCCTTGCTCAGGTAAGCACCAGACTCTTGGGCCATGCATGGTCCGGCCAGCTTGCGTATGCTCTCCTCCAGACGTTTGCTCACAGCCGTCTTAACCTTCACCATCCTGCTGGCTCTGAATGACTGTGATAAATGAGCAGGAAACAGCCACCACACAAAGTATTTTTAAGAATCATTCTCCAAATAGAAAGTTTTACTTTGTTCTCATAGTCCATGCCTGTGACTTTTGAGTGTGTTATTTTAAGATTGCTAAATTAACAGTGTCCACAGTTACAAAATAATAGAGAAAAAGTAATCCTACATAAATTACAGCCATCAGATAACATGACAAGGAGGCACTGTTTCGCTGATAGTTGAAAAAGTTACCTAAGTGCTGTCTAGTGGGTGTCATATTTGAAAAGACATATAATTCTAGCTTTCCTCAAATATTCTGAAACCATGGTCTCCAACTGTCACTCTCGCTACTTCATATCTGTCTTTGGACCCTCATTCAGGAGATTACTGTGTTCTCAGAGAACGCTGAGCACAGTTTAGTTATAAGGGCAGGGGTAAAGGGGCAGAACATGTGTTTGATTTTTGAATTATATCCACTTGCTTTGAAAAGAAATATTCATTTACTTCTTGAACAAATCCCGGGATTGACCACACTTTAAATTAGAGAAATGTGATACATCATTGCCAAGTGGAGAAATCAGAAATCCCATTTATTCATGCTTCAAGGTTTACCCCTCCATGGTAAAACCTGGGGGCAGCGAGCAGCACACAAGTCCACCAACAGGAATATCCCCTACCATCCATTATCTTCACAGGGTTACCCTCATATGGGGAATGAAATTCACACTAAACAAGACAGGGGATCAGAAAATACCCTGAATATACCACGTAAGGAGATAGGCCTGAAATCCTATTTCAGTAACTGAGGCAACCGGGTGGGTTGTCGGCTACATGTCTCCATTATGCAAGAAACTCAGGGTTACGAACATGAAGCTGTGAACACGATCCCCCCGACCTCAAAACACACACACACACACACACACACACACACACACACATGCACATGTGCACGTGCGAGGGCACACACACCTGCACTGCCACGGGAATACTCACTAGAATTAAATTAAGACAAACTTTTCATGATGCAACTGACAATCAGCTGGAGGAAATCCTACCAACCAAGACTCAGTGACGCTTTTAGCCAAAAAGTGGGGCCCAGGAAGTGACAACAGAAATGGGCATTGTTACCTGAGTCAGCCTGGGGTGTGCAAGGACAGAGGTCCTTCAGGATGCTTCAGGTGCTTCAGCCACAAACCCTGGAGCAGATGTGCAGTTGGACCAGAAGGACGGGATCTTTGCTGAACTCTTGGGTCATGTGAAGATGAGCCAGCGGAGCTGGAAGGGTGAGGCAGGTAGTGTAATCTGGAGTTTGCGGGTGTGTGTCCACCAAAGTGCATGTGTGTTTAACCTACTGGTGTTGGTAAGTGACAAAGTTACTTGCACACTAGTTTACATTTTGCAATAATAAACCCTGCTCCTCATGCTAAACTAACCAGGTAGTAGGATAGACAGGGATCTTCCCTCAGGCTGACAGAATTGCACACAATAAAAGATTGCAAAACGCCAGAAATTAAAGCAGGCAGAACAGCTAACACTACATTTGGAGATACGAGAATATAAATAAATGTTGGATAAACTGCAGGACGGTGTCACAATGTTTATTGAACAGAATGAACAGGCAGCAGCCTCCTGGAAAGGGTCTCATGCCCCATAGGACAGACACAGCAATGCACGCTGCATAGAAGATGCCCTGGGCCTCCCAGGCAGCCGCCCCTTCAATGCCAGTGGACCATCCATGGCCTGTCAATAGCAGATATTGAGCCCCTCAGACCTCTCCTAAGTGATGAATGAAAAGCAAACGAAAACATCACCTGTTTTAGAGGATACTGGCCTAATCTTAGAATTAGCAGAACATATTTGGCAATTAAATAATAATAATTATACATTACTATAAGAAATAGGAGAAAGTAAAATTCCTTGTGAGCCCCACATTGAAGCATACTGGTGCCCAGCCCAAGGTGGGACAGCTGATTTTTACCTGAGAGCTAACAGAGGTGGGGAGAGATGTCATTGCAGAAGGGTTAAGGGGAATTATCTTTAAAACACCACCTGCTCAGGCTCTCAGCTGTCATCTGTACTAATCTGATGGCTTTCTTAGTCCTTGCTTCCCCATACTCACAGGACCCTAGTACTTATCATCCTCCTTCTGTCGATCTAGAAAGCCTGGCATTCAGCAGCATGGAGGGCTGCTCTAACGTGAATCCCCTTCTGGACTGTTGGTGTTTCTACTCTGTCTCCCTTGCTGGCTTCTTCTCTTCTCTCAGTTCCAGAGTTTCAAGGCCCAGCTCACAAATCACCACTTTTCTGAGGTCTTCCTCAATTTTTTTAAGTGGATAGCCTCACTTCACTCTGAACTACTGTGGCTCTGGGCTTGTGACAGTCCCAGAATATCGCAACATTTTACTGCATAATGTAGTGATTTGTGTTTTTCTTATTTCATTGACCAGAGAGTTCAGTTGACCCTTGAAATATGTGGGGGTTAGGGGTGCTGACCCTACGCAGTCAAAAGTCCACACGTAACTTTTGACGCCCCCGAAACTTAACTACTAATAGCCAATGTTGATTTATGGCAGTAAATGTTAAAATAGACTAATATCTACATATATTTCATGCATTCAGGCCATACATAACTTAAATTTTTCTTGTTATTTCTAAGCTACACAGTTTGTTTGCAACTTTTTCAAATTGTCATAAATGTCCAAAAGATTTTCCAATGTATTTATTGAAAAACATCCACGTAGAAGGACTTGGACCCACACAGTTCGAACCCCTGTTCTTCAAGGCTCAACTGTAGCAACTTAACATCAAGCATTTGCTTATGTCCCCATGATAATTTCCTCAGGTCTTCGAATAAGCTTGATGCTACATGAGTGACTATGGCAATAACACATCTGTTCTATATATAATACCTTAAGATAAAACATGCAAAATTGAATCAAGAAAAATTGAAAATGTAGATCTGAAATCTCAATCTCTCATGAATTACAGAGTGCTCATGTACTAATTTGGGGTAACTATCCTTTCTCTTTTTTTATTATTTTGTCCCCAGAAATGCATTTTACGTATTTGTTTCAACAAGCTATAGCTACATGAAAGAGCTATAGCTGGATTTTGTTTATGTGTTAATTTTATCCTCACTGTTGAAACTACCCACTTCTTTGAAAATAACAATGTTCATAAAAGTACCTTCTTGCCTTGTAATTGTAACCTTGGAATCAGTAAATTATATCAATTGTAATTTAAACAAGTCTTACATCATTTGATGAAATAATATGGTTTTTCTTGTTGTGTCTGTGTAACAATAAATGTGTATAATTTAAATGTATTGAATTTAAAATCATCCTCCAAGTTTGTATTAACTATGCTCTATTATTAACTAGAAGCATTATTAACAATATGCTATTCATTTGATCAAATACTTGATAACGACTTGTGCACATTACATTTTAAATCACTTTATCATTACAAAGAAACATGAGAAAGATTGAATTTTGCTTCCTTTTTTCATTCAAGGAGATGCAGACATAAATACATCATAAGTTTTCTCTGTCAGCTAATAAATCCTCCCCTGCAGGGGAGTTAATTTTGCAGCCTGCAAATTTTGTATGAAATTATTATGGTTTGGAGGAAAAGAAGAAAAATGTTTTATAAAAACACAAAAGAAACTTTGTAGCAATTGGAACAACTAAATATTACCATTCATTACCCACTATTTAAGAAACCCAAGAAGATCCCACAGGATGGAAAGAGAGGGGCTATGCACCAACAGCAGTGGGACCCTTTTAGACGTGTTCACTGAGGGGGTGGCTGTGTATGTGTATCATGTGACTGTGTGCACTTCTGGAGCAGACCAACTGTGCCCCAAAGTGCTAATTACCACATTTCTAAAATATTTCCACTTGCCCTCTGGAGCACTTATAAATCTTATAGAAGTTACATCAGTTCAAAATGAAAGGAAAAACAACTTGCTTTTAAAAACCTGACATTAAAAAGAAATCAGACACGCTGATGATTATTCTACAGATGTTTCCGTGAAGTCTTGAAAACGTTGTTAGTAGTAACTAACTAGTCTTCAGCCACATTTGATAAGGGTGAATAGATAATGTACTCATTAAGCAGTATTTTTACATGATGGAAATTTGCATCATTTTTCTTTTTCCTTCCCTTTTTTTAGCTTGTGGTTCAAGCTTAGTCATTTCACTCCCATCTGCTTATTTCCTTTGATGTTCTTCACAATAAGTGACAGTAACTTGGGTCTCTCAGCTATGCTTTGCACAAATAAAACCTGACAGAGCTTTCATAAAATAATGTCAATACTACATCAAATTTCTCTCAACATAGTCCCATGCAGCTGTGAGGAACAAAAACTGCCTTCAACCATAATTTATACAATCATAAATGGAGTGAAACGTTCTCCTAAAAAACAGCCTGGATACTCTATCAATTGGATGGTGAATCACCATGTGATTGTTGTGTACTTCCAGTCCATCTTTTCAAGTCACTGCAAAAGTTGTTACCTTGTTGTTGTTTGCTACTTTCTGCAATATAAATATGATATGCATTTGTTAAGCTATATTCTTGAAACCAAGTGACCAGGTGAAAATTAATAAACATTTGGAAAAAATTAAAAATATGTTTATTTTTCTGTTAATATGAAAAAGATCCCATAAGTATTTGATTAATGTTTTAAAGTTGGAAAGGACTACTAATTATAATTTAGAACATTCAAGAAAGCTTGGAGACTGAGTCAGAAATGATGCTACTCTGTGTTCGGGAAGGTGCAAAGGAAGGGTGTCAACCGTGATATGAAAGTAGACGTGTGACCTGCAGGGACGAGTATGTGAGGAGATGAGAATCACTCCTTTCTTCTCTGAACATTGTAACAAGACTTGGTGAGTCTAAGGTTATTTAACTACTGAAATACGAAGTTCTGAATTTAGCAAAATGGGGAGTTCCTAGCAGGCTGCACACAAGAGCACCTAGGAGCCAGGTCTTCAGGTCTAGGAGGACGGCTGTTCTTAGAGGAAGGAGGAGCAGGAGAGACCTTTGCCAAAGCCAGTTATACTGCGGCAGTCTTCACAGTGGAGGGGGTGCAGGGGTGGATAGTATGATGAGGATACACCAAACAAACTGCAGATGTGATTCAATTAAGGAAAAAGATATATGCGTGCAGGTGGACCTGAAAAGGTGGATGAATCTGTAAGAAGAAATATGAAGGTGAAGTGCATTAGACAGAGAAGTGCATTAGACAAGTTCGAGCCTGGATGGGGATGCAAACCTGCCATGGAATCAGTAGGGAGCTCAAGAAGTGGTCTAGAAATCCACTTCCCAAATAGTTTATGGACAACTATCTCTTCCTAACAGCTTATGGAAGACTGGTCTACTGCAAAAATAAATTTAGAAAATACTGGTTTAAACAAGTTAAACAGGTTTTTCTTCCATAAACGAATTGGCATTTTTAATAGTAATAAGCATTGTAATTTCCCCAAACTGATGCAGGTAGACTTTTCAGACTCTATTTGAGCATACAGCCACTTTTTATAAATAAGTGCCTATGACAGCTTCCAGAATTATTCATCCAGTGTGTATGATTTGGAAAAAGTCATGAAATATCGTAGGGCCCAATTAATATTTTTTTTAAACACAGTCATCAGATAACAGAAGAAACTGAGCCAGAGTCTGTTAGAAGGTAGAGTTTGTTAAAATCCCAAAGACTCCCTAGATTAAAGGCTCACTGCCCCTCACCTACTAAATGTACCTTTTCCTCTAAGGGCATGATCTATCCAAAGGCAAGAATTCTGCTAAGGAAGACTCACAGACTTTAAACTCTAGAACTAAATTAAACACAGGGTAATGTTTATGGCCAGGGGTCCCGGCAGAGCTGAACAAGGCTGGGTAGACTGCAGTCCCAAGGGAAAGGCTCTTCCCCTCCTTAAATATCAAAGTGAGGGCTGGAGAAAAGTCAACTCTGTGGACATGTAGGTGCCGGGACCCCCCCAAGGCCTGCGGAGCCCACGCTTAGTGGCAAGGCTTTTCTGGTATGAACTATGCCCAAGAGTGAGGGTCCTGAGTCCTGCCAGGGTCGGGCTTGGGCTTGGGCTGGCTGTTGTGAGCGTACAGGGGAAGGCAAGTCAGTTAAGGCCAGGCTGGCTGAGGTCTAAAGAAATGGAAGAAAACCTGTTAGACAGGAGTCTGAAAAGTTAAAAGTTCAGGAAAAGAAGCATTTCCTAACAGCGAAGTTTCCTTAACGCTGAGAACGGGCTGCCTGTTGGAAGCTGATCTGCCGGAAGCTGACCTGCCGGAAGCTGACCTGCCCAGGAGGATGTAAACAAAACTCTTCCTGGAGTCGAAAAGGGATTTCCAATTCCTGCTGTGGACATAAATTCTGTAACAAGAGTCCATGGTTCAGAGGTCGTGCATGTGTGCTTTTCTCTCCACCGACTTCATAAGGAACATTATGAACGCTGGTGGATTTCTGTTCTTCCGTTCATGGCTTTTGTTAACCACTCACAATCACTAGCCCTTGGGTTGTTGAAGCAACTGGTCAGACGACTTTTGTCACCATCATGTCTGTCAAGTGGCTGGCCAGAAAATCTCCACCATCCCAACGTATGGATGACACTCCCAACAAAAACAACTAACTTTCCCATTCTTATCCACCTTACAGTTTTTCAGGACAGCCAGCCTACCTTTCTTGCTCCTATGCTTCTCTTCTTGGAAATGGTGTGGGGCTTCTTCCTTTCCCCAGCACCACTTAGTCTTAGCCCAGAAAGAGCGTGGATTCCTCTGAATGTTGTGGTCAGACAGCATCTGTCCATCTCCCCATGGCTTGTCAATTAAGTTTGGTTTTTGTTGATCAGGATGAATTTCTTTCTGATCCTGGATGTTGGCCTTTGCCTTTTCTGTTGTACCAAGGGTTCAACCCCCAGGGTGATGGTCTTCCCCATGAGGGTTGATATGAAAATCTTCATCTTCATATAAAGGAAAGGAAGATGGATTTGCCCTGGAGACACAGCAGAGGGCAATGGAAAGGTAGGTCACTGACCAAAGAGCTGGATGAGAGTTTTGTGAAAGTCTTATTATAAGTGATTAAACATTTTATAAAAGCCTTATCATAATACATTAAACATAAATGAAAATATCATTTCCATGTTCTTGCAGCACCAGTTAGGGTAAATACCTGACCCTGATTCGAATGCCAGCTCCACCGTTTAACTCCTCTCTTTTGTATGACTTACAAAATAAGTGACCTCTGCAGTGACCATCTTCTCATCCTCCTTGGCGAGATGTGCATGCTAAGTCCCCCTGCCTGTCTGTCCATTAAGAGCCTGAATTTTCTGACAAATGCCCTGAACACTAGGCCCCAAAGAGCTCTCTTTTTAATTGAATCTGAAACATGAATAATATCTTTAATTCTGTAAAATGAGAATAGGAAGGAATCCATGACAGGGACAAATATCAAGAAGTGGGATGTATTAATCCTACAGTTTAGAAATTTTCAAGTGGATCAATGCCTTTAGATATCTACATGAAATTAGTAAATACAATTAGTAAATCCCTTTAAATAGAAGCACAAAACAGCCTTTTCTCCATTTGTTCAAATATTTATTGTGAACATTTTACTTGGAGAACAGATGGAAGGTCAGCCAGGCATCATCCCAGGTGACAGTCCTGGGGAGGCACTGAAATTAGCAGTAGTCACAGGTATACTGTTAAGCAAAGAGTATCTATACCTACAGATTTTCCTTTTCATGGCAATTGGATTTCTCTCATTGAAATTGCAGTGTCTGTGGTTAAATTTGGAATTCCGCTACCCACAGGATAAATGTGTATCCCTCACTTCATGGAAATAAACTTGAATGTACACTGTATTTTGAAAACTGGTATTTGAATTGATTTCTTAGTGTCTTAACTATCTAAATATTTAAACAAATGATATAGTTCAAATATAAAACATTCAGTAAAAATAAAATAGCCTTAAACAGAGATGGATGGGACCTGTCTTTGGGAAAGATGAAGATGAATAGCTCCCCCTACATTTTCTGTATATATTTTTAATGGAAAGATTTGGTATAAGTCCACTGGTTCAACCACAGCTATTAATAACATGCTCTTCTGTCTTCCTCAGTACAAAATACAAATGATCGTCATGTCATTGGGAAAGATCATGCCTTTAAGGGAAAGATAAAGGAAGTGGAAATAAATTTTATGAGCAAAGATGAAGTGATTTGGGCTTTTGAAAAATAGAAAAGTAAATGAAAGATTTAATAGCTGTCTTCAACTTTAAATGGGTAATTACATGAGCAAAAGGCTCTCCATTTTTCTCCATTGTCTAGGAAGTGATGGGAGGATTTGACATATTTCAATGTTGGCACGGAAACAGTACCGTAGTGCAGCGGGGCCGTGACCTTGTGTTTGAGAGCGGCTCGCGTAAATGATTCTTAAGCTCTGTCCATGAAGTTCCCCTGTTGGCCCAGGAGACTGAAATCACCCTTCCATGAGCCTCCATTGGGCAATTACATCAGAACATAAGTAAATGTTCATTTTTTGTCTATACCTCCATCAAGTTGGGCACCCTATTACATAATATGTCCACTTATTTTATGTCCATATTTTAAGTAATTAGTTTTTTTTTCCTTAGAAATCTTAGAAAGATAATCATAATTTAAAAAGATATACCATCCTTTTCCCTTCTAGATACCCATACCCCGGGAGAAACATTGGCTTGAATGATGTTCATTCTGTAAAGGATAGATTTTAAAAGATAGCTTATTTAAGGTAGTATTTTGTGAACAATAATAGCAATGTAGCTGGAATATTTTTTAAAGGGTTTTAATTCTTTTACCTGCATTTCCTTTAAAAAAGTGTCAACAACAACTAGATCTCATAAATATCTATAAAAATATGTGAAATTATACAAAATTTTCAGTATGACAGCAATTAATGTGAAGTGCAGCTGCCTTAAGCCTGGGTAGCTTTTTCTAGCGCAGGCTCCCCAGAAGTGAAATGCCAAGTACAGCTCATGTGTTACCGGTCATCCACATGTCCTCAAATTCACAGGAGCTCAGAGAAAGCTGGCTTGTTGACAGAGTTGAACTCACTGGAAAACATCCAATAGCTGTTTTTTCCCCTCCAACTACTGTCTTTGAAAGTACGTTCAACGGCTGTAACTCTTCTGACTCTGGGTCCCATAATAAGTCCCTCAGCTCTTTTGGATATTTTCAAATATTAACATCAAATATCTTACAGTCAAATAGCAAAAACTCCAGTCCAAGTAACATCAAACTTTCAATGGTGCATCTGTGTTACAAGTACACCTCTTCAGCCACTCAGGTCCCATTCAACCTTGAAATCTGAAATTTGCAAGAAGGTACCATTTATTCCCAGATCACTTCATTCCCTGAGGCTCAGGGTGCTTTTTACATAGCTCACAAATAAAAGTTTGAGCACCACAAACTTGGAGGAAGAAATGTCTGTGTTAACATTCATGCCTCTGGCAATGAGTTGCCAAGAATGACCATTGACATATTTGGAAAAATTAAATAAAAGCACTTGAATCAAAAGCCAACTGGAGACTACACTTACCCACCCACAGACCCACTCACAAGCACCGGCACTGTGAAATGAGGTCATGTGCAAGAGACAAATGCATTTGACCTGAAATATAGCTGTGGGGTACAGAAAAACAGATTAGAAAGGGTTGCAAGCTATTCTGAAAAACATTAAAAGTAGCTTCTGTAAGATAGGAATGTAACTGCATAAATTTGAAGTGCAAACAAATTAAAGGTACAGCAACACGAGGAAGAATATAAAACAATCAAGGACAATTGAAATGAACGTGGCACGTTTTCTTCAATGTGGGAGTAATGAAGAAAGGAGGACGAAGCGGCAAGGAGAGGATGCAAATTGTGTATTATTATTATTAGCTAATAATAGCATGCAGTCCTTAATGTGATGACAAGGAGAAAAGAAAGTGAAAACATTAAACAAGATACAGTGCTGAAGGATACCAACAGAAAACACTGTCAAAGTCAACTATTAAAATAACTAAAATTCAGAGCTCAATGGTGGAAAACTTTATTTAAGGCAAAATTCTTTCAAGCTTTATTGACCATTCCAACTCCCATCACCGTTAGATAAAAAGGATAAAAAGGTAAATAAAATTTTATTCTAATATGGTCCACTTGAATCGCTGTCAACCAATCATCTACTGTGAATTGCATTTAACTATAAAGTGGTTTTGCCTTTAAATGGCAAAGGGCTGCAGCAGATAGCTCAACAAACTGACTGGAGTCTGAATGAGAAACCTCGTTTTCTGCCTCATGTGTGTGGAGTTAATCCATTGCTTATAACCTTGGTTCTCTCACCTTTAAGGAGAACACCACAAATGTTGTCACAAGAAATAATGAGTTTATTGTGTATATAAAGCATCTTTATCAGTGACTCACCTATCATCGGCAGAAAGCAAATGGTTATTGCACTGTTTAGTATTATCATTGACATTATGTTTACCTGCATTTCCTTAGAAAGTATCCCAGGGTGTGGCATTCTGAAACAATTTTATTACTTTGTGGTAGCATTTCAAGGACATAATTACCCTCCTTCTTTAGGCTGGGTTTGACTATGTCTTGTTCATTTAATGTTATGAATAATTGATAGGCAATTTTTGTTTCTGACATTCTGACAGGAAATGTAATTTACTTGGGTTTTTTAAAGATAACATTTATATATTTTCAGTACTTAACAAAGTGACATTTTTTCTTAAATGTGCAGATCAAAGATGTCTGCAGAAAACCAGTGCTACTTGCATTAATTTAAAATAGAAACATCAGAAAGATTAGCTGAAAAACCGGTTGGAATCAGGCATTTTGTGTGTAGACGGGAAATAAAATATTTCTTGGTAGAAATCCATAAAGATTCATCATAAAGATGTAAATGAATAAATGGTGAATCATGAATTGCACTGAAGCAAGTAGATAAATAAAATACAGATCCTACTGTATATCAAGCACTATATCAAACACAAGGACTCAAATTTTATAATAGTCTCAGCTTTCGAGCAAAGGAGACAGTATTTGCCAAACTCTGAGCAGTGTTGTAGTTTGAGATTTGTTTCTTAAAATGCTACTTAACATTGTATTGCATTAGCAGCGAATGGTTAAGTGCTCACAACATGGATTTTTCCCTGATACTAACCTGCATCTTTTCATTAGCTACTTGCAGACTGTGGATAAGTCTATCATTTAATGCAATGTTCATCCTGCTAAATCCTATGATGCAGTATTACCTTAAAGTATCATTGTGATTGTTACAAAGAAATATAACAAATTATGGTAGTTCAAAAATGAACACAGACATTTGAGCATCTTCTGTTTGTTGGGCCTTATACTAATACAGCAAATTTCATCCTCACTGTGTTGTGAAAAATAAAACGAAATGAAATCACTTAAGTCATGGGACTTTAAAATGGAGCTGGGAGACCATTAAGGAGATAGCTTTAGGCACATCCCCAGAGGATGAATCTATCAACTTCAGACTGGGCCAAATCGCAGACATTCAAGGACTCAGCCCAGACCCCTGTAACCTGCTACCCTGAGAGGCTTTGCTTAGTGAAGGCCTGAGCAGACAGTGAAATTCAGTCCATCTTAGTCTTCAGCCTCCAACATCAAATTTCTTTGTAAACAATGCATATAAGCATTCCCTTTTGTCTTTACAAACCCTTAACTTTTATCCCTAGGAGGGATTACTACCCAAATCTATGCTCCAAATTGCAGTTCTGAGACCCTGAATAATTGTGTTTGTTTTACTTCAGCTCTGCTTCTTTCCTTGGTTGAGAGTATATATAATTTTTAAAATTATTTACTTGAGCCACTTCCAAGCTTGTTTATGCCACTATGAAGCAGAACTTGGGTTTTAGTCCCCCATTAGTATGGTCTGTCTGATGCACTGTTAATTTCAGTTAGTTGCTTGTTAATATCAGCTGCACTTTCTGTGGATTCTCAACTCACCAGTACCCATAATACACTCTTCAAAAACAATTTTGATAAGACCTAGTTTCACAATGGTCAAGAAGGCTTTGAAGAACTAAGGAAACATAGCCCTGTTACAATTTTACCTACAGGTGCATTTCCCAGGAAGTTTTCATCTGCATTTACTGAGATTCTTCTGGACATGGTCCTCAGACATAGGACTGGCCATGTCTCTCTGGGACAAGACAGGAAATTTCAAGTGGAAAGTAGAACCTGAAGGAACCATTTTTTTTCATATATATGTGCATGTCTTTTTTAAAGAAAAAATAATTCCACAAAGCTATTTTAAGATTCAATTGAAGAAAAGCACTCAGAATAATGTTGTAGTTATTATAAATGTCGTTGTAGTGGCATTTTTAAAGGCAGGCATTTCTCCTAAAGCAGAAATCTTTTTAAAATCTGTGCACATTTTGCCACATGGCAATCCTGAGAGAGCCCTCCTCTCCCTAGGAAGAGGTAAGTGCTTTCATAGAATAAGCAGAAAGCTCAGCTCGTTTTAATGGTTGACTTTTTCATTTGGACTGCCTTTTTCTTTTAACCTGTGTGGGGTATTTTTGTTGTTTGTTATGAATTGTCTGTAAGCAAATTAGAAGACCAGGGATGGAGTGTTAGAGGAAATGAAAAGGCTATAGTACATTTTTATTAGCAAATTCACAGCTCTACCATGAAATTAGAATACATAATTATATAAAACCATTATATTGAAGCAAAATTTTAAGTTAAGAATTAACTTTGGAAATCTTACAGAAATTCTAACTTGGTTATTCTAAGTTTGAGACACTGTCCCTACATCATTCCTTTTCCTATTGTTGCCATTTTGTGTGTGACTTTTGACTGTTTTTAGTTTCATAGATATGAAAATACTGCATTATGAATTATTTCATGGCTTTGGATAAGTGTCTTGAAATCTATGAATACCATTCCTTCAATCTATAAATCTGCTTCTTTATAAAACTGTGTATGGAATGGATTCAATAAAGTGGCATGTATACCAACAATTACACAGTAGGATTTTGTTAAATGTAGTGTCACATCTCTGATTGTGGAAAGTATAACACAGTGAAAAAAAAGTCTTTACTTATATCTCTGGAAAAATATTTCTAAGTAATCTACCAGAAATTTTCCCTACAGGGAAAAAGGCATATCCCTCATTTTTAAGAAACGACATGAATCTATATTGTTTTGAATTTAAATTTAGAAACTAAGTGAATAATTATGTTCTTGTTAGTAGAATATTCCTTTTAGTTTGAATTTACTTACAAATTAATTTCTGTCTAAACACATACATGTCAGATTTATGGTGCTTAGCCAACCTCCGTGTGTGTGTTAGGAGATGTAAAAGCTTGTTGAGGAATGAATGTGAAAGAGAGAGGGTGGAAAATATTCTCTGGCGTCATTCTAATTTTCCAGCATTTGAGACCTTTGAAATAGTCACATACCACTCTAACACAATAGTTTTAAAAATGGTATGTACACGTGATGCCGGGGTTCTTGTTCATGAAGCCAAAGAATGAGCTTAGCAAACACCCAAGGTAGGAGAGCAAGGTACAGGCTTTTATTTAGAAATAAACTGAAAGGACAGAGATCCCAGCTCACGTGAGGAGGGGACAAGAGAGTCCCATGTGGTGCATTGTCTAGGGGTTTTATAGGCAGATGAGGATTTTTCAAGAACATGAATAAAAGGCTTAGGGGTGTGGACCTGCTACATGGTGTCTGAACACCCCAAATTAACTTAACACAAGTAATTCGCCCCGCCCCCCCATCTCTCTCCAGGATACTGGAGTCTTGGTCTAGGAGCATATCAAAAGGCAGCCTGCCCAGCCCCCAAGGTGGGCTGAGGTATTGATTGTCTGTTTGCTAAAGAGTAAGTTAAGAATCCTGTTTCCCAAACTTCCTGGGTGTTAAATGCAATCTTATCTTTAAGATGGAATCTTTCCTGCCTTTTACTATGTTGTTTACAGCTGGGTCTGCATGCTAAATTAGTTGTCCAGTTTGCAAAACCACCCCATCAGATCTGAAAGAGGAAAGACAGCACATAGGCCTGGGCCTTTTAGCATGCTAAAGTGAATCTTACACATAATTACAAATGATTAGCATAATAAAAACACATGCTACTCTTCTTTGTCTGGGGAACATTAACTGATCTTACTGAAGAATGACCCTAGAGCTTAATGTTTAACACAGAGTTTTGGTAGGGGGTTTCCTAGCATGTAGTTATGAGACAGGGACTGTGGGTGTAGTCAGAGTAGGGGGAGGGCCTCTGAAAAAGCAAGGCAGAATATTTGCAATCAGAGCAATGTAACTACAAGCAAGGAAACTCCCTTCCAAAACTCTGTCTTAAACATTCAGCTCCAGGGTCATTCTTCAGTAAGATCAGTGGGTGTTCCCCAGATAAAGAAGAGTACCCCATGTTTTTATTATGCTAATCACTTGTAAGGTTCACTTTAGCATGCTAAAAGGCCAGGCCTATGTGCTCTTTCCTCTTTCAGATCTGATGGGTGGTTTTGCAAACCAGGCAACTAATTTAACATCCAGACCCAGCTGTAAACAACATAGTAAAAGGCAGGGAAGATTCCACCTTAAAGATAAGATTGCATTTTAACACCCAGGAAGTTTGGGAAGCAGAATTCTTAACTTTCTCTTTAGCAAACAAACAATACCTCAGCCCACCTTGGGAGCTGGGCAGGCTGCCTTTTGATATGCCCCTAGACCAGGACGCAGGTGTTCTGGAGAGAAATCCAGGGGGTGGAATTCCTTGTGTTAAGTTAATTCGGGGTGTTCAGACACACGTGGCAGGTCAACACCCCTAAACCTTTTTTTCATGTTCTCGAAAAATCCTCATCTGCCTATAAAACCCCTAGACAACGCAGCACACCGGACTCTCTTGTCCCCTCCTGGCGTGAGCCGGGAGCTCTGTCCTATCACTTTATTTCTAAATAAAAGTCTGTACCTTGCTCTCCTACCTTGCCTGTTTGCTAAGCTCATTCTTCGGCTTCGTGGACAAGAACCCCGGCATCAGTTATATTGCTCTGACTGCAAATATTCTGCCTTGCTTTTTCTGGAGGCCCTCCCCCTACTGACTATACCCAGGGTCCCTGTCTCACATGTATTACAAAAAGCACCCCAAACATCATGTAGCTCTATGGCAGTCATTAAGATACTGGATTTAAAGATGGTCTTACCATCACAGTCTTACCATCTAGATGGGGAAGCAGGAGAAATGTTATGACAATATATAATAGCACCAGAGGAGTCCAGAAGATTAGAAGTTCTAGCTCAGAAACCCAATGACATGATTGTCTTTATTGTGGAGTCTCTACAGGAACACAAGTCAGAGAGGAGAGAAAACTGCAGACTAGGGCTTGGAGTTAAAAAGGAACGCTTCTACCAAAACAATAACTCAATCAGTTAGGTCATGGCAGAATCAAGTTACCTATTCAATTTGACTCTTAAAAGAAGCAGAAATGAACCAACCTTAAAATGTTTGTCTTTATTTATATTTTACAAGGGAATAAATTATTTATAATATTCAATATTATGTCAGGAAAAGCTGAAGTATGATGATGCTCTGTCCAGATACTGAAGCATTTCTGACTTTGTGCCAAGATATTTCACACGCGTGTCAGACACCTACCGTCAACATAAGATTGAGGTCACTGTGAATCTTAGTGACTCTCGCTCTGTTGATCTTGATTGGAGATTAAAAATCAATTAAAAGCTTAGGGTTGGCAAAACTTTCTTAGGATACAAAACACATTTTTAAGCAACAGTGATAAATTGGGCTTCATCAAAAGTAAAAATATCTGCCATCAAGCACACCCATCATTAAGAGAACAAAAAGTCCAGACACAGACTGGAAGAGAATATTTGCAACACACAGCACCTAACAAAGGACTTACATCCATAATAAATAGAAAAATTTACAATTGAAAAAGAAGAGAAGTAACCAAGTTAGAAAAAGATGGACAAAAACTTGCAGAGCCCCTTCAGAAAAGGTGATATGAAAATGGCCAATAAACACATGGAAAAATGCTCACCATCACTGGCCATGAGAGTAAATTAAAGCATGTAACTGCCACTGCATACACTAGAAGGAATGAAATGTAAGGCGTGACAGTATCCATTTTGATGAGGATTTGAAACAAGCCGAACTCTCATATATTACTGGTGGCAGTACACGAGACTATAATCACGTGAGGAAATGTTTGGGAATGTCGTATGAGGTTAAATATATCCTTACCGTAAGACCAAGAAATTACACTCCTATGTAATTGCCCAAACTAAGTGAAAATGTATGTCTGCAAAGAAATCATACATGAATTTTCATAGCAGCTTTACTCCTAATTGCCAAAAATTGTAAAGAACTCGAACGTCTATCAACAACTGTGTATATATCAAAGTCATGCTGAGTGGAAGACACGAAAAGATGCCTGATGTCTGATTCTAGTCACGTGAAGTTTGGGCGTTGGCAAATTACTTTGCAGTGGAAGAGATGAGATTCAAGGTTGCCTGGGTGGGGTGGAGAGATAAGCAGGCAGAGCCTTGTGGGGACTCCATGAGCGACAGAGCGTTGTACAGTTTGGTTGTGGTACAGGTTACACAGGCGTATCCAGTTGTCAAACCGTTAAAACGCATGCCTCTAATGGGCCTGGGAGCTCCAGGAGACTGAAAGCCAATGACAGGTCCATGTGATAAGCGGGCACTCCATCAGACCAGAGGCCATGCTTCCCATTGGAATCAGAGCTCTTGAATTCCTCTTTTTTGAATTCAGAAGAGGGGCCATGGTGTTCTTAGAAATACAAATGACCGAGGATCCTACCATATTTCTTCTTCGAGTTCCTCACCCATGTTTGCCCACTGCCTGCGCTGGAAATGGTGACTAGACTAGACGGGAAAGGGGAAGGAGGGCATCCCAGAGCTCCTCGTCTGTCAGCCCTGTGATGTTCGCCAATAAGCTGGAAGCTGCCAGTATTGACAGAATATGCATGTGTCAGAAAGTGAAATTAAGAGAAAAAACACTAAGTGACTACTCTACATGTTCCACTGTTTTGATAAAAATGAACTACACCTCCATGTAAAGTTACAAAATACAAATTGTGAAACTTGATGATTTCATATTCATTAAAATGCTCTTATAGTTTCATTTAAAAGTGCCCTTAATAAGATAAAGATGAATCTTAAAAATCCATGCTACTAATTTAAGTTTCCCTCTTCTGCACCTAGAACATAAAACAGCAAATAAGAAACACCCTAAGTCAAAGGACAATGAAAGGAAGGAAAAGACTTTTATACTTTTCTCCTGTTTCTTCAACAGGATCCCCATGATATTATGTCATGCTGAGCCCTGAAATGATGCACCCAGCCTTGTTTAACAGCTAGTGTCCCTGGGTCCTTTTGTTCTCTGCTGTCTGGATTCACTAGAGGTCTCATAAACACACACACACACACACACACACACACACACACACACACACACACA
>JAQQAC010012171.1:11019357-11160952 GCA_029783875.1 Phataginus tricuspis | reverse complement strand
CACACACACACACACACACACACACACACACACACACACACACACACGGGGAGTCCTCCCTGTCTTCCCAGCGTGACGCTTTGTCATTTTATAAATTTCCTTGCAGGTCTCCAGCATGCCTCTCTCCTGGCACTAGGATCTTTGTATGCAGCTCTGCTCTACCTCCAGACTCGAATGCAGGGCAAGGCTCTAAGGTATGAAATACCTGGCCTCCTCTGCAGCTGCAAAAGAACTGGGATACCATACCTCTAAATTCTAGGGGAGTTAACTACGCTTAAAGTGAACTTGAACCAATAGAGAAGTGAGAAAGCAGAAGATAAACTCCAGGCACCGTCCCTTAGCTAGTGGTCTAGCTGAGGCACAGTTTCTCCTTAACCTGGCGTTCTGAAGGCACCTGGTCAAGAGCGTTCTCCTGCCGAGTGGCTCCCGTGTCACTTCCTAGCTCACCAGGAAGCAGCGACCGGCATAGCGCTGCACCAGCTTGCATTGATTCCCACCCTTCCCTTTCAAAATTCCCTCTTCTCACTGTTCACGCCTAGGATTTCATCACTTAAGCATAATCCTTGTTGCAGCTCTTTTTCTTGGGGAATTCAGCTAATACAGGAGTAGTCCTATAAGTTAGACCTGCAGGAAGGGTATGTGCAATTGGACTGCAAATTCATCTAACAGCAGTTGAGAGCCCTTTGCTTGTAGTAAGCAGAATGATAAAAACTCTGGCATACAACCATTTCATGAATATACAAGTTTAATCTACAGTTAGTTGGAATTGGTGTGTGTGGAAGGCAAGCAGTTGAGAGATTAGTAGCTACTTCATTTTTGGTGAAGATGTAATGATAATATAAGCCCTTTGAGGGCTGATCTCTGGATCATGCTATAATTTCAGACACCTAAAATGATGGGCTCAGATCAACTCATTGACAACCTACAGCATGTTCTAAGATCTGAAAGGCATCTGGGACAGCTATAGAGGGACTCACTCCTCGTGGCTTTGCACAAATCCAGGTATGCATTGAAATGTTCAGTGGCTGCAGGAGGCAATGGTCTTCTGTGCTGAAATCAGGGGTGACATTAGAAATTAATGGAACCTGAGTCCTGGCATATGGACTTTTGGCTAAAAGGCCTTGAAAATCTAGAGCTCTCAAATTTCCATGGACCTTCTGGCCAACAGCAGCAGTCCCTCTTACCTTGCCAAAGGAGAGCAGCCTTTCGTTTGGAGGGTGTGACCCCCTGAGGCAGCTGCCTATTGTCCACCTGCTGCCGCTGCACCATTGCCTCAGCAGAGCTCCACCAAGTAAGTAAAAATTTACCCCACCTCCCCCACGGCCTGCGTGTGGAGGATTGCAGGACTCGGCAAATATGTAGCAGCAAGAAATGGGAAACTACCTAAGGAAGCAGCTCTGGGGATGTTAGATCAGGAGGGCTGTAAAACATTAGGCAAGGTGGGGAAAAGGGACAAGGGGCGCTCATGTCATTCTTGGCATTTGATGTTTAGGCAAAAAACACATAGAGTTGATTCTAGTCATTAGTGGGGAAGCTGGCCTAAGGCCTGGACACAAAGATGGACCACTCTCAATGAACTTCCTCGAATACTGGAAAGGAGTAAGAGGGCTGAAGTGGGTAAGGGTGTTCGATTTGGGGTGATTTTGTTTTTGTTTTTCTGTTTTTTAACGTATTACCGGAGAACCAACCAACAGGCTATTTCCCCTGGGAGGTCCCATGGGGCATTAAAAACCAAATTATTTCTGGGTGCAAGGTACATGGAAGCTGGCCAGAGTCTTGCTCAGTATGTATCCTCATGAAATGTATATCACATAAAGATGTAAGACATGATGGGAGGAAGCACCTCAGCAATTCCCAGAAATAAATCAGGTTCCAACATTCAGGGAAAACGAAGCTCACTGATTAAGGGGAGTTTTGATCCCGTTTAGAATGAGTCTGGTGACACCACTGCACAATTATACAGGATTTATTTCTCTAATCTTTTTCCAAAGGGACTTACAACCATTTGTTACCTATTCACTGGGTACAGTTCAAGAAAATACTCCTGAACTTTCAAAGATTTTTTCATGGAGTTGGAGTTGAAATTTACATCAGATGTTACAAAACTCCTTATCGATCCTCTTGAATGGAACCAATAGTGGCCAGTTAATAAATGAGTTTTGGAGTTTTGGCCCGAGTCCATCTTAGTGGGTCCCATAGATCTGCTTATCTACTCTGTGGTTGTGTCTCCAGTTGTCAAAGATAGACATCCTTAGCAGATAACAGAACATTTACTGTGGCACACGATCTGTTGGAATAAGAGGCATTGTCCAGAGGGAAAGCCTAGTAGAAAATCCTGTGTCCATAAGTCCACCAAGATAGTGAATCTGAAGCAATACTACACACTGGGGGAATTGCAGAGATCTACCGTGGAAATTTTGAAAGATGCATGGTGTCTTAGTTCCAGGTGGTACAACAAAATGCCTCAGAGTGGCTTGAACAGCAAAGATTTATTTCTCACCATTCTAGGGGCTGCGAAATCCGAGATAGGGGCACCAGCAGCTTTGGGATCTAATGAGAGTTCTCTTCCTACGCTGTAGACAGCAATTTCCTGTGTCTGCACATGGCATCATCTCTCTCCTGTTGCCTCTTATAAGGCACTAATCTCATCCATGAGGGCTACAATCTCATGACCTAACCACCTCCCAAAGGCCCTACTGCCTGATACCGACACATTGGGGGTTAAGATTTCAACACAGAAATTTTGTGGGAAACCAACATTCAGTCCATAATACATGGTGAAGCACTTTAACATATTCCCGTTCAGTTTGTCTGGCCTCTACAAAACTGGAAGGCAATGGGCTGCCATAAGCTTAATCAGATGGTAGCCTGTGTATATTATGCCTTTAGCATGGATTCTGTCACCTCTGAATAGCAGGCCATCTTTAAGGTGATGGACAAGTTGTCACACCTTGCACTAAGATAGACACATGGTGCATAGGGGGCATTTAAAAGTGTGGAAGCAGCGTGACATTTGGAACTACTGAAGCAACCCTTTCATTGTGGGATGCTGTCAGCTCCAGGTGGGTCTCAGAGCAAGAGAAGGCTCTACATCATACCCAGGCAGCTGCACAAGTTGCCCCACTCTTGAGCCTAAGGGCCAGCAGATCTGATAATGCTTAAGAGTGTCTGTTGTAGATCGGGTATTATATGGAGTCTCTGACAAGTCTCAAGGAGAGAGACAGACAGGTCTAGAGCTCTGGAGCAAGGCCATGCTCTATTTAAAAGTCATCTTGTGTTCACACAGTAGAGAGTAAGTGTCAGATTAGTGGAAACCAAAGTACTTCCACTGCAGCTGTCCATCACAAGCTGTGTCTTTTTGTCTGTGCATTTACCCTTTCGAGTTATAAATTTAGGCAGGAACAATACCAATCTATCATACATTAAAATATGTTACCAGGACCCAGGCTCAGGTAGTTGAAAAGACACAAGTACATCATATACCAGATACCCCAGCATCGTATTCCACCTACCTCTGTGGAGTTTCTGCCTCTTCTTTATCCACTTGTGTGGCTTTATGGACAATTGATGGACACAAAAAGACCCAGTACTAGTTCAGAGCCAGGTCAGTATGATTTGGAGCACTGTCAAAAATAGTCTACTGCCCTATTTCAACATCACTAAGCAGTCAAATCTTCCCAGAAGGCAGAGCTAAAAGCTACATACCGGTACCTGCTCTGTCTGGAAGGATGGGGGCCTGCAATGTGTACACACATTGGTTCCTGGGCTGTGGTGAATTGCTTGGCTAACTGGCCAGGGTCTAAAAGGGACATCAGAAGGCCAGTGGCAAGAGGCCCAGGAAAGAAGTGTGTGGATGCCTACACCACCACCTGGCAGAGCAGTGGGGCAATGACTTAGTGAATAGGACAGTCAGCCTTGTGGATATTTTCCAGGCTTTCTCTTCAGCCACTCCAGGGCATTTGCAGTGGGCCCATGAACACATGGTCACAATGAGAGGGATGGAATGACCCTGGATCCATGATTTTCCAAAAAAGTGTGTCTCCTCAGAAGTTTGGCTTTGGGTCTAGGACTTCCCACGTCTCAACCTCTACTAGTGCTTTCTGACAGCTTACTGCTGAGCTTCAAGGTATAAGCAAAGTAGTGGAAGTGGCACGCTCTCAAAGGGAGTGAGCAATGGACGATGGGCATGCCTCCTGCGTTCTTCATGACCTTCCCTCAGAAGTCCAGTTCATCTCTGAGTCTATGCTCAGGCCTGGCACTTGTGCACCCTAAGAGTCTCTTTTATACTTATAATAATTCACACTCTTTTGTATAAGGCAATGCAAGATATTTGCTTTATAGCAAAATTACAACAGAGATTAGAGATGATACCAAAACCTGTGTTCTCAGAATCGTCATGCTTTTTACAACTGTGGGTATAGTGTTTATTATCCATTCTGAAAATGAGAACAGGTGTTTCGAAACTAAATGTAGTGAAACATTCCAGGATCACAGTAAAACAACCAGACAGTAGTCATTCATAAAAAAATTACTTTTCTAAGTATTTAATTACAAAACTAATACAACATATGAAATGGCATTACTTAGGTAGGAGTGTCTTGGAGGACAGATTATAATTAATTATAATAGTGAGAGAAATAGCAAAAGAACCATTTTCATTACTCATGTCATCGCCAGCTGCAAGGCAACAGCCTCTCTGTGATCCCATCCCGGGGGCTTTCCTTTCACTCAGCCTAATCTCCCAGTGTGGCAAGGGGATCCACCCAGCACAGCTGTCAGGGAGATGGGGTTAACCCTGACGCAGGCCCAGCCTGACCTACTATCGCAGGCTTCTGACTTCACAGCCCCACTTCCTGCGTCTGCGGGAAGACTTTGTGTCTGTGGGTTGGGTCTCTCCATCCCCCCACCCTTGACCTTGTTGGCACTCATTCCTTCCATGAAGAGCACCCTATGGCTTGGAGCCCATTTATAAATCAACCTGAAGAACTTAGACCATGAGAGTCTCTTTTATACTTACAATAATTCACCTTCTTGGGGCCTTTCTTCTGGGGCTGCTATTGTCTGGGACAGACTCACCAGTTGGCTTTCCACATTTATTCTCTCAACAAAGATTTGTTGAGCCCTCTTCAGAGCCAGCAACGTGCTGGGAGCTCATAAAAAAGCAGAGGAGTGAAGAGATATTTGCAAAGGTACAAATCATGGCCAAAGAAGGGAAACACTGTGAGCTCAGAGGACGAGTGAAGGTGAGAAGGAAGAAAAGCAGGACATGCCTCCACTTCTCAGGAGCACAGGTGTGGGGCTCTAAGAGCGGGGAGCTGCTCCGCGCGGCTGCGGGGTCCAGTGGTGCATGCACAACTGAGTAAGGCAGGAGCTGGCCCATCACAGACCACGTTCTAAGTGCCCACACCTACCAGAAGAAGGGGCCTCCTGGGATATGCTTAGGATGAGTCTGCTGGGTCCCTGTTGCGGATTCCAAGCCTTGGAATCTTCTATGGGCGCAATTTTATTTGGAAATGTGTTAAAACGATGCACGAGAACTTCATGGGGAGGAATCCAAAGTTTCTGAGGTAGATTCTCTGCTTTGTCAGCAGAACCTTGTTGGTGTCTGAGCCACATTCCTGACAACGTATCACTTTGCTGTAAAATAAGTTCAGGAAGCTCCATGGATCTTTACAAACTGTTAAGTCTGTATCACTCTGTTGAGGAAGTAAGAAAAATAATTCACCTGCCAAGGAATATAGGCACCCAACTATTATTCAACACTATTAAATTCATGGTAGATTCTGTACCAAACTCATACCCAAATTAATGGGAAGAATCCATGAAACCATGGCATCATTGATAACTTTCTTTGATATAGGATTAAGATGTATTTTGGGGAATGTGAACATATTTACATATGTATGTAAGTTAAATATATATAATTATATACTAAATATATATACAAGCATAAATATTTTACAGGCACATAATTTTTAAATTTCAAACTATAGAACATTAACATGTGTTAACATAACATCTTGCCTTCGTGTAAGCCCTAAATTCCAGACTTTTGTCTGTGGTGATAAAGTTCAGTTCCTGGAACTCTGACACTTCCTGGCTGTATCATCTGGGGAAAGTAGCTTCACCCTGGCCTCCATTATCTCATCTCTGAAATAGGTATTAAAATCCTGGGACCATTTGGTAGATTTAATGGACAACCATATGTGCAGTGCTTAGAACAGCATCTGATACCCAAGTGTTCGAGGCAACTCCACTCTCTTCCCACCTGCCTTCACTGTTGGGCAGGGAAGAATTCCTCTGAGCTTGTAATTAACTTCTCCCATTTTGGGTATTGTTTTATACCCTAATTTAAGAACAAGGACTTCTTCAGACCATACAAATGAGAATTATTCTGCTATTTATATTTTAAATGAAATATTTCCATAACATAAAAACAAAATGGACAGTCCTGTGCCCACTTTCCAGGTATACAGGTGGTGACATTTTGCATACTAGGTTTGGATTTCTTTTATGCTACATAATTTTATGCTACATAAAATTATGCTACATAAGCATACGCACTAAAAACAAATATTATTTTTACATGTATTTAAAATTTTTATAAATGACATACATCAGTTTCTACAAAAATATTTTTTAAACCTGACTAAATATATTTTTTTAATTCCCTCAATATGGATAATTTTGGTGTTAATGTATTATAGTTTTTCTTTCTTTGCTTTTCTTGCTTAAACATAATGTTTCACTGTCCTCTTCAAATTTTTCTATTTCACATATAATGTAAAATGATTGTTAATTTGTTCATATTATTCCCTTTATATTTTTTATGTTTTTCATTAATATTATTTTGAATAATATCTCTTTTGTATTTCCTTGATCAGAGGCTGTTATTTTTTATTATTCTTTTTGAGGAATCAATGTCAGACTTTTTTTTTCACTGTACTTGGTCCTTTTAAAATTTATTTTTCAAATTTACATACAGGGCATTTCCCTTTTACTTGGTGTACACTTCTATGAGATTTGACAGAGTTGGAGAGTCACGTGACCACCACAGCAATAAGATACAGGAGAGTTTGATATTCCTCAAATTTTATTTTGTTGTCATGTAGTCAAACACTGCCATCAACCCCTTCCCATTCTCTGTGCCTATAGCTTTACTTTACCAGAAAGTCATGTAAATTGATTCATAAGTATCTCAAGGCTTTTAGTTCTTCCATTATTAGCATAATTAGAAAATAACCATGGCATAAAAATAATACATTCTAGATTTATGTTTATCATATCATTTATCAGTAGTGCATTCATGGTTATTGCTGAGTAGTATTCCACCGTAGGTGTGTGCCACAGGTTTGTTAATACAAATTTAGATTTCATTATGGGATGTTTAAAGAGACAGTTGAAAGATGAAGTATATTTGGGTTATATATAGTTTCAGGCAATTATAAATAATGGGTTTCTTTTTTCCTGTGTATTTTAAAGTTTTACTTTTAGGCACATACACATCTAAGAATTTTATGTCTTCATGGAACCCTTTTATCATTCTCTAATATCACTCTTTCTTTATATCTGGTAATTTTCCTTGTTTTGAAATATACTCTTATGTTAATAGCACAAGTCCAATTTCTCTGGTTAGCACACTATTAGCTTTCCATTTAATATCCTTTTCCTTTTAATCTATCAATTTCATTATAACAAAGTGGATTTCTTGTAGACAGCATATAGTTGTGGTTTTATTTCATCCAATCCAATAATCTGTACTTTTTATTGGTATATTTTGGTTATTTACATTAAATGTGTTTGGACTTAATTCTACCATTTTATTGTTTGGTTTCTGCTTGTTTCCTCTGTTTTTGTTTTTATTTTGTTTGTTTGTTTCATTTTCCTGACTCCTTTTGTATTATTTAAAAATGCCTAAAAAACCCTAAAGAATCCACTCCAAAACTGTTAGATCTAATATCTGAATTCAGCAAAGTTGTGGAATACAAAATTAATACACAGAAATCTGTTACATTCCTATACACTAACGATGAACTAGCAGAACGAGAAATCTGGAAAACAATTCCATTCACAATTGCATCAAAAAGAATAAAATACATAGGAATAAACCTAACCAAGGATGTGAAAGACCTATACCCTGAAAACTATAAGACACTCTTAAGAGAGATTAAAGAGGACACTAATAAATGGAAATTCATCCCATGCTCTTGGCTAGGAAGAATTAATATTGTCAAAATGGCCATCCTGCCTAAAGCAATCTACAGATTCAATGCAATCCCTATCAAATTACCAAAAGCATTCTTCAATGAACTAGACCAAATAGTTCTAAAATTCATATGGAACCACAAAAGACCCCGAATAGCCAAAGCAATCCTGAGAAGGAAGAATAAAGCAGGGGGATTATGCTCCCTGACTTCAAGCTCTACTACAAAGCTACAGTAATCAAGACAATTTGGTACTGGTACAAGAACAGATTCATAGACCAGTGGAACAGAATAAAGAGCCTAGATATAAACCCAAGCATATATGGTCATTTAATATATGATAAAGGAGCCGTGGATATACAATGGGGAAATGACAGCCTCTTCAACAGCTGGTGTTGGCAAAACTGGACAGCTACATGTAAGAGAATGAAACTTAATTACTGTCTAACCCCATATACCAAAGTAAACTCAAAATGGATCAAAGACCTGAATGTAAGTCATGAAACCATAAAACTCTTAGAAAAAAATATAGGCAAAAATCTCTTGGATAGAAACATGACCAATTTCTTCATGAACATATCTCCCTGGGCAAGGGAAACAAAAGCAAAAATGAACAAGTGGGACTATATCAAACTAAAAAGCTTCTGTACAGCAAAGGATACCATCAGTAGAACAAAAAGACTTCCTACAGTATGGGAGAATATATTGATAAATGACATATCTGATAAAGGGTTGACATCCAAATTATATAAAGAGCTCATGCACCTCAACAAACAAAAAGTAAATAAGCCAATTAAAAAATGGGCAGAGGAGTTGAACAGACACTTATCCAAAGAAGAAATTCAGATGGCCAACAGGCACATGAAAAGATGCTCTACATCACTAGTCATCAGAGAAATGCAAATTAAAACCACAATGAGGTATCACTCCACAACAGTTAGGATGACCACCATACAATAGACAAACAACAACAAATGTTGGCAAGGTTTTGGAGAAACGGGAACCCTCCTACACTGCTGGTGGGAATGTAAATTAATACAACCATTGTGGAAAGCAGTATGGAGGTTCCTCAAAAAACTCAAAATAGAAATAGCATTTGACCCAGGAATCCCACTCCTAGGAATTTTCCCTAAGAATGCAGCAGCCCAGTTTGAAAAAGATACATGCACCCCTATGTTTATCCAGCAATATTTACAATAGCCAAGAAATGGAAGCAACCTAAGTGTCCATCAGTAGATGAATGGATAAAGATGTGGTATATATACACAATGGAGTATTATTCAGCCATAAGAAGAAAACAAATCCTACCATTTGGAACAACATGGATAGAGCTAGAGGGTATTATGCTCAGTGAAATAAGCCAGGCGGAGAAAAACAAGTACCAAATGATTTCATTCATATGTGGAGTATAAGAACAGAGAAAAAACTGAAGGAACACAGCAGCAGCAGATTCACAGAACCCAAGAATGGACTAACAGTTACCAAAGGGAAAGGGACTGGGGAAGATGGGTGGAAATGGAGGGATAAGGGGGAAAAAGGGCTATTACAATGACCACATATAATGTAGCAGGTGTGGGGGTGGGGTGGGGGGATACGGGAAGGCAGTATAACACAGAGAAGACAAGTAGTGATTCTATAATATCCTTCTACACTGATGGACAGAGACTGCAATGGGGTATGTGGTGGGGACCTAATAATAGGGGGAGTCTAGTAACCACATTGTTGCTCGTGTAATTGTATATTAATAATAGCAAAATTAAAAAAAGTCCTATGACATTTTATATATTAGTTTTTGAGCTACATCTTTTATTAAGTGGTTGTTGTAGAGATTAAATGTATGTAACTAACTTTTCACTGTTAAAGCATTATTAGTATTTTATTATTTGATACATACTTAGAAGCCTCACAACTACATTGATCACTTCAGTCCCTGTTATATTGTGTTATAGGTGGTGTATTTATTACATCTATATACAGTGAAATCCCTATGTCGTATTTTTGGCCTTCAATAGTCATACATATTTTAAAGAATTTAAGAGAATAAAAAAGGCGAATTTTATTTCCCCAGGTACTTTTCATTGCTATTGGTCTTCTTTAATTCTTGAAGTTCCAAATTTCCCTCTGGAATCCTTTCCCTTTACCTTAAGAATCTTCTTTTAGCATTTCTTCTAGAGAAGGTGTGGTGTCAAAGAATTCTTTTAGTTTCCCTTCAGCTAGGATTGTCTACATTTGCTTTCATCCTTAAAGCATGTTTTCACTGGACAGATAATCTGGATTAACAGTTCTTTTCCTTCAGTTCTATAAAAATACTGTTTCATCGACTTTGGCCCCCATGGTTTCTAATGAGTAATCCCATTATATCATTATTTTTTTATGTATACTGTATTATTTTCCTCTGTCCGTTTTCAGGTTTTTCTTTTTCTGTAGCTTTTAGCAATTTGATAATGATGCAGGTGTGTACATGAATTTTGAGCTTGTTATGTATTTCACCCAATTTGGAATCATTTGTTTTTCCTACACCAATCTTCTCTCCTTCAGATGTTCTGATGTCATGAATGTTGGATATTTTGATATTCACTCGCGGTTCTCTGAGGCTCAGTTTTATTTTTCAGTATTTTTTCTCTTTTCTTCAAATTGGACCCTAACTAATAATCTATCTTCAAGTTCATTGATTCATCTGTCATTTTTATTCTACAACAACTCTTCCAGTCAATTTTTTCATTTTGCATTTTTTTCAGTTCTAAATTTCAATGTTGTTACATTTATATCACTTTTATTACTTTGCTGAGACTATCTCTCTCTCTTTCCATTCACAAAAAGAGTGTTCACCTGTGCCTCACAGAGTATGGTACACGCTCTACACTCTTTACCTGATAATTACAACAATTGCATAATCATGGGCTTGGCACCTTTTTATGGTCTTTTCACCTGAGAATTAGATTTTCTTGGTTCTTTGCGTGTCAATTAATTTTGGACTGTATCCTGGACATTTTTGCATGTATGTTGTGAGACTGCATTGACTCTTCCTTCAGACAATCAACCTGGGCATATTCAGACCGCAAGGGCACAGGGACCGCCTCCCCTCCTAGAGCCATGGCTCCACTGCCGGTTCAGCCTCGAAAGCCTCTGCTGCATTTGTGTCTGTCCCATGCATGCGATGCTCAGTGTTTCATCTGGGACTGGCCTGGAGCTGATTTCATTGTTCAGTTCCAAAGGCTCTGCTTTTTCCTGTGGGTGCTGCTTTCGCAGGCCCTGGGGAGAGGGGAGAGGAGCTGCCCAGTCGTAGTGTCGGTTCATCTATAGAACTAGGGTATCACTTTCTCTAGTTCTTTCCTCCCTGTGCTTTTCCCGATTCTCTCCTTTTCCCAGGGGCTCACATACATTAGTGGGACTTGCTGTTGCACTTTTTCCCACATTCAGTGCCAATCTTGGAGAGAAGTAGAGAGAAAAGAGAGAGAAAAGTCATGGGAATCCCCTTCCCCCATGCTTTGGACCCCAGCCTCTTTTCCCAACTCCTCTATCCTGACAGAAGTTTGGGTCCCTTGGTCCAAGTCCCTGCACACCTGATGCTGCCATTCCTGTCCCACCGAAGCTTTGTGAGTCACCCTGGCTTGAGAGCAGGAGAGAAAAAGAGAAGCCAGAGGGAACTAACATGGGATTATTGGCACTCCTGCTGGCAGGAGGTGCTTTTCCATGTCTCCCTAGAAAATAAGGGATGCTTCAAGAGTTTGGACGCCCGCAGCCACTGCACACTCCCTTCCAGCTCAGTCTGTGCTCCAGCCAAAGCTGGCGGTAAAAGAGGGGAAAACAAGAAAATCAGTAAACTCATCACCACACTGGACATTCAAGTTCTGGCTTCCCTCCTCCATCTGCCCTGTCCACCTGTCAGACAGAGTCCTGGGCTCAGTCACCACCGCGTGGGAGAGGGTCCACTCTGGTGGACTTTCTTCATCTCGGCTGCCACTGAAATCCTTCAATCCTTCAATATTTAGGTTAAAAATAGGTTTCTTGCGTTTTCACTAAACCACCCAAATTTTGGTAATATTCACAATCTTTCTGCATATTTTAAATTTTCCCCTCTCTTCTTCAATTAATTTTTTTAACTTATAAATATATTTGCATGAAATTTTAAAATCAATTTTCGTCCAATATAATTGCATTTGGGACATATATAGTGGTTGCGTAATGATTTATTTTTAATTCCTGTGATTTGTTTAATGGCCTACTACCTTCTCAATTTGGACAAATGTAAGAAGTATTTTAGAGAAGAATACATAGTCTTTTCTCAATACTTAACTGCAGGATTTTGTCTGTTCAATAAATAAAACTTATTAATTGTGTTTTTCAAATATTGTATGTCTCTGCTACTTTTTTCTGCTTGGCCTACCAATAATTGAGAGTACAATGTCCCAGATGACATTGAATTGTCAATTTTTTCCTGTAGTTCTATTAAATTTATTTGACTTATTACAAGGTCACCTTAAAGATATAAACAACATACTCATCATGGTGAAGTGAAACCTATATAATATGTAAGGAATCTATGTTATGTCATATCTATTTGGTCTCCATCCTACTTTTAGCCACTGTTTTTGAGGAAAATTTTAACATCCTTCATTTACAGCATTTTGGTGTTTTATATGTTAGTCCTCTATGAGGAAAACATTATACTTGTTTCCGATCTGATAAACTCCATTCTTTAATTGGCAAATGTAATCTATTTGCATTTATGGTAACTTTTGTTATCTTTGGGATTCTCTCATCTTACTTTTGTGTTTTATATTTACTCTCTTTTTTCATGGTTTTAGAAAATATTTCTATTGAAGATTAATAAATACACAGATAAATGCATTATCTTCAGTATGCAGTTTAATGAATTTCTTTGCAGTTCAAGAAATAGAATTCTGGAAGCATTGCAAAGCCTCTGTACATCATGTCCCATCTCTTAAATGTCCCTCCTTTGCAAATATTTTTTACTAATATCCTGTTATTCAACAGCCATGGGTAAGTTTTGCCTGTTGCTTAAAATTACATAAATGTAACATATTTATTTTTTTGTACTGGTTTTTATTCATTCATTATTATGTTTGAATATGTGTCCTTTGTGTTCATGCAGATATAATTCATTCACTTACATTCTGCAGTTTCACACACTCCAATTTTTAAATTCAGGGTAATCTTTCATTATTTCTGTAAAATCCTCAGGCATTTTTACTGAATACTATTTTTACATAATTCACTCTATTCTTTTCATTCCAACAATTTAATCAGATATATTTCAAACATTCTCATTCTATCTTTCATGTTTAACATTCTTTCACAGATATAGATATAGATAGATATAGCTATAGATATAGATACAGATATAGGTATAGATATAGATACAGATATAGATATAGATATAGATATATGTGTGTGTGTTTTACATAAATACACACTTAACACATAGATTGATATAAATATATAATCTAAGGGTGATCGTCCTGGTAGTTCTTGTTCTGGCTTTTGCATGTTCTTTCATCTTTGAATATGCTTTTCCTTTGATTCCCATCTAATCACATGTCTTCAGTTATTTAAGGGGGCTTTATTTTGTGGTATCTTTTCTGTGATCTCTTTTTAGATTGACCTATGACCTGATATTATTTGCATAATTTTGTATCTGCTGAGTTTAGTTCATGATAGATCTTTACTTTGGCATTTTCCCCTTGTATTTTATTTGTTTTGTTTATTATCATTTTCAGTGGAGGTTTTGTTTTGTTTTTTGTTTGTATGTGCATGTTTCTCCTCAGGGAGTCTCATGTGTTCACTTTCTCTAGGTCATTCTGGCATCAAATGAGTACTGTAAATTTAGACTATGGTCACATATTTGAGGATTTCAATTTCCTGAATGATTTTGTTTTAGATTTTCTGTTCACAGTCTTAGGTGGAACTATTCTTTACAACCACCTCCCTAGGCCCATAGAAATAGATTATTAGTTCCCTTTTGCTGCTGGGACAGCCCCTCAAGATCCCACCTTGATGCCCACATTTGTGTCTACCCACGTTGCTGGGGGCTTTACATGCTTAACAATGTGGCTTCCAAATTTCATTCAGTTACTGCAGACTTGGGCATGTCTTGTAACATTTACTCATATTTTATTTGAAGGTTGAAGAAAATAATAGGAAAATGTTTGGTCTATAATTCTGTGTTTATGTCCAAGCTATACCGCTATCACCTAATGCAATGAACTTAGGTACAGGAACACTATTTTCATAATAACATGTTTAGAAGTTAAAGAAAATATTTAAAATTACTGCTTCAGGCATTCCCATTATTAAGATATGTGCTCATAATTCACCACTGCATGGACAATAGGAGGACATAACTTTCACAAAGCAATCAAGTAGCAGGCATTATTGTTTTTTCTATTATCTGGTTTAACTAAGAATGATCCTGCAAAACCATATCCAACCTTATACACAAGTCCCTGAAGCACAGAGAACAGCAATTTCAAGATAGGCTTTATCAGATAACTCACATTACTATTATTTTAAGAAATCTTTAAGCCTGTCCTAAGTAAAGGAAAGAGCTCTGACAATAAAGAAATCATGGGTGACGTGGACTTGAGTTTCCCCCAATATGATCATCATCATGTATTTGGGGACTATGTATTCCACCAGATTTAAGTTATGAAATGACATAACTGCAGTATCGCATGACTTCCATTTTTCATCAAAATAAGCTGTTGCAGAAAGTTATATAAATTCTGCCTGTAGAACGTGGAAGATTTCATTAACTAAGATTTGGTGTGGGAATAAAATAGCCTTGCTCATAAATACAATATAGTTACAATGAATTCCCCTGACAAAGAAATAAATCAACTCTTAATTACGTTAATGCAGTGGATGACACCATCTCATTATTAAAAAAGAAAGTGTATGCAAAAATTTATTTTCATAATGTATAAGTACAGATGTTTCTGAATTTTTTAAAGTTTATCCCCTTGAAAACTCTAAAGTAAATCTTTCCCTCCTCAGTCTTTAGGCACAGAAGCAAACATCTCATTGAGCAGTTTTTATATGTCTTGAGACCAGAGGGACCTGGAATTCTGCATCAGAAATGCTCTTACCCATTCAATATTGATCCTGTTACTCTGGTAACACTGATTCCATGAAGTTGCTTAAATTCATATGATTAGCATAGGACAATCTGAACAAACCAATTGTCTCAGATTTTTAGAAAGATAAGACAATTATTTTTTCTTAGTAAAAATGCCTACATCAACTAGCCCAATGGCAAAGGGTTAGTTTTGATATGCAAGAATAATTAAGCATATCTTCTTTTGATTTAACCCCTCAAAATTTGTGTCTAGAATGTCTTTCTGGCTTTATTTTTTAGTTAAATTTCATAGAAGATACACATTGGTTATAAGTTATCCAGTGCCAGCCGAGAGAGGGCAATAACATGCCCAAGAGTATAAACAAACCATAGAAGGCTATGTTAATCCCTCTTTTATTCTCATTAGGAGGCAAAATAAACTCTTATTAATAAATATATGATGCCACAAGGGTTTGTATTCATCTTCTGACATGTAATCCTGAAAATGTATGACATATTTATTTTATCTTTGTTTTATTTAATGAAAGGAAAGCAACCCAGAGACATTATATAATTAGCTCAAGTTTAAATAAATAGACATAACTGTGACTTACATCCAGTTTGGAATGTAAAACCAATTATCTTCTCTTTCTAATATTATTTCCTGGAGAGGCAATATATATGGTGCAAATTTATTTAAGGTATAAATTTCCTTCTATCTGTCAATATAAAATGCATGATGCATAAGTAACTTACTAATTTCCAGTTCAAAAATTATTATGCAAAGTGTAATGATAGAGATAACATGTCTGTGTTGTTTGTTTCTTTTAGTGTCGCCTATGTTCCAGGAACTCTTCAAATTATTTTGCACCTGTTAATTCATGTAATTTACACTAAAGTTGTGACAGATACTATTCTGCTTTTTGAAAATATTTTGAAATAAATGTTTTAAAATATGTCCTTTTTTTAAAATTAAGAACTTGGGGATATTGATAAAGTTTGAACTGGCTATAAACATAGGATGTCTGACTTTGGTCTGGTCAAGGATCTTACACAAGACACTGCCAATTTCTCCCACTGATAGTATTTTTATTTATTAAATATTTCACAAAGAGATTGAAAGGTTAAAATTGGTTGTAGGGTGATCTGAAGATAAGTTAACTGAATGCCTGCCTGCGTAGGAGCTGAGTTAGCATTTCCCCTACAAAAAGCATGGCTGTAATTTTGCCACAGGATGAAGCATTGGGAAAAGGGACCCTCATTCTACCTGAGATGGGGAGCTGAAAAGGGGGATAGAGTAGAACTGGAATAAGTTCACCTTTTTACAATAAACACAAGGGGGAGGAAAGGACCCAGGTGATAAGTATAATGACACTCTCTCACAGCTCACGTAGCTGGCTACTAATGGTATATAATTGTTTCTTCCCTGTGCTTGCACTATACCCTTTAAACCTGCTCTTAGACAATCAGAAGCCAATTATTCAGGTATTAGTTCAGGGGAGGGAGGTGTTTGACCTACTTGTTTGCACATTAACCCAGGCTACTGTAGAGCTTCTATAGAGCTATAAACAAAAGAGGAAGGTTTTACCAATTCCTGAAGCAAACTGAGAGCATGAAATAAAAGAATCAGCATATGCAAATGGGACGAATGAAACTAGAGGAAAAGAAATGAGCCCAGAGGCAGGGAACAGAAGACAATTTGAGAGTATGCTAAGAGACCATAGTGAATACCGAAACTATAAAATAGTTTACTGCGAATGTAGAGCACAGCCAAAGCAATAAGAAAAGGTATTAGAGATTCAAACACAATTTCCAAAAGAAAGCAAAAATCAATCAAATAAATGAGCCACAGAAAACCTAGGTAAATATGAAATTAATACATGCAAAAAAGTAAAAAAAAACTACACATTTAAGTATATATGAAAAAGATGAAAAAAACTGAGAAAATTTCAAGGCAGGAAGAAGAGTTTGAGGAAATCCAGTATTTGATCCAGTAGGAAAAAATAAAAAGCATAGACAGAAGATAATAATTTAATAGACAATATACTAAAATATCCTGAATTGAGAAAAATGTATCTTCAGATTAAAAATACCACTGATTGACTATGAAAAATAAAAACAAAATCAATATGTGGCACATGTAAATACAGCATGATGAAATCTCTGAACTCTGAGGGAAAAGAGAAATAGACAAAAGTTTTAGGAAAGTGAAAGAGAAAATAATTTAGCTACACCCAAAATGATCAGAATTGCATAAGAATCATATCAGAATAATTTATTAACAAATTAACTTATGAGAATTTATAAAGTATACATAAGATCTATTTCTCTGAGTTTCATGTTTAAAATTCCTTGCCTTCTTATAATTTTACTACTCTTGTATACCTGCAAAATACCTGGTCTCTTGCATATGCTTTAGAATTTTACACAGAATTATCCTGTCTCTTTTACTTAAAAATAACATGAGGTAATAATATTTATGTTCAGAATGGGCATTCATTCATTGTTACTTTAGCACGCAACTGCCTTTTGTGAATATAGCATGTTGACTTATCCATTCTCCTTGTCAGTGGATCTTAATATAGCTACTCCAACTCTCTTACAGTTATTGTTCCCATAGTATATATTTTTATATTATTTCACTTTCAGTGTACTTGTATCTTTGAATTTTAAGTACATCTCCTGTAGACAGCATACTATTGGATCTTGCTTCTTAATCCAGTCTGACAATCACTGCCTTCAGTTGGAATTTTAGTCCACAGACACATACAATTTAATTATTGATGTGTTTGAGTCTTTCACTTGCTATCTTTTTCTATAATGCATACTTTTCTTACTCTGGTTTTCCTTTACTGTCTTCTTTTTTGTGTGTGTGATTCTTAATTTTTTTTTTTAATTTTGCTATCATTAGTGTACAATTACATGAACAACATTATAGTTACTAGACTCCCCCCATTATCAAGTCCCCACCACATACCTCTTTACAGTCACTGTCCATCAGCATACTAAGATGCTATAGAATCACTACTTGTCTTCTCTATGTTATACTGCCTTCCCTGTGCCCCTTCTACATTATATGTGCTAATCATAATGCCCCTTTTTCACCCTTATACCTCCTTTCCCACCCATCCTCCCCAATCCCTTTCCCTTTGGTAACTGTTAGTCCATTCTTGGGTTCTGTGAGTCTGCTGCTGTTTTGTTCTTTCAGTTTTTGCTTTGTTCTTATACTCCACAGATGAGTGAAATCATTTGATACTTGTCTTTCTCTGCCTGGCTTATTTCACTGAGCATAATACCCTCTAGCTCCATCCATGTTGTTGCAAATGGTAGGATTTGTTTTCTTCTTATGGCTGAATAATATTCCCTTGTGTATATGTACCGCCTCTTCTTTATCCATTCATCTATTGATGGACACTTAGGTTGCTTCCATTTCTTGGCTATTGTAAATAGTGCTGTGATAAACATAGAGGTACATATGTCTTTTTCGAACTGCATTGCTGCATTCTTAGGGTAAATTCCTAGGATTGGAATTCCTGGGTCAAATGGTGTTTCTATTTTGAGTTTTATGAGGAACCTCTGTACTGCTTTCCACAATGGTTGAAGTAGTTTACATTCCCACCAGCAGTGTAGGAGGGTTCCCCTTTCTCCACATCCTAGCCAACATTTGTTGTTGTTTGTCTTTTGGATGTTATCCATGCTAACTGGTGTGAGGTGATACCTCATTGTGGTTTTAATTAGCATTTCTCTGATGATTAGTGATGTGGAGCATCTTTTAATGTGCCTGTTGGCCATCTGAATTTCTTCTTTGGAGAAGTGTCAGTTCAGCTCCTCTGCTCATTTTTTAATTGGCTTATTTGCTTTTTGTTTGTTGAAGTGTGTGAGTTCTTTATATAATTTGGATGTCAACCCTTTATCAGATATGTCATTTATGAATATATTCTCCCATACTGTAGGATGTCTTTTTGTTCTACCCATGGTGTCCTTTGCTGTACAGAAGCTTTTTAGTTTGACATAGTCCCACTTGTTCATTTTTGCTTTTGTTCATGAAGGGAGATGTGTTCATGAAGAAGTTTTTCATGTTTATGTCCAAGAGATTTTTGCCTATGTTTTCTTCTAAGAGATTTATGGTTTCATGACTTACATTCAGATCTTTGATGCATTTTGAGTTTACTTTTGTGTATGGGGTTAGACAATAATCAATTTCATTATCTTACATGTAGCTCCCCAGTTTTGCCAACTCCAGCAGTTGAAGAGGCTGTTATTTCCTCATTGTATATCCATAGCTTCTTAATCATATATTATTTGATCATATATGCTTGGGTTTATATCTGGGCTCTCAAGTCTGTTCCATTGGTCTATCGGTCTGTTCTTGTGCCAGTACCAAATTGTCTTGATTACTGTAGCTTTGTAGTAGAGCTTGAAGTCAGAGAGCGTAATTCCCCCTGCTTTATTCTTCCTTCTCAGGATTGCATTGGCTATTTGGGGTCTTTTGTGGTTCCATATGAATTTTAGAACTATTTGCTCTAGTTCATTGAGGAATGCTGTTGGTATTTTGATAAGGATTGAAATGAATCTGTAGATTGCCTTAGTCATGATGGCCATTTTGACAATATTAATTCTTCCTGTTCATGAGCACTGGATGTGTTTCCATTTATTGATTTCTTCTTTAATTTCTCTCATGAGTGTCTTGTAGTTTTCAGATTATAAGCCTTTCACTTCCTTGGTTAGGTTTATTCCTAGGTATTTTATTCTTTTTGATGCAATTGTGAATGGAATTGTTTTCCTGACTTCTTGTTCTGCTAGTTCATCATTAGTGTATAGAAATGCAACAGATATCTGTGTATTAATTTTGTATCCCACAACTTGGCTGAATTCAGATATTAGATATCATTGTTTTGGGGTGGATTCTTTAGGGTTTTTTATGTACACTATCAGGTCATCTGAAAACAGGGACAGTTTGACTTCTTCCTTACCAATCTGGATGCCTTTTATTTCTTTGTACTGTCTGATTGCCTTGGCTAGGACCTCCAGAACTATGTTGAATAATAGTGGAGACAGTGGGCATGCTTGTCTTGTTCCCGATCTTAAAGGAAAAGCTTTCAGCTTCTCACTGTTAAGTATAATGTTGACTGTGGGTTTGTCATATATGGCCTTTGTTATGTTGAGGTACTTGCCCTCTTTATCTACTTTGTTGAGACTTTTTATCATGAATGGATGTTGAGTTTTGTCAAATGCTTTTTCAGCATTTATGAAGATGATCATGTGGCTTTTGTCCTTCTTTTTGTTGATGTAGTGGATGATGTTGATGAATTTTCGAAAGTTGTACCTTCCTTGCATCCCTGGAATGAATCCCACTTGATCATGATGGATGATCTTTTTGATGTATTTTTTTATTTGTTTTGCTAATATTTTGTTCAGTATTTTTGCATCTGTGTTCATCAGGGATATTGGTCTATAAGTTTTTTTGTGTGTAGCGTCTTTGCCTGGGTTTGGCATTAGAGTGATGTTGGCCTTGTAGAATGACTTTGGGAGTATTCCTCTTCTACTTTTTGGAAAACTTTAAGGAGGATGGGTATTAGGTGTTCACTAAATGTTTGATAAAATTCAGCAGGGAAACCATGTGTTCCAGGAGTTTTGTTCTTAGGTAGGTTTTTGGTTATCAATTCAATTTCTTTGCTGGTAATTGGTGTATTCAGATTTTCTGTTTCTTCCTGGGTCAGCCTTGGAAGGTTGTATTTTTCTAGAAAGTTGTCCATTTCTTCTAGGTTATCCAGTTTGTTAGCATATAATTTTTCATAGTATTCTCTGATAATCCTTTCTATTTCTGTGGTATCCATAGTAATTTTTCCTTTTCTCATTTCCGATTCTGTTTATGTGTGTAGACTCTCTTTTTTTCTTAATAGATCTGGCTTAAGGGTTTATCTATTTTGTTTATTTTCTCAAAGAACCAGCTCCTACTTTCATTGATTCTTTCTATTGTTTTATTCTTCTGAATTTTATTTATTTATGCTCTAATCTTTATGATGTCCCTCCTTCTACTGACTTTGGGCCTCATTTGTTCTTTCTATTCTAGTTTCATTAATTGTGAGTTTAGACTGTTCATTTGGGATTGATCTTCTTCCTGAGGTAGGCCTGTATTGCAATATATTTCCCTCTTAGCACGGCATTCACTGCATCCCACAGATTTTGTGGTTTTGAATTATTGTTGTCATTTGTCTCCATTTATTGCTTCATCTCTGTTTTTATTTGGTCATTAATCCATTGATTATTTAGGAACATGTTATTAAGCCTCCATGTGTTTGTGGGCTTTTTCGTTTTCTTTGAGTAATTTATTTCTAGTTTCATACCTTTGTGATCTGAGAAGCTGGTTGGTACCATTTCAATCTTTTTGAATTTATTGAGGTTCTTTTTGTGGCCTAATATATGATCTATTCATGAAAATGTTCCATGTACACTTGAGAAGAATGTGCATCCTGTTACTTTTGGATGGAGTGTTCTGTAGATGTACGTTAGGTCCATCTGCTCTAATATGTTGTTCAGTGCCTCTGTCTCTTTACTTATTTTCTGTCTGGTTGATCTGTTCTTTGGAGTGAGTGGTGTGTTGTAGTCTCCTAAAATGAATGCATTGCATTCTATTTCCCCCTTTAATTCTGTTAGTATTTGTTTCACATATGTAGCTGATCCTGTGTTGGGTGCATAGATATTTATAATACTTATATTCTCTTGTTGGACTGACCCTTTTATCATTATGTAATGTCCTTCTTTGTCTCATATGACTTTATTTTTTTTGAAGTCTATTTCATCTGATACAAGTACTGCAGCTCCTGCTTTTTTCTCCCTATTAGTTGCATGAAATATCTTTTTCCATCTCTTCACTTTCAGTCTGTGTATGACTTTGCGTTTGAAGTGAGTCTCTTGTAGGCAGCATATAGATGGGTCTTGTTTTTTTATCCATTCAGTGACTCTATGTCTTTTTATTGGTGCATTCAGACCATTTACATTTAGGGTGATTATCGATAGGTATGCAGTTATTACCATTGCAGGCTTTAGATTCATGGTTACCAAAGATTCAAGGGTAATTCCCTTACTTTCTAACAGTCAAATTTAACTCACTTCCTATGCTATTACAGACACAATCTAAAGGTTCTTTTTTTTTCCCCCTTTTTCTTTTTCTTCCTCCTCCATTCTTTGTATGTTATGAATCATATTCTGTACTCTTTATCTATCCCTTGGGTGACATCTATTTAGTCTTAGGAATACTTCCATCTATAGAACTCCCTCCAAAATACACTGTAGAGGTGGTTCGTGGGAGGTAAATTCTCTCAGCTTTTGCTTATCTGAAAATTGTTTAATCCCTCCTGCAAATTTAAATGATAACTTTTCCAGGTAGAGTATTCTTGGTTCAAGGCCCTTCTGCTTCATTGCATTAAATATATCATGCCACTCCCTTCTGGCCTGTAAGGTTTCTGTTGAGAAATCTGATGATAGCCTGATGGGTTTTCCTTTGTATGCTTTGTATGTAATCTTTTTTCTCTCTCTATCTGCTTTTAAAATTCTGTGTTTATCCTTGTTCTTTGCCATTTTAATTATTATATGTCTTGATGTTTTCTTCCTTGGGTCCCTGTATTGGGAGATCTGTGCACGTCCATGGCCTGAGAGCCTATCTCCTTCCCCAGATTGGAGAAATTTTCAGCAATTACCTTCTCAATGACACTTTCTATCCCTTTTTCTCTCTCTTCTTCTTCTGGTACCCTTATAATGCGAAATATTGTTCAGTTTGGATTGGTCACACAGTTCTCTAAATATTATTTCATTCTTAGAGATTCTTTTTTCTCTCTGTGCCTCAGATTCTTTGTATTCCTCTTCTCTAATTTCTATTCCATTTACCATCTCTTCTACTACATCTAATCTGCTTTTAAATCCCTCCATTTTATGTTTCATTTCAGATATGGAATTTCTTAATGATTGAATCTCCATCTTAAATTCCTTCCTGAGTTTTTGAATATTTTTTTGTACCTCCATAAGCATGTTTATGATTTTTATTTTGAACTCTCTTTCAGGAAGATTGGTGAGTTCAATTTCATATGGCCCTTTTTCTGGGGTTTGTGAGATTTTGGTCTGAACCATGTTCTTTTGACGTTTCATATTTCTGTGTGGTGCTCTGTAGTGCCTGGAAGCTCCAGTCTCTGAAGCTGCTCAGTCCCTAGAGTGAGGTTGGGGGTCATTGGGGAGTGGGTCTGGTGCTTGGGGGGAGGAAAGACCTATATCCTGATTCCCATCTGTGGTGCCTGTGTCCCGCAACACAGCCAGTGGGCCAAGCACACAGGTTTAACCCTCTGTGCTAGATGTCTCTAACTGATGTAGGCAGGGCCTCCCTATAGCTGGCCTGACGCCAGCATAGTGTCTGCCGATTTGCGAGCCAGTGCCGTCAGGCCAGGAGGAAGGCTCGGCAGGTTGCATGTCACAGTTTGGTGCCTAGGATCTGAGCAGCCGGCCAGGGGAATGGAGCACCTGAGGCTCCTCAAAGTTCCCAACCTGCTGGGAAGAGCACACCCAGACAACCTTGTCCAGCTCTCCCTTCTCCTGTGCAGCAAGCTCTATGCAACCCCCGCCCCTTCATCAGCCCTCTTGCTGCTAGGAAGCCTCTCAGACCACCTGCCTTTCCTCTGTCACAGAGCATCTGGGTGTGGATCCCCTCTTCCACAAACAGCCAAAATGTCAGTCTCTCAGGCACTCTGCCTGTCCCAGCACCCCAACCTCCAGAGCACCACACAGAGTAGGTTTCTGCTCGCAAAGCAGATCTCCACGGCTAGGTGTTCAGTAGTTCCAGGCTTCCACCCCCTCCCCGCTCCATTTCTCTTTCTCCCACCAGTAAGCTGGGGTGGGGGAAGGGCTTGTGTCCCGCTGGATCAAGGCTTTCCTACGTTACCCTGTTTCATGAGGTCTGCTCTGTTCGTGAGGTCTGTGTGCAGTCTGGTTCAGCCTTCTTTCCTGTTGCTGTTTGAGGGTTAGTGTATTAATTAACTATATTTTCATAATAGCTGTGGTTTTTGGAGGAGTTCTCTGTCTCACCTCTCACACCACCATCTTGAATCCACTCTTGTGATTTGTCATTTTAAACCAATTTTTTACATTGAATTTCTCCTGGAGACTTAGGGCTGGAACTTGACCACAACTCTTCTGATAAGTGCAGTGTTCTGTCCACCATTCCATGAACTTACTCTTTTTTTTTCTGGTGAAGCAGCACCTCCATTCAGGGCTGAATGAGTCAGCCTTTCCTTGCTGGTGGGGGGCAGATTAGGCCTGCACTCCTCTAGCTCCTGATCTCTACCTTCAGTTCCTCCATGTCCTCAGCCAGGGCCACGTACATCTTCATGATGAAGGGCATCAGCTTATTCAGCAGATCACCTGGACCATCAAAACTGCTTCTGCATGGGCCTTCTTTTTACTATCTTCTTTTACAAATATTTTTAGTATGTCATTTTAACTTCCATGTTGATATTTTAGCTAAACAATTTTAGTGGCTTTTCTAGAGATTATAATATGCATGTTTGATTTATCACAATCTAGTTCAACTTCACACTGAAATAGCTCTGTTCCCCATCCCCCATGCTATCATTGCCAGTATATTTCAGTTTTAGATGCCTGAAACAACCATACAGAATCCAATTTTTGCTTCAAAACATGTAGTTGTGTATGGATGTATATATACACACAGTTGTTTATATTTACCCATATAATTACCATTTTTAATGTCCTTCATTCATTCTTACAATTTTTCTTTTAGCCTCGGGGGAACTTGCTGTGGTATTGCTATCAGGACAAGTCTGTGAGCAATGACTTGTCCCAGTTTTTGTTTATGTAAATGTGTCTTTATATTACCTTCATTTCTGAAGGATGTTTCCAGCAGATATGAAGTATTTGGTTTAGAGATTTTTAAAAACATCCAGCTCTTGAATATGCCCCTTTATTGCCTCTGGCCTGTGGTGCTTCTGATGGGAAAGCAGTCATTAAGTAAATTGTTCCCCTGTGTGTGATAAATCATTTTCTCCTGCTGCTCTCAAAATACTCTTTTTTCTATCTTTGGTTTTCAGCAATTTAATTATGACATATTAGGTATGATTATCTTTGTATTTTTCCTATTTTGGGTTTGTTGGGCTTCTTGTATCTGTAAGTTACTGTATTCCATCAAATTTCAGACATTTTTAGCTTTTATATTTTCAATTATTTTTCTGCCTCTCTTTCTGTTCTATTTCTGTGGTCCCCTTTATTCACATGTTAGAATATTGTCTCATGGGTCTCTAAGGTTCTGTTGATCTTCCTTCAGTCTTTTACTCTCTTGATTCACATTTGATAAATTCTACTAATATTCATCCAAGTTTACTGGTTCTTTTTTCAGGTATCTCAATTTCATTGTGCAGCCATACAGTAAACTACATTTCAGATTTATACTTTTCAATTCTGGAATTTCCATTTTTTACAGTTTCCATCTGTATTTGGTGATTCACTGCAAGCATGTTTTAGATGAAATATGTAAATATACTTCCATTTAATTTTCAAAACATACTTATAGTTGCTGCTTTGAAGTGTTTATTAAATCCAACATGTAAAAACAATTACTGTTTCTATTGAAAGCTTTTATTCCCCGAGTATTGGTTGCAATTACCTGCTTCTCCATAGGTCTTGTATTTTAGTTAAAAAGTGGGCATTTTAAATAATATTTGTAGCAACTACCAATTCTGTTTTAATTTCCTGATAGATGTTGATTATGTTTAGTTAAATGACTAGCCCAGACTTAGGCTCCATGTGCCAGTGCTGATGATTTTGCTCTTAAAAAACAAAAAATTAGCCAATCTCCCCTGGAAGATTGCTGTGGCTCTGCAGAGTCCAGTGATCAATGATATATTTGGGTATAAATTATACTCAGGTACTAGTATGGGCTGACTCATATTCCACTCCAAATATCATATGTTGAAATCCTACCTCCTAGGACATGAGATTGTGGAAGTACTTAGAGATAGGCCGGTTAGGAAGTAATTAAGATAACATGAGGTCATATGGCTGGGATCTACTCCAATTGGACTGCATCCTTACAAGAAGAGGAGACCAGGACACAGACATACAGGGGGATGACCATGTGAGGACACAGAGGAGATGGCCTTTTACATGCCCAGGAGAGGCCTCAAGAGGACTCGTCCTGTGACTTTGATCCTAAACTTTCAGCCTCCAGACAGTGAAAAGACAAATGTCTGTTGATTAGGGCCCCATCTGTGGTGTTTTGTCAAGGCAGCCTGATACTAACATAGGTACTCTCTTCCAGCTGACTTGTATGCAGATTGGAGAATTTATTCAAACTTACAGCTAGCTCATATGCCCCTTGTTTTCCACTTTTTCTTTCTCTTATCTCAGCACCTCTTTCCCCAGTTTACATAGTATAGCAGCAAGAGTGCATGTGTGCATACAAGACCTTAGCCCATTTACTGCACTCTTTGTTGAATTTCTGATTTTTTAAGGCTTGCCTTGTACCAGGCCAGCAAATTTGGGCTAGCACAACTGTGGCTTTTTCTCTCTCTTCACATGAATTACTTTTATGAGACAATCTACTGATTTTCACTCACATCCTCCCCAGAGGGGATCTACCACCTCTTCTTACATGGGGGCTGGGTTTTGCTGCCAGCCCCAAACTGGTAAACCTGAACTTCTTTGCAAATCAGGTAGAGAGTTGGAGACTGCCCCCACCCCCTCCCCCCCACCAGGAAAGGTACTCACCTACTCTTGTTCTTACTCAGACAAGAATCAACCCTTGTCAATTTGTTATCTTCCTTTGGCCAATTTCTTATGTTATGAAATGTTTTTCGGTTTTGTTGTTATTGTTGATAAATTTTTCCAGTTTTTCACTGTTTTCTGTACAGGAGAATGTTCCAACTTCTTCATGAATCAATAGTAGTGACAGTCCACTCTCTCAACTCGCTTTGATGAGACTCTCAAAAGATACTTTTTGGAAAATATTTCACAGTATTATTCACGATTAGTACCACGCATTTCTTGGACCCAGCAACTTAACAGTCTTATTTCTAAGCATCTGTTCAGAAATATTTACATAAATGCAAGAAACAAAAAAATATTTACTAGATTCTTATTGAATATCAACAAAAGTGGAAATCACCTCCAAGTTGGACAATAGGTAGGTTAAATGAAGTATCCCACTTAGATAACTTGATATAAAACTGATATAATGTTGATATAAAGAGCCAATCATAGCCATGCTGGGAAATATATACACACACACTCATGTGGAAATGTAAATGTTAAATATTTGCTTTCTTTTAAATTTCTGAAGATGAGTGAAAGGTTATGATCATTCATAATTTACAGTTTTCAATCTAAGTGTTTCTTAAAAGTTTAAAAATTTGGAATAGAACAGGATATATTAGTTTTTACCATTTGAAAACAAAGAAAGTCAATGGAAACAAATGAAGGTATATTACATTTATCTACACTGGGAGGATGTGAGAAAATTGAGTTTTTGTGCTTCTGAAGCTAAAATAAGCTTACACTCAATTTTGCACATACCCTGTCAATATTTTACCTCCTAGAAGTAGCAGAAACTTCCCTTTGACAGCATACCTTAGTGCTGATTGTATATGAGAAAATTCAGAACATAGCTAACTGTTGTGGTGGAGATATAACTGTCTTCCAACTTCACCCTTGTGGATCTGGGTTGCCTCCTGTCAGTTCTCTTGCCATTTCCTTCAAGTAGACTTTGCTTTCACCCTGGACCTTCACATTTGCAATATGTTTGGAGGCAAGTGAAAACTGCCTTGGTTTTCAGCTGGATGTTGATGTTTGGCTCAATTCTTCAGGGAATAAAGTGTGTGCATGCTTTTCCCACAGGCAGCGGTCTCTGGATTCTTGTTCTAAGATGATACCACAGGCTCTCTGCAGGTGTAGTGATCCGTTTGGGACATTCACTGCATCTCTCTTTGAAGAATCTCTCCTTGCAATGATTCACTATTTCATAACTGACTTCTGTAAGGCTTTTGTTTTGGAGGTTTTAGCAAGTTGTGTTTTATTTATATATAATTAAATGTTTTTCTGTAAATTATCCATGTTATTGACTAATCACTTAATGCAAATATATTTGAGACTCTCTAATCTTTTATTTTAAATGTGGAATGTAAAAACACAGCCCAAAAGGGATTAAAATGGACTACTTCAGTCATCAGATAAGAAATTTGGATGTATTTTATACTTGCACTATTTTACATTCAATCCTGTTGAGTACTGGATGACAAGGTAGAAAGAAGTGAAGAGGTTCACCTTTGCATTCCAACCAAGATCGAAAGTCTACCCCTGCCACTGGGGATGGAAAAGAAAAATGGAGACTGTTATTTGCATTTGAATTTGGAAAGAAAATGCAACAGCTTGATAATCTTCTTTGTCTATTGGAGCCCCTTTTTCTAGTCTTTTTTTTAATTACTCTCGTATTAAACAAATAACCTTTTTACTAAAAATGACTACTTTTAGAATATCCCCTAAATATGTAACAGCTAGCTAGATCACTTTGATATCAACTTTCTTACACATTCAGTAGGCCTAAACTCATCTATTTCTTTATCTTCATCAGAGTTAATAGTCAAAGTACCTAAATATCTGCTGAAGAAAGCAATTAGGAGTTTGAAAAGAATACTGGGCTACTTCACTTTGAAATTTTTTTTAAACTGTATGTTTTCAATGCCTCTCTTAGCTGGTATGCTGGTTGTACATAGCACAAAAGACAAGATCAGAAATAATTTTGCCTTAATTTACATTTAGGCTAAAGCAGACCACTATCAGGAAGAGAGATATTTAATGAATGTGCAAATTTAGAATTCAGTAGTTTAAAAAGAGTGCGAAAAAAACCACCGTTCTCTAAAACAACAGTCTAACATGTTTTCTGGTCAGCCCATGGAAAAATTCATTAGGAAATTTACTTCAACAAAGGGACAAAAGAGGCCCAAGTATGTTTGGGAACTCTGTGAAATGGACCTGGACCAGGTGATAGCATCACTTGATCATGGCGGTCATCACATACTTCTCTACAAGTGTGAAACTAAAACAAATGGGAAAAATCAGGAGACCAGCAAGAGTAAAATAAACTAAGCAAACATTTGATACAAAGATCACATTTGTGATCCAAATAGTTTCACTTTTTAAGCCATGTGGGATACAGCAGGACAATTCTGATTATTATATAAGAAGAGACCCTAAACCAGGTAAGTGGGACATGAACCACTCTGACAGTCTGATGAAGGTTTTGACAAAGATGTGAGAAGATTGTACGGAGAAGAATGGCAAATGAGGAGGCTCGATCTGGTCATTCGAATATTCAGAAACTTAAATCTCTGCCTGTTTACAAAGGAGAGCAGATAATTAAAAATCTCACTGTGAACACTTTTACTAAGTCAACTATATCAAGTAACCTTAAGAAGCAGCAAAAATATAGTTCACAGTTACCCAGCTAAACAGTTATTTATTCTAAAATTTAAAATATAGTACTTATTTTCATTACCTTTTTTTCACTCTCTAAATGAATAACAACGATATTCAAAAAGTGAGCTAATTTTTCTTAGAAGACTTGTGATTTGTGATCAGACTACTAATAGAATAATTGAAGTCTTGCTCAAAATCAAATCCTCCAAAAGAGTCAAATTTTATATTATTTGGTAGCACAGAGATTCAGCATCACTCGCTCTCAACACTGAGAAGGCAGAGGTTGTTGCTGACCTGCCCTAATGGTGCTGACCTCTAGACAGGAGGTCTGGTGCTTAGGTCTAGTATGACATTGACTCTTGGCTCCATCATGTCCTTCCCTCCTGTCTCACACTGTTTGTTGAATCTACTACTTCCTTAAAATGGACTGTGATTCTATAATCCCCAAGCTTCTTGGTTAAAAATAGAGCTTTTCTTCTGTTAGTCACTTTACCTTCTTTTCTTTTCCTGATTATTAGTGTTCCCTTTTTTTTTCTATTACCAACTCTTTCAGTCTTTCAATAGACATAGAACTAACTTTTGAGAGATTTCTTTGTCCTGTTAGCTTTCTACCTTTTTATATGATTAACACATCATATAAAACAGACCACTTGACTTTTACTGCAAAATGCCTTATTTTGCAGTATCTAAAAAATATATATCACTTTGAAACTATAACATGAAACCCATAGTTTAGTGACTCATCAATTATTTACCATTTGGATTGTCTTCTATGAAACTCCAATAAAAAACTCAAGGTAAGAATACTTATACACAGCAAAGGACACCATCAGTATGGGAATCCTACAGTATGGGAGAATATATTAATAAATTACTCATATGATAAGGGGTTAACATCCAAAATGTACAAAGAATTCATATACTTCAACACCCCAAAATCAAACAACCCAATTAAAAAATGGGTGGAGGACCTGAATAGATGCTTTTCCAAAGAAGATATTCAAATGGCCAACAGGCACATGAAAAGATGCTCCACATCACTAATCATCAGGGAAATGCAAATTAATATCACAAGACATCACATCACACCAGTTTTGTTGGCCAACATCCAAAAGACAAGAAACAACAAATGCTGGCAAAGGTGTAGAGAAATAGGAACCCTCCTACATTGTTGGTGGGAATGCAAATTGGTGCAACCACTGTGGAAAGCAATATGGAGGTTCCTCAAAAAACTAAAAATAGAAATACCATTTGACCCAGTAAATCCACTCCTAGGAATTTACCCAAAGAAAACAAGATACCTGATTTAAAAAGATATGCACTCCTTTGTTTATCACTGTACTATTTACAATAGCCAAAATATGGAAGCAACCTAAGTGTCCATCAATAGATGAATGGATAAAGAAGAATGTGGTACATATACAAAAGGGAATATAATTCAGCCATAAAAAGAAAAGAAATCCTTCCATTTGCAACAACATGGATGAATTGAGAGAATGTTATGCTCAGTGAAATAAACCAGGCAGAGAAAGAAAAATCCATATGATTTCACTTATTTGTGGAATATAAAACAACAGTAGACTCATAGACACTGAGTAGTGACTAGTGGTTACCAAGGGGGAGGGAGTGGGGTGGGTACAGGAGGGGGAAGGGGTGGGATAATAGGGCACAATAATTCACAATCACAATATAAATTGATCACAGGAACCATTAAACTGCAGTGATGTGCATTTGAAACCAACATATGATTGTATATTAATGATACTCTAATAAAAAATACATTAATTAAAAAAGAAATATGTGATCCTTTACATATTTAAAAATAAAAAATACCTAGTAGTTGTGTTAAAAGAAAGTGAAAAGAGATGAAGTTAATTTTAATACTATATTTAACCTAATATCCAAAATTTTATCATCTCAACATTTAATCAGTATAAAAATGTACTGAGATATTTTACATTCTTTTGTTCCCACTAAGTCTTCAAAATCCAGTGCCTGTTTCATGCTTGCAGCATGTTTCAATTTGGACTGTGGCCATAAGCTACACGTGACAACTGCCTACCATATCGGACAGTGCGGGTCTAGAACCATATCTGCTATATGGTAGAAGCACAGTAAATATCTGTTAAGTTAAGAAGGAAGAAAGAAAGGGAGGGAGGGACAAAGGGGAGAAGGGAATGACAAAATGTGAAAGGTGAGTAAACAGAGGAATGGTGTTTCACTTGTTCTGGATGGTCTTAGCTGTTGCTGACTACAACAGTAGCCAAATGAGGCTTTAACTGTTCAGTTTAAAATCATTTGCAAATGTGTCATCTCACTTATTCATACCTTCCATGGCATTATTTAGCCAGGTCGGTTTAGTTTGTAGGTGGCTTTACTGAGGCTTACCTAGTTTGAGTGTGGAGTTTAGTCAGGATTCAAACTTGGGTTTTCTGAGTTCTGCTTGAGAACTTTCTCCTCAGTACTATGTAGTTTCCCACTGGCTTGTGTTAGATGTACTCATGCTTCCCTACGAACACTAGTTGGTTCTTAGATATGGATATTTATTAAAAGGTACACTGAATATTAACAAATATTAATACAGAGCTATTTAAACATAGTGACTAAAGGTCAGATCTTAAAGTTTGTTTTTAATTCAGTCATCAAAGACAAGGGTGGGTACTATAGCCAAGAAAGATATGTGTGTGGTTTCTCTAGGTGTTAGGATTTTCTGAATTACAAAACGTGCATAAAAATTTGGTGAGTAAAAAGACTATTTAAGACAAGGTATGCATACATGTGTTTGAAACTACCCCTCTGTGTAACCATTTACCTCTAAGGACATAGTTCTTGAGCAGGAATGTGTCACGATTTTCTGTTCTACCACATGGAAAAAATAGTCGCTTACACAGAGGGAAAGTGAATTACCCAGCATAGCTCTCCAGTGCTTAAATTACTAGATTTTGAAGTTTCTGTCTCTCAAGCCACTAAAATGGTTGGTTTTGTTAACTAAAACCCTCAAGCAGATTTAAAAAAAACAAAGAATACTCATATTTTGATAATAGTCAAAAGTTAGGTATTCTAGTAATTTATTTCTCATGATTCTTTGAGCTTCATTCTTGAACATCATATTAGGTCAATAGAAAGCCACAAATCTGCTTTAAGATTTTTCATATTACCTAAAATTGTTCTGATAGTTCAGAGCTAGGAAGTTATTACTTAACTTTGGGGAAAAGTGTTCCAAATTCTTGAATTAGTGGAAGCTTTTTAACTTTCTCTTGTCCTGGAAAATGTGCTCAGTTAAAGGGTCTTAACATAGTTTTACAGTATGGAGATTTCCTTTCCCACTTATACCTTTTATTTTAATTCTTATTTAACTCCCTCAAACTACTTTGTAAGAAAACTGAATATGATCAATCAGATTCACTTTTAAAATATCTTCCAATATCTACTTAGAGAACTAGAGATTTACTATTACCAGCAATAGCAAGAACATCGTCCTCATAACCACTTCAGTCTAACATAATCCCTATTTCCTTGCCCTTACTAAACTTTTCTTGTCTCTAATACCCACCTTGTTTATATTCAGTTTTTTATCAATGTCTCCCCAACCCAAACTCCTGCGGTATCCTGAATTTCACTTTCTTATTCCAATAGTCTTTCCCTATAACCTAATGCAGAGCCTGGAATACTTATTTTAATAATAACTACAGCAGATGTTCATGGAAATGCTTCTTAGCGGAGTTTGGCTGGGGGGGGGTACTTCAAGCATTGAGTACATAGTGAGTTTATATCATCTGTAATGGCCTTTTAAGCACTGACTTTCCTTGAGCTTTTATATATTTTTATATGTTAGAATAAAATCTGAGTGTGTGACCCAAATTTACTTAGTTGTAATAAACTGTCCCAGACAACTTTGTGAATTTGGATGAGTTTCGTGTCCCTTGTCCCTTATATGTTTGTCTTTGAAGGCCCCTTCAGTGTTTTTATTTATGTGAACTGTGGTTTCCTCCACTTGCTCTTATTATAGGTCATTTATGGTACCTTCAACCCTCAGTCTGCAGTTCTAAAAGGAGCTCTGATGGGATAAACTGAAGAAATACAAGCCAGTTCTCTAATTCCATCAATTACTAATCATCCTATAGGAATGCAGTCAGCTGAGAAACCCAGTAACACAACTTAGTTGAGGGCATTGCTTCAGTCTTGTCTATCTTTTTAGCTTATAAAACCACACACCTACCAAGACACACAAAACGTTTCAATGGTTGCTGTTTAATACAAGTTTGTTGAAGGATCTATTTTTTTTTTAGTTTCTGATTATTTTATCTCAATGTAAAATTTATTCTCTACAATTAAAAATATATTTCCTAAACAATTGCGCTTACTAAATGTGGGATCCGCTTTCTAAATGACATTAAAAAGGAGTTTAAAAGCATCTAAAATAATTTAGATGAGGCTTACAATTTCTACTTAGTTATTCTAAACCAAACTGAGCCGATATGACATAAATCCCAAACGGCAAAGTACGTTTTGTTTTTTTTTGTCTTCACACACGGTCATGGCCTGCCATACTAGCTAATGCTTTTTTAATGTGATGTGGCTATTATAAAAGATGCAAGGAAGTCATTACTTTTCTGTAACAATTTGTATGGATTTATTACTTAATTAGTTTTTTTACCTTTATCTGACAGGAGTTATTGACTGCAGCTTATACCTCTATAAAGCCAGAACAAAATCTAAGTAATCTTTTATAGAGTCCCACATTAAAATGCAATATAACCAGACAGTAAAATGTATTAACACACCTCAGAGAGTTTTCAATTTGTCACATCTTTCAAGTAGTTGGGAAGATGTATTCAAGAAGTGATTTATTTCCCTTTGAAGAAGCAAAACCACTGAACAAAAAAAAATGAAATTAATTATTTCTACCCAATTTAAAATAGTCAATACCTACACACCAGCATGCAATTATACTGAAACTGAGGCCCTTTATCGGTAAGCAGAAATGGATATCAGATAATTGTGGGAAGGAGCAATATTAACCCTAGCACAGAGAGCATGGAAGATAATGTACAAAGACTAGCCCCAAATCTGATGCACAACAGGCCTCAATAATGTAATGGGTGCTGTTGTGATTATTGTTATCTTCATATTTATCCGTACTGTCTAGCACCGCCTAGCCTGGACAGAGACCTGTGCGGTAGTCAAGATGCCTAATGCAGAAAAACAACCAGATGCCCAGATAAAGCTGAAGCTCAGTATGCAAATATGAGCATGAATTTAATATGATTACTTATTTACCAGAAATGAATAATACAGATTTCACCAGCTGTCAGCAATTCTTTAGAACCCCTGAAATTCACTCATCAAGTGCTGACTACAAAGTGTCTGATGCTATTTTCAGAATGGCCCGTTATGCTTTCCAAGACCCTGTTGATTTTTAGATTTTTTTTTTTTTTTTGCCTTTCGGCAAACAGCAATAGATGAGAGAGAGATTAAAAAAATATAGTCACCACAATCAAATTCAGTTCTTTGAAATGGACAAAATTTCATCTAGATTAACCAAAAGAGAGAAAGAAAAGCCTAAAATTATGAAAAGCAGGAACAACAGATGGGACATCACGAACAGCCTTAGAGAAATAAAAAGGATCATAGGGTGATACTATGAGCAATTGTATGCCAACAAATTAGATAGCTGCGATGCGGGTGTCCCTCCAAAATTCATAGATGGAAACCTAGTCTCCATTGTGATGGCAGTGGGCCTTTGGGAGATGATCAGGTCATGAAGGCAGAGACCGCATATATGGGATTAGTGCCCTTATAAAGCAGACTCCAGAGAGCTAGCCCCTTCCTTCCTTCCACTGAGTGAGGACATAGAGAAAAAGATGGTTACCTGCCAACCAGGCAGTGGGCTCTCACCAGACACTAAATGTACCAGCGCCCTGAACTTGGACTTCCCAGTCTCCAGAACTATGAGCAGTACATTTCTGTTTTTTTTTATAAGCCATTTTATGGTATTCTGTTATACAGCAGCCCAAAGGAACGGACAGTAACCAGGTGAAATGGACAAATTGCTAGCAAGACAAAACTACTGAAATTGAATCCAGAAGAAACAGAAAATCTGAATATAATTTAGAAATAAAATGACTGATGAACAATCTTACCACAAAAAAAGCACAGGCCCAGCTGGCTTCACTGGTAGGTTTTTCAAACTTTTTTAAGAAAAATGAACACAAATGTTTTATAAATTCTTCAAAAAAAAACAGAAGGACTACAGCGTGACTCACACTATGAGGCCAATATTATATTACCTTGATACTAAAACTAAGAAAGAAATCACAAGAAAACTGCATGCCAACTTCTTTCATGAACACAGACACAAAAATCTTCAAGAAAATACTAGCAAACTGAATCCAGCCACATGTAAAAAGTTTGATTCATCATTACTAAGTAACATTTATCCCAGAAATGCAAGGTTTGTTTAACATACAAAAACTGATTATTGTAACAGACTATGTTAATAGAATGAAGCAGAAAAACCATGTGATCTTTTCTATAGACTTAATCATTTATCAAAATCCAATACCCTTGAATTATAAAAACACTCAACAAACTAGGCATAGAAGGGAAACTTCTCAATCTGATAGATGGGCATTTAAAAAAAAAATCTACAGTTCACATCATATTAAATAGTGAAGTACGATGCTTTCATCCTGTGATCAGGAGCAAAGGAAGGATGTCCGCTCACACAACTTTTACTCGACATTTCACCAGTGACTCTACCTAAGGCAATCAGGCAAGAAAAATAAATAAAAGGCATCTAGGTTGAAAAAGAAGTAAAGTGATCTCTAATTTTAAGTAGAGATCTTTTATTTGTCTCTTTGTATAAAGAAGAAATTTATATTCAGGTCTTATGTCAGTTTTCTAGATGTAATTTCCTTCAGGGTGCATCTCTTTCTATATATATTGGAACATATATATGTATATACACACTCACAAACATATATACACGTGGTATATATGGAGAAAGAGAGAGACGGATTGATTAATTTTAAGGAACTGGCTCACCTCACCTTGGTGGCTGGAAAATTTGACATCCATAAGGCTGGAGTGTGAGCCAGAACTCAGGCTGGATTTCTGTTACAATCTTGAAGCAGAATTCCTCCTTCTGAAAACCTCAGTTTTTGTTCTTAAGGCCTTTCACTGATTGGACAAGTCCTAATCACATTGTCAAAGGTAATATCCTTTACTTAAGTAAAGTGATTATAAATCTTAACTGTATCTACAAAATACCTTCACAGCCACATCTAGGTTGGTCTTGGTCCAAAAGCTGGATCTAGTGTGCACTGCTGGGCCAAGATGGAGCCGCCGGTTCAAATACTAGACATATGCCCATGGAAACTGAAAACATATATGAGCACAAAATGTGTACAAGAATATTCATAGAAACGTTGTTCATAATAGCCAAAAAACAGACAACTCAAATGCCCATTCACTTTTAAGAAGATAAATGCAATTTGGTATATCATACAGTGAAATATTATCTGATAGTAGCAATAATATGGTGACCCATGCTAAACATGAATAAATTCTAAAAGTATTACACTAACTAAAAGAAAAAAACAGTCACAGAAGACCATATACTATTTGATGTCATTTTTTTCAAAATGCCCAGAATAGAAAATCTATAGACAGAAGGTAGATGAACCTGTTGCCTGGGGCCATTTAAGAGGGAGGGGGTGGGGCTGCTCCCGAGTGCAAACTTTCTTTCTGGGGTGATAGAAGTGCTCTAAAATTGAATTCCTGTGATGGGGTGCAACTCTGTGAATGTCCAAAAATCAATGGGCTACATGCTTTAAAAAAGGGAGCTAAGTGCTACATATATTACATCTCAGTAAAGCTGTTATATATGCTGCATGGCGGCTTATTTCCTAGCATTCTCCAGAAAGTTCTCTCGTTACTTTTTAGGCAATGGTAAGTTATTGCTTCTTATCAGATGCACAATCAGTAGTTTCTGATGAGCATAGATAGACTGCAAGTGATCCCTCCCTCTATCGTCAGGACATCCTGCTGGATGCCATGGCTCCAGCAGGGGCCTAGTATGTGATTCCATGTTGTATGATCAAATACATGGTTTCCTTGCAAGCCTTGAAATGAGCTGCTTTTAGTGAAATTAACCTAGTTATAAAAATATTGAAGGCCTAAAACATGATATACAAACAGCAAACACTTTAAACTATTAAAATCAGACAATTATATGTAACCATCTCCTGAGGAGCTGAGTTCTGAAATGATGATGATGTTATACAGAAGACCCAAAGGCATTTTCATACAAATGTAGTTCCAGAAACTCTTTCTCAGTTTGGAAAATGAATTGAGCACATTAGAAATATTGTTGATGTGAATGTGTTTTTTGCAGTGTTTATGGTATTACTTTTGATTCTGCAAATAATGCATCATTATTATAGAACAATTTGAAGATAAAGAAAAGTATAATGATGAAAATTATTGTGATATGACCACTCTAAATGGGCTTGTGTATTTCTGTCTTGTATTTTTTTCTTGTGGTTAAAACATAAAATTTACCATCATAGTCATTAAGTGTACAGTTCAGAGGTATTAAATGCATTCACACTGTTGAGTATAAATGTCATTCAAAATTAAGAAAAAATTATGTACTTCAATCCTGAGTGATAAAACTCGGAGAACTCTGTGGAGGCCTTGGAAGAAAAGCAAGAGAGAACATAGAAATCAAAGGAGCTTTTATTTGTACATATTTATATCTGTTAAAAACAGTTTTTAAAGGAGTCCTACTCCTTTCAAGAAGCTCAAGCATACCTACAGATGTGAAATAATACTGACCACTCAACCTCAGATTACAGTGATTGAGATAAAAGGAGATACCCAGCAGAATGCACTCTGCTCCCCGGGTGGGTCTCTGTGGAGGTGGTGCTCTGGAGGGCTACTCAGTACAACACGGGCTGTGGGCCACCCATGTACTGTGTTCTGGGGAACAGTCAGCCAACTGTCCAAAATGAGTTCTCCCCTTCTCGACGTGTGGAAATTTTAACACTATGCAGGTGATTCCATTTAGAAAATTTGCATAATACCAGAAAATATCAATTTTATAAGAGGAGGCCAATAAAAGAAGGAGGCTCCAAGTAATTTTATAAAACTACTATATTCTTGATTCCAATACCAAAAAAGAAAATTAACATCAATCTCATTTATTAATATAAATGGAGAAATTCTTAATGAAATAATTTTAAAAATTCTAAACAGCAATGTGTAAGATATATCATTTGTGTGTGTGTTTATCTCAGTATCAGAAAATCAATTATTGTACAACTCTTCATTAACAGATTAAAGCAAACAAATCATATGGTCAATAGTAGGTATAGTAACATTATATAATAAACTAAAATAATAATTACAAAAGTTATTAATAAGTTAGAAATAGGAAAGAATTCTTTTTGGTTGATAAAGGTAACTACCAGAAAAATGTGTCAGGTTCCTAAATAATGATGATCAGGTCAGGAAGGGAATGTCTGCTCTCATGATTACTAGTTCCAGGCTAAAATGACTCAAGGATAATGAATAAACAAAATGGTATTTAAAAGGAAAAAAAAAATTTTTTTCTACATGATATTATATGGTAGAGAAAAAAACCAAGTGACTAAGTGGGCAAAATCTTGACATAGAAGATGACTTCAGCAAAAATATCAGAAACAATATGAGCATCTAAAGAATTAATATAATTCCTGCATATTCGTAACAACTAAACAAAACATTTAATAGAATAAAGGATCCTGTTTACTGTCGGGGCCAAATATTACGGCCGCAGGATAAACGCAAAGGACAAGACAAAACACACACACAAAGAGATCTCTTGCTCATAGCTGCCTGCTTAGCAGTCTACGTGTTTATTGTTATATCTCATCCTTCAAGGCTAAATCATTCTTTCCCAGGGAGAGAAAAAGAACACAGAGCAATCCCTACTTTGATACAGTTCCTTAAACTGTGGTTCAACTCTGTCTACTGAAGTCTATACGGTGTGCAGCCAACCTTCTTAGACTTGGCTTTGCTTGAGATAACAAGTCCGCAGCCCCAGCTATTTGCAGACTCAGGCTGACACAAAACAAAAAGTTCCAAATTAACAGCTGCACGTTCTTCTGTGAGAACTCTCCAACAGTTTACGACATCATTCAATGGTCTAGTAAGACTTAACGTGGTAAGATAAAATATACCATAACCAAAGCTAACAGGATGGCCTCAGATGGGCAAATGGCAAAATATGTTTGATGTATTATGAACAAAAAATTTTCATTGAGGGTATATATAAAGAACAACTACAAATAATTAAGAAAAAGACAGAGACAACCACCCAACAGGAAAGCTGGAACAGGTTTTCAATAAGCACTTTTCAGAAGAGGAAATCAGAATAGCCAGAAAACCTATGTGTGCAAGTCCACCGATAATCAGGGAAATACTAATTAATATAAAAAGAAATCATTTTACATTAATATAACTTACAAAAAATTCATTTCTGAAAAAAACAAGAGTTTGCAAGGATGAAGAGAATCATGAACTGTACCACGTCCCTGGTGGGAGTACATATTGGTGCAACAGTTTTGAAGAGCAATTTAGAAATCAGCAAACCCTACAGTGACTCAACTTCAGATAAATCAAGACAGATTAATTGGGGAGGCCTCTTCTCCTCATTGTCCCATTTTAAAATGCAATGTATTAATAAAAATTGGGGGTATAGTATGGTCAACATGACCAGGGAGGTAGGAGGCCAAGGTAAGGTGACCCATGCATGTTATCCAGGCATACCATGAGATTGTTCAGAACAGGGTGCTTCCTGCATATGCAGGTAAGGCAGATGTTAAAGCCTCAAGTGTACAGAAGCCAGAAACATGGTTAATAAATCCCCAAACTCAGATCAAGCAAGACTTAGGCATGATGGTAATGGTGGCATGCAAAAGGAAAATGAGAATATGGAGGCAAGGCAACAGGGAGTGTAGCAATGTGACAACATTTCCTTGGGAAAGCCTGTACTCTGTGTACTCAGGTCACCATATTCTCCCAGCTCAGTCTCCAGTCTCACTGGTCAGATGGAGAGCATGTATGAGCTAACTAGGAGATTAATAGGATCACTGTCGAAAGGCTGGGGAAACTTGGAGGTCTCTCCATCTGTTTCTAAGCTGGAGTAATTACTGCGACGGGAGGCCAGAACACAGCTCTATCAGAACTGTACTGAAAGTAAACAGCCAGTCCCCTAAATTCCCTGCCAGCCAACTGGGCAGGCTTTCTGTGATCATTTCATTAACCTCAGAATAATAACCTAAATATCACAATTTAGACTTTCGGACTCTGCTAATTGAGTAAGGTGGGTTTTTATTAAATTGTTCTTTCCTTTATCCTAATAACTTTACTTCTTGAAACATGCTGCAGAGAAACTCTGGCACAAGTGCACCAGGAAGCCTACATAGATGTGTTCACTTTAATGAGCACAACTTTAGTGAAAATTGAAGATAACCTAAATTTTCATCAATAGAAAAATAGATAATTGAACCATTGAATAATTTCATAATCAAATTCTTTATAGAAGTTAAAGTAAATGCCATATCTATGTTTGTCAAATGTATACATCTCTATTGAAATGCACATTATATATTTTATAAATTTTAAGAAAAAACTAAATACACAATATGTATTTTGTTTATAGAAATGCAATAAAAGTGAAAAAAGTATAAAGATATAATCCCTGGGAAATTAATTTCAAAGATATTTAAAATATTTAACATTGTTCATAGAAGGGATACAAATCACTCAGAACAAATGCTGACAATGCATTGGAGCAAGATTCTCAGTTATTGTTGCTGGACCAGACATAATGCTCTAGTTACAGCTTTCATGGGAGGTCAGGTTAAGCAGAGTGCAATCTGGCACCTGGACAGGAGTGGAGGGAAGAACCTAGGGAATTTTATTTTATCACTTGTCATGGAAGCAGTTCCATGTTTTAATATCTGATATGGGTATACTGGCTAAATATCAACTCTGACTGAAGAAAAGAAATTGCCTGGCAAATGTTTACAAAGTAAGAGTATATATGTTTGTGTATTTATGTATGTGTGCTTATATATGTGTATATATGTATATGTATACATATACAGATTATGCAGATGTACATGTTATTGCATGCTACTATTTGAAATAAACAGCTGTCTTTCTAATAATCTTATTAACAGCCCTAGTTGAATTAGCTAGTTTTGGGGAGGGTTCTTTTTTTTCTCTACACATACATATGTACATGTACACATTCACTCCTACATACATATTCACATACAAATATATGTTTTTGAAAATATGATTGGTACACAAAAGCCAATGACATGCAACATCAGTATGCAATAGTAATTATATTTTATTTAAATAACAGCAGAAGTGACATAAATAACTATGAAAATTATTTTTGAAAATCATTGTGAATAAAAGTCATAAAATATTATTGAAGGAAAGACTTCAGATTGCATTTTGAATAGAGATATATACTATGTTCATGGACGGGAATAATTGCTATGAAAAAGGTAGCAATTATCTCTAAACTAATTTTTAAATTTAGCTCAATTGTTGTTAAAATTCCAAAAATGTTTTTAGAAGAATTTGTGGAGCTATCTTTAATATTTCAGGAAAAACAAAGATTAAAATAATTAGTATTTGGAAAATTAACTTGCAATCTTGATTTACAATACCTCAAAGTTTGCTATAGAATCTTATTAAGAGTATAGTATTGACACAAGAATACACACACACACACACACACACACACAAATGGAATCATACAGAGAACTGTTCAACAGATGCACACTTTGGTGGAAATGTGAAATATCAGAAGTGCCATCATAGAGCAGCGGGGAACTAATGGAATACATAACAAACAGTGCTGAAACAATTGGTTGTTCATTTCAAACAGAAAATTAAATTGAACCCATATATAACATTGATTAAAAGAAGCTTAAGATTTTTAAAATAAATGTTATATCTACTGTGTTTTAGTCACTCGAGTGCTTCAAACACATTCAATTATATAGTATTCATAACTACTTTTTGACACAGGGAACATTATAATTATTGTAGTAGTATCATCATCATTCTCACGTGGACCGAATTAGACATAAAAACAAATGTTAAAATTATAAAAGATTTTTCTGACTTCTAGGCAGACAAGTATATATTTTTTAAAAATCACAAAGAAAAAATTATAAAGAAAAATAATGATACATTTGACTACATTAAAATCAAAATTTTTATTTTACAAAAATTTCTATTTTACAAAATCTTTTACCAAATTTCTATTTTATGAAAAGTTTAAAAGGTAAATTAAAGCTTGAGGTGAAATAATAGTATTCTAAATTTCTGAAAAAAAAATCTACAAATATTAAAGGAAAATAATGAACAAAGCAGGAAATTCACAGAAAATGAAGCAAAAATAGCGAAGTATATCAAAATATATTGTTTCAGTATCAGTGAGGAAATGCAACTGAAAGATATTATGAGACTCCATTTCATGTTCATCAGATTGTCAAAAGTTGAAAAAGCTGAAAAATGCCAAATGTTGGGGAGGAATAGAGTAACCTGAAACTCCCTTGCATTGATGATGGATAAATTGGCCCAACCAATTTGAAAAGAGAAATTAGGCACCATCTTCTAAAACTATCAGCTTGATTGTTCCTGAATCTCTCGTCTTATTTCAACCAACAGTGGAAACAACACATGAAGACATTCCTAGGTGATTTATTTAGTTGTTTAACAAAGAACTTAATTTCAACTTGGAATTTTTTTGAACATGTGTTAGACTGTCAGATACTGGGAAACACTGTGGTCAGTCACAACTCCTATTTGAACTTATTCATGAAAAGATACTAATGTTTCAAAAGCTGTTACTTCTAGTTCTAACATGTCTCTGAAAGATCTTTGAGAGGAAAACTACCGCCTTGGAACAAAGCTTTTCCTGTGAAAGTATCTGATGTCCCCAAATCTACCCAAAGGAAAGAAAGAGACTATTTCCTTCAGTTTCATGGAGACAAAGGACACAAGCTCTTAGAGATGACAGCCTGCCGTGATATAATGCATGTTCTACTTGCATTCTACAAGTTGTCTGAGGGTGGAGCATGTAATGCCAGGTCTACTCTTGTTCATTTTCAAAGCACCCTCAGTTTATGAATTCGATGGACCACAGAATCCCACTCTTCTATATTCTGTAGACTTGGCCATCTCTTTTCCACTCAGCAAAAACATTACTCACTTCATTGTGGGGCTCATGCTTCTCATTGTTTTGCACACCAGGAGGGACAGTCAGATGGGTGACCAATGGTAGTAAATGTAGAAAAACGTTTCAACATGTTCTTTGTCTTAATCCCCTATGGTATGCATATTTTCCTTAATATTATGCTACTTTAAATCATTGCAAAAAATTTCAGTATGAATCCATACAAAATATATAAGTAAACCAATTAAATGCAATTAGTTTGTAACTAGAATTGAAGGTTTCTCATCCCTATGTCCCATGCAGTTTCTATAGATGGCAGTCAGAGAGTCTAGCATCTGGTAACTTTTTCTGTTACTGGGGAACTATATATGGCCTTCTTTAAATCAGGGCTACTTCAAAATTCTAAGCTACAGGTGGTGGAATTACCTTAGGGTCCTGTTTACTCTGTGTTTTGAAAAATTTCTCATTATAGAAAGACTCTTAGTTTCCAAGATTTTATATCAATTGTTTTTTGTTTGTAGCATGGTGAAGTGAGCAGGAAATAGGTAAAGGAAAACTGTTTTCCTATTTAAAATTCCCATGCTCAGAGAAGACAAGTAGTGATTCTCATCTCACTACACTGATGGACAGTGACTGTAATAGGGTTGGTGGGGGGGGCCTGATGAAGGGGGTAGTTTAATCATCACAATATTGCTCATGTAATTGTAGGTTAATGAAACTAAAATAAAATAAATTGTAAAAAAAAAAAAATTCCCATGTCATGTGTGTGGGGGTTTCCCCACACCAACCAATTTTCCAAATCTGTGGACACTAACTGGGTGCCAATGTGGCACCAGTTACCCAGAGTTAACATCAGACACCACAGGTTAGTGGCACAGTTGCACAAGACTGCCTCACTTCAGATGATAGTCATGAATAATGAGTCCCCAGGACACTAACACTTCTGTCCAACTTGGCTACAAAGTTCGTTCCCACATCCTTCCTGCAACCTCAGGATTGATAATTTGCTAGAACGCTCAGGGAAACACTTGATTTATGTTTGCTGGTTTGTTATAAACGATATTATAAAGGATATGGCTAAACAGTCAGATGAAGAGGTACATGGGGCAAGGCCTGGAAGCGTCCCAAGTGAGGGAGCTTCTGTCCCGTGGAGTTGGGGTGCACCACAATTGTGGCATCTGGGTGCATTCATCAACCTGAATACTCTCCAAACCTGATAGTTATGAGTTCTTATGGAGGTTTCATCTCTTAATCATGATCGATTATTAACTCACTCTTCAGCCCCACCCTTCTCCCCGGAGGCTTCTAATCACTTGGCCTTTCTGGTGACCAGCCCCACCCCGGAGCAGCTATTCAGGAGCCCACCAAAAGTCACTTCATTAGAATGAAAGACAATCCTAACACCCAGGAAATTCCAAGGGATTTAGGAGTTTAAGAAATTAAGAAATTAAAAAGGTCTTGGGAGCTTTGTGCCAGCAAGTGAGGGCCAAGAATGAATATTTCTTATGTCACACTGGATGACAGAATATGTGCTTTCAGCATTTGCTTTCATTCTGTATTTTCTGCATTTATTATTTTCAGCAAAGTTACACAATCAACTCTAATCCAAAATAAAAACATAGTGTATCTTGTATTAGCTAAATTTTAAAAGTTATACAATACAAAGCATTTGAGAAAGTGTGGGAAATTGGAACATTTTAATGCTGAGTAGGATACATTTTTATAGTCTTTCTGTAGGATAATTTGCCAATATCTTTCAAAATTAAAAAATAATGTATATGTTACATAATACATACATATCTTCCAAAAAGTTTACCTTGAGGAGTTTATTTATAGCTATATTCTTAAAGTATGTGCAAGCAAAAACAGATTAACTAAAGTTCTCATCAAGTAGAGACTGGCTAACAAATTGTCTTTGTATCATGGAATACACTCTGGCTTAATGAAGTAAATTAATATGTGATGATATGGACAAATATATATATTTTTTTGTTATTTTTTAATTAAGGTATCATTGTTATACACTCATGAAGGTTTCACATGAAAAACAATGTAGTTACTACATTCACCCATATAATCAAGTCCCCACCATATGCCATTGAAGTCACTGTCTATCAGTGTAGTAAGATGCCAAAGAGTTACTACTTGTCTTCTATGTGCTACAGTCTTCCCCATGACCCCCAATGCACACACCACGTGTACTAATCATAATACCCCTCAATCCCTTTCTCCCTCCCTCCCCACCCACCCTCCCCAACCCTTCCCCTTTTGTAAACACTAGTCCATTCTTGGAGTCCGTGAGTCTGCTGCTCTTTTGTTCCTTCAGTTTGCTTCATCATTATACTCCACAAATGAGGGAAATAATTTGGTACTTGTCTTTCTCTGCCTGGCTTATTTCACTGAGCATAATACCCTCCAGCTCCATCCATGTTGTTGCAAGTGGTAGGATTTGTTTTCTTCTTATGGCTGAATAGTATTCCATTATGTATATGTACCACCTCTTCTTTATCCATTCCTCTACTGATGGACACGTAGGTTGTTTCCATATCTTGGCTATTGTGCTGCAATAAACATAGGGGCACATATGTCTTTTTGAGTCTGAGAACTTGTTTTTGGGGGGGTAAATTCCTAGGAGTGGAATTCCTGGGGCAAATGGTATTTCTCTTTTTAGATTTTTGAGGAACCTCCACATTGCTTTCCACAATGGTTGAACTAGTTTACATTCCCACCAGCAGTGCAGGAGGGTTCTCCTTTCTCCACATCCTCACCAGCATTTGTTGTTGCTTGTCTTTTGGATGTTGGCCATCCTAACTGATGTGAGGTGATATTTCACTGTGGTTTTAATTTGCATTTCCATGATAATTAGTGATATGGAGCATCTTTTCATGTGCCTGTTGGCCATCTGAGTTTCTTCTTTGGAGAATTGTCTGTTCATATCCTCCACCCATTTTTTAATCAGGTTATAGGTTATTTGCTTTTTGGGTGTTGAGGAATGTGAGTTCTTTATTTATTTTGGATGTTAATCTCTTGTAGGATATGTCATTTACAAATATATTCTTCCATACTGTAGGATGCAAAATTAATACACAGAAATCTGTTGCATTCCTATACCCTAAAAATGAGCTAGAAGAAAGAGAAATCAGGAAAGCAATTCCATTCACAATTGCATCAAAAAGAATAAAATACTTAGGAATAAACCTAACCAAGGAAGTGAAATACCTATACCCTGAAAAATACAAGACACTCATGAGAGAAATTAAAGAAGATACCAATAAATGGAAATACATCCCATGCTCATTGATAGGAAGGATTAATATTGTCAAAATGGCCATCCCGCCTAAAACAATCGTAAGATTCAATGCATTCCCTATCAAAATACCAATAGCATTCTTCAACAAACTGGAGCAAATACTTCTAGAATTCATATGGAACCACAAAAGACCCCGAATAGCCAAAGCAGTCCTGAGAAGGAAGAATAAAGCTGGGGGCATTACATTACCCGACTTCAAGCTCTACTGCAGAGCTGCAGTAATCAAGACAATTTGGTACTGGCATAAGAACTAACCCATAGATCAATGGAACAGAATAGAGAACCCAGATATTAACCCAAGCATATATGGTCAATTAATATAAAATAAAGGAGTCATGGACATACAACGGGGAAATGACAGCCTCTTCAACAGCTGGTGTTGGCAAAACTGGACAGCTACATTCAAGAGAACGAAACTGGATTATTATGTAACCCCATACACAAAAATAAACTCAAATGAATCAAAGACCTGAACATAAGTTATGAAACCATAAAACTCTTAGAAGAAAACCTAGGCAAAAATCTCTTGAATATAAATACAAGCATCTTTTTCCTGAACACATCTCCTCAGGCAAGGGAAAGAAAAGCAAAAATGAACAAATGGGATTGCATCAAGCTAAAAACCTTCTGCACAGCAAAGGATATGATCAGTAGAACAAAAAGCAAATATATACTTTAATATGTAAAATAAAAGTTTGGGAAGAGACATATTCAAATGTTATTGTCAAAAGGTAAATAAATAGGTATGCAGGGGTATGGGAAAGGAATAAAGATGGATATATATACATAGATATATATGTAATGTATAAATACAGTTTATAATAGATATCATTTTTAAGAAAGGAATCAATGTAAGATTCAAACAGTAATCAACTTTGAGATAAAGGAGAAGGTTGGGAGGATAGTTTTTCCTTTTCACTTTGTACTTTACAATTCACACTTTCTATTTTACTGCTTTGCCTGGCAATGTACCAATAAAATTGCCTTTGCCTCAGTATCGTGTACTGGGTTTTGTGTGTTTTTTACTCTTTGTATTAAAAATACAAAAATGTTTGCTTAACATACACACAAGTGAATATACCTCTGATCATCTGCTGCCATGCAGAAATAAATTCTAAAATAGTTGCAGGAGTGCATAGTCTTTAAGCTCCAACAGATTGCTGGTGCCTTGAGCCTTTACTCAGCTCTCCAGCCTGGGAAGTGCCCCCCTCTTGGCTTCCCTACCATCTGCCACCCCACATACACTAGTCTGTCTGTCTCCACCACTAGAAGCCAGCAGAGAGGCATCACCTATGCTTGTCGGGGGCACCCTCTCAGGACCAGCAAGTGCGTGCACATGGCGAGTATTCTATAAAGATGCCTTGGACAAATTAATTGAAAAGATAAAATCTTGGTGATTTTGTCATCCCCATCCCCAACCACCCACAAAGGGGCTGTTTTTCATGGAAAGCATCTTGTTGCAGTTTCTGTGGCCATGCAAAGCCCCCCGTTTTCTGGCAGGGACATTTTCTCAACCGGATACCTGGGTATGAGCTGGCACCCAAGAGAAGAGTATGGTGTATTTTGAATGTGAACGAAATATCCATTTAAAACTGATCATGCCATTCATATATTTAACCAGTTGTAGTTCTGGTTTCAGATGGGTCCCATTACTGGGATTAAGTTAGAGTGTGGGGATTCACTGCTTATCTCCACTTCATTTTCTTACATCAAATTGCTGGGGTCACTGCAAAGCACATTTGATGACAAACACATCCCTGGATTTACCTCCAGAACTTCATAAAGAAATTATACAGAGATGAGCTATGTGTTGGCGGTGTAATGATTTGAAACAAAATTTTTGAACAATAACTACTTTCCTCCATGAAAGTAAAGAAGTAAAGGTGTATATTTGCTTCTGTTTGGACACTTTGTGTGTTCCCCTCCACAGAGAAAATGGTGTCTGCACAGCTGGGCCCTTCCTTCTCTTCAGGGAGGGTCCTTCCTCATGTTTTGGGTATTTGATTAAATAGTTTTCCTTTTAGGACAGTTCTAGAGGAGAAGCCTTCTCAATAGTTAACAGAATTCCAATATTTTGTGGGCCCACTGACTTTGATTGTGAGTTCCAAATAGAAATTCCCCCATTATGTCAACACCATTGTTCATCTTATCCTGAGATCTGTGTGTGGGCACACCAGTCTTGTTCCAGGTTTCACTTTGAGGTTGACCAGATAACATAACTGACATTTGAAGGTTTTGTCTACAGAAGAAGCAATGTCATATGATTCTGATCTCTCTTCTAAAATAAGACCATGGTGTATCTCTCTGGAAGGCTTCTCCCACACTCACCGTTCATCTAGCTAATTCCTCTGTGCCATTGTTTGTAGCCTGGCCATGACATCATCAAAGAAGTCATTTCCAAGCCTAAGACAGTTCCTCTCACACACCATCCTAGCCTCCTCCTTCCAGATGACCTGATGTGATGATTTGATGAATGACTTCTTCTTCCAATAGGCTGAGGCATCTATGACACCAGGGACCATGTTCATTTGTTCATTCTTCTATACTCGAACCTAGAAATCAAAGTTGGCATGCAGTACATGGTAAGTGTTATATGAAATTTTAATGCATAGATGAAAGTTTAAGCCTGTAGTATCCAACACAGAACTTTATATCTGAAAGAAGCTATTGTGATAATTAATGATATCTCCTCATTTTACCAAGGAAAAGTGCTTGAGGAGCATAAAAATGACTTTGGCAGAACTAGCTGGCATATACTGCTTAGTTCCTGCAATTTAAGTGTGAGAGATAAGAGCTTCTCTAAGCATTTTAAATTTTTAATTTTTATTTTTTATTAAGGCATTATTGATATACACTCTTATGAAGGTTTCACGTGAAAAAACAATATGGTTACTACATTCACCCATATTATTGTGTGCCCCCATACCACATTGCAGTCACTTCCCAAAAGTGTAGTAAGATGCCACAGAGTCATTACTTGTCTTCTCTGAGCTACACTGTCTTCCCCATGATCCTCCCATACCAAGTGTGCCAATCATAATACCCCTCAATCCCCTTCTCCCTCCCTCCCCACCAGCCCTTCCCCACCCCTCCCCTTTGGTAACCACTAGTCCCTTCTTGGAGTCTGTTAGTCTTCTGCTGTTTTGTTCCTTCAGTTTTGCTTCATTGTTATACTCCACAAATGAGGGAAATCATTTGGCACTTGTCTTTCTCTGCCTGGCTTATTTCACTGAGCTAATATCCTCCAGCTCCATCCATGTTGTTGCAAATAGTAGAATTTGTTTCTTTCTTGTGCCTGAATAGTATTCCATTGTGTATATGTACCACCTCTTCTTTATCTATTCATCTACTGATGGACACTTAGGTTGCTTTTAGTTTATTTATTTTTTTTGAATTTCTAGACTCACACTAAATATCTTGTGCATATTAATTGCTCATGGAACTTTGAAATAAGATGTGGATATTCACTAACTTACATCTATTTCATCTGTTATAGATTATCTTGAGGTGAATCTGAGCATCCTTGTAGTCAACAGAAAGGATATAAGTATCATATATGAAACAAAGAAGTCCTATGGCTCCAAACTGAAATAACTGAAAAAATTTAGGGTAATTGTGGGCTACTAGTGGTGACTAAAAATTGGCCACACAATAAGATACTTGAACCACAGCATGAAAAATGTCAAATTCAGAAATTTGATGTTAAAATATTTGCCCCTTCCAGGAAACTGGGGACAATGAAGGGATTGGTTCTGGTACTAGATGCACCTGACAGCAAGAGGCAGGTGCTGGATGATTGCCTGTTTGACACTGGGTTCCTGTTAGGTGACTTAGACACAGAAGCTAAGAGGTAAAAAATTTCTCAGGTCAATCTTTATCACAAGACATTTGTGAGGTCATTAGATGTCTTTGAGCATATAGAATAAAGTAATGGATGCTGGGAATAACAACACAAAGGTAACATTAGCTATTATCTATTAAGTAGGTCCTCAGTATTAGGCACCATCTTATTATTCCACCCACAACTCAAGGAGATGGTAACCTTGGTTATCAACATTTTACAGATGAGCATACAATACCTCATATCTTTTTACTGGCTTGACCATATTGTTCCGTTAGTGAGTTGAAGAGTGGGGATAATAACCAAGATTTTTAGTTACAGCAAATCTGAGCATGCAGTACACTGGGAGGAAAATTATGGAGTATGGTTGGTGAAATAATTATACTGGTGGAAGTGTAACAACTGGCCATATATGGCCCTTCAGGATAGTTTAAATATCATGATCTTCTGTCCTGGCCTTTACAGGCCTTTTTAACAAAGATATCCTTAAACATAATACCCCACACCCTACATTATACAGTGAACTAAGTGGAATTAAGTTTTCCAGCAGAAAGGCTTCAGGTACAGTATTGGAAACCAGACCATGCATTAATCTGAAGCCCAAGGACCTAGGTTAATGGAATCTTGGAGATTTTTCACCATTTAGGATTTTCCAGGTTTCAGAGGAATGGATTTCAGTCTTTTAGGGATTGATGAAAAGGAAAGGAGGTGGGTCTAAAGCAGGAATTTCCAGCAATAACCAAGACAGAGATTAATTATTAGTATAAGAACAAGAAATTGGAGGGGATGTCTGACTGAGGTATGTAGTAGAGGAATTCTCTTTCAGAGAAGGTGAGTAGAGAGCAGGACTGTGCTATGGGGAAAGCCAGGTGACCGTTATCAACGTTGGGACACCCTGATGGGACAGCTGGCCACCAATGGGATTCGGTGATTTACATCTCTTCTCTTGTGGTAATTCTTTCAAAACTGTTACCTGGTAGTAATAAAAATTCAACTTGGAAATAAGAAAACTTAGAAAAAAACTAAATAAATGCCTAATAAGTGATAAATACTACCACTACGTTTTTTTACCCAAGATACTGGAGACAAAAATACATGCTCTTTCTAAGATGTAGAAGATAAATCATGGGACCTCCCATGGTTACACCTGGGCAGCCGTACATAGAGGAAATGAGTCAAGTTCTGGAAAAAGAAGAAGTATTTGGAAGCATTTGCTGATGAAGATGCTGATAACAGTGAAGTAGAAAAAGTTGACCATTAACATTAACTGAATTCAATAACTGAAAGGCAGTAGAATCTAGTAGTTAATGACACGGGCCTGAATGTAGCCTTTCTGGATTTTTATACAGGCTCTAGAACATTCTACTTGTGTGAACCTAAGAGTATTATCTAACTTATAACTCATTCTCTTCATAAAGAACAATGGGTTTTCAACAGGAATGTTTTAACTGCTTGAATTGGCTTAACCGGTAATAAAACATTTTCTCTTGCATAACACAAAGCCCCAGAGGAAGCCACACTTTAAGCACTGTAATCAGGGCTTTGGTTCCAGTTCCTTAACTTGGCTCCATCTTCCGCTGTGAAGTCTTGCTTCAGAGCCAAGAAGGCAGCCATCTCCGGCATAACACCCAGGCCCATGAGAACCTGGAGAAAGGAAATAGACCATGTCATTCTGTGTGGCATGAAAAACAAGGACTCCTCTCTCAGAAGACCCCAGCAGTTGCCCACTCGCTGGAAACTATGACTTCCCATTGGTCAGGGTTGGATCACATGCTCTTTCCTACATCCATCATTGGCAAGATGGTAGGGCTGCCCAAATGGGTCCAGTTTAACTTCTATACCTGAAGCTGGGATGGGGTCACCTTCCCCCAAGACACCATAAAGAAGGACTGGAGCAAATCAGATACTTTGGGAGTGAAAGAGGGAGATGTGCATGCTCAACAGACAAACAGTACTTACTTTCTGCACACAGTCGTGAAGAAGCTTAATCATGATACATTTAAAGGACAAATACTACTGCAACATAACATTTCCTGGATTAATGTTAGCCATTGTATTGTCACAGGCCCAGCACCGAGCCAGCAATTCATACAAGTTAACCATCGCATCTATGATGTGCGGTACATTCTCTTTTTGTTGATCATTTTGTAAATGAAAAGAAGAGAGATTCAAAGAAATTAAAGAATTTATTCAAAGTCAAAAGTCAAAAATGTGGTCAGGGCAAAGGTGGAATTTTAATCTAGAGCTGTCTGCGTGCAAAACTCATGACCCCCAGTGTTTTCATTTAGTGTTCCCCCGAGAATGAAAGTGCCCTTGCGCGACCATACCATGGTATGTGGAATGCAACCATGATACACTCTCCCGGCAGAGTCTCTCCAGTGGGACTTCATCACAGTCATGGAAGGGGTGCAGGTGGGGTGGCAGGAGAGCATCCTGACCCACAGCATCTGGGAAACCAGAGTGCCGAGGAGCCTTGATCTGGGAGCACATTTTCACCGCAGACTTGTATGTTGTTGAAGAGCATTACAAAGGAGGCACCCCTTATCTGTCTGTTTCTAATGAGCGAGGCACCTTTTGTCCATTGTTTTCTTTCCTTTTCTAACGAAAATAAAAGATGTATTATGTTGCATTTATCTGTAAAAGAAGATTATGCCATAATAGGAACTGATCAGCTAGTAACAAAGAACTGTGAATGGTCTGGACTCATTTCAGTATACTTAGTGAAGAGGATCTGAAAATATATGTAATTTTCACTCTGTCAAAATTCAGAAGATTTATAAGGTCAATTGCCGTTCTGCACACAAGAAGCACTGCAATTCTTTTGCAGCCTGTGAAATGTTACAAGTTTCTAAGTTCATTCTTGCTTTGATAAGCAGTATTTTACTCACTCAATAATCAGTGAAAGTAACACATCTGGAAATACCAATGGGTAAGCCCCCAAAGAAACACCCTCTCCTTCATGGAGGACTCCTAATTACTAGTAATATTCCCATGAATTGGATTTAGTAATTTCAGAATTTTCATGAGAAATTCACTCCCCCGCACAAAGTGTTCTAACAATTGAGTAACTTGAATTTTCAACTTGGAAAGGCAAATTTTTTAATGTTAAGGTTTCAAATGCAACCTAACCTGTGCCGTTTTGAACTATATAATGAGTTTTCTCAAGCAAAAGAAACCACATTTCTACAGGATTAAAAATCAAAAACAAAAAACAAGCAGATACAATTCATGTTCAAAGTAACTCAAATTTTATGTTTAAAAGTTTTGGATTTTGCCTTGAAATCACTGTAAAGCTAATTATATGATTATTTATCCATTCAGAATGAACTTTTTCCAAAGTTATAAAGTCAAGAGGAAGAATGATATATGATGCTTAACTTTATTCTCTTGTTTCTTGAGTTCTTCAAGTATTTATATCTATAGCATATTACCTACTTATAATGATATGAGTAATTATCACAAATGCATGAGGTGTTGACTTGTTCTAGGCATTGTTCTAAGTCCTTTATATTCATTAACTCATTTAATCTTCACAACAGTCCAGTGAGGTAGGTACTGGTAAATGCCCAATTCAGAAATGAGGGGAAAAAAAGTGTAGAAAGGTTACTAGGTTCCAAGGGCACAAGGGAAGTAGGTATCAAACTAAGACAAGGACAACTGCCAGACATAGATTTTGGTCCATAGTAGGTACTTAAGAGTATTTGTTAGATGGGTGAATAAATAAAGAATGATGAGAAGGATAGATGGGCACAATTCAACTTTAATTGTTCTCTATAATAACCTTTGTTTTCTATGTAACTTTAGAATCCCATGAGTATTTTATTTATATTAGCTAACAATATTTATGACAATATTCTGATGAGGTAGTTGGAGCTCCATTTTATTTACAGGGAAGTCAATAATGAAGTTCTTAGCATTTAGCCAGTTTTCTTTGTATTAAAGTTCCAGACAATTAGTTATAAGTAAGTTCTATTACTTTGCCTGACACATAATATTTGCACAATGCATATATCTTGAATTCTTGTTTGAAGGAAATTATTGATAGCTTTAATCAAGTGATTTGGTGTTTAATTGTCTGTGTGTCCACTGAGATTCAAAGTAGCATCCTACACAGATACAACTGACAACAGACCCTGCATGGGGACCTGGAAGGACCTAGGCAGTGTTTGTTCCTGGGGTAAGTATAATCTAAATACACATGCAAATAGCTAACAAGCAATACAGTAAAGGCCCCACTGCTGCCCAACAGAGTACTGGGGAAGGAGGACTCCGGGGAAGTCAGGAACTGTGGCCCTCGATGAGAGAGATCCGAGGTGTCTCGAATGAGCAGTTTTCGAAGTACTGGAAACAGGAACACCATTCTTTGTCTTGAAAACGCTGCCATGTTTCCAGCAGCATCTCACTGGCTAAGTAATCATGGCAGCCTTGCCAACTGGGCCCAGCTGGACCAAACGTACTCCAAACTCAAATGTTTTCTTAGAGTCGTTGCTGACCACTTTGAGTCCTTCACCCCAGCATACCAACTCTTGTCTAGATTACTTCTGTATCTTTCAAATGATTTGTATGCTTCCAGTCCTATTCACCTATTTATGGTTTATCTCTCAAACAATCAAAGTTATTATCTTAAAAACATAAAAGAAAAATTTTCACTTGCTTACTGTACATGCTTCAGTGGGTCACCATCATGAATGTAATTAAGTCCAAATTCTTTACAATGGGCTCCCCGGCTGCCCGACCCAACCCCAACTGGCAGCGTGACTGCACCTGACACTCCCTTTTGGTTGAATTGGTTCCAGCAATGTTGGCCAGATACTTGTCTGTCAAACATTTTGTCTGTTTTCCTATCAGTCCTTGTGCATTTCTCTTTCTTCTGCTGAAAGTGTTCTCCTATTGGACCTTCTGGTGATTGATCCTTGTAACTCAGTAATAAAGACCACACTCCCTTCCTCTAAAGGACTCTGAACAATGCCAGCTGAAGCACACCCTTCATCACGCCTCCAAGCTCTGCCGATAAAACTGCCCTCTGTTATTTATCACTATCTGTGACACTCACTGGCAGAAGAGAGGGAGGAACAGTAGAAACACTTATATTTGCAGAGACCTTGCTCAGAATGACAAGATGGGAGGCATGAGCACAAAGATGACAAGACTACACCTTCTCAAATTCCCCTCCACTTCACATCTTTCCTGTGACACAAAATAAACCAGGGGTAAAATGAAAAATTGAGAGCTACATGGGTCACAATAAGACATAGACTAACGTAGGTCAGAGATGTGGACTCCGACCAGTTCTTCGCTACTGGTGGTCCTCAGATTAACTGTAGACCCAGGCATGGCCCAGATCTGGGTTAATTTTGGTTCTGGGGGGATCACAAAGCAGCAGGTTTAACCCCAGCACCTGGTTTGACTTGGAATTAGGATGTACTTTAAAAAGCACGGCATGTGTGATATCTCATGTTTGGGCAAGTGGCCCATGCTATTACCAAATCATTTTGTTCCTTATCCTCAGCCACTTGGGATCCATCCATAGCCTAATCTCATTTGCCATTGATGTTCTGGGATAAGACTCAGCCCATTTGGCTGAAACCTCAAACCTTGCTGACTATGCCACAGAAGGCCAGGCCAAGCCGACTGATGCCCTGGCCAGGGACTGGGAATGTTCTACAACTGACAGATCGCTCAGGTGCTTATTATCACCCTTCTGCTTTTCTGGTGGTTACAGAAAATAAAATTTACACCATTAGGATGTGTTACATTTGACAAATGCACAGAGCAATGTGCCTGCCACCCCATTCATGATATAGACTAATTTCATCACCCCAAATCTCCTCCTGATCTCTTATAGCTTCCCTATCATGCCTTGGCCCTTGGCTTTATCATTTTTGGTGTCTCTTTTCTGGAATTTCATATAAATGGAATTATATCTTTTGTAGTCTTTTATGTCAGACAAATAGAATGATTAGGATAATATGAAAATGAGAATTATATTTGGTAACCACTTCAAATGAACTGGTGTCTCGTCCCTTTCTTGATGATCTGAAATACAAATATTAGGCAGGGGGTGTCTAAGTACTGAGTAGGCAGATCAATCTAGATTGGGGATGTTTTGGGAGATAAAAAAAAAGATATATGTATCTTAAAGGTTTAAAGAAAAGGCCACTTAAGTGAATAAAAACATGATTAAGTCCTTTTACATTCACAAAATATTTGAAAGCATATGTGTTCTCTCCAAAAGCTTATTTTACTCATATTGGTCTACAGTTGATTTTGCTGGGTATCATTTGCTTGTGATTGAATATGGTCCAAATGGGAAACATTTGGTAGGTTTTCAAATGGAGAAACACAGTGTGAGAATGTTTTCTGCACTCATTTGCCACCAGTTAGGTCTGGGCATCTCCAAGGTGCACCAGGTTACCCATGACTATGGAAACCATTCCCACTGGAACAGGGCCTCCATGATGAGATTCCATGCCATTTGATGGAGGAAAATAAGTTATAATATATACACTGTTTGTGTTCAGGAATTTCAATAAGCACAAACATTCAGAAACTCTGTGTCAACATAAAATAAAGTAAACCCAGATAGATAGCATTAATAAAGTAGAAAGTGGCACCAAGAAACTCCATAGTTTAAGACTGGTGTCATCTACATTCAGGAATGTATGTGAACCAATTTGAACTAACACATGTATCTTACTGAAAGTGTTTCTTTTCATGAAAATTAGCTGCATGCTTTCTGAGCTTATTTTTTGTTTGGTTTGATTTGCTTTCAAAACAACAAATCTCATTTCTTCATATTGACTAATTTATTGGCTTTTTTTCCCCCTAGTTTTGCCAATTCTGATTTTACTTCATGCTGAGATGGTGCCTTGTTGCATGTATTTGCAGTTTCCCTTTTGGCTTTTAGATGATTAGATGCCAACATTATATACTCAGGATTATGACCAGATGTACTAGAGTTTAATGGAAAGATTTGGGACTAGAGATGAGTGAGGATTTATATCCCTTCTTCACAAATCATGAATTTTGCCCAAAGAAGATATGATTTCATCTTTCTGATTAATTACAGTTGTCTTGAATAATTGTTGTATAGACTGTGGGATTATGTAAGGAAAATACTGGAAAACAGAATAAGGCTTCTCCCCAAGATGTCCATGCCCTCACTCCCACACCTGTGGATATGTTCTGTTATATGACCAAAAGGACTTTGCTTGATTCCGTAAAGGATCTTGAAGTGGGAGGGTTACCCTGGATTCGGGCTGTACTCAGTGGAATCACTGCCTCTAGAACGTTCCTTCCAAGGACCTATTGCAGTAAACTTGCCTTCTTATTTTCTACCATACTGGTGCTGAAGGCCCAGGAAAGGCCCATTTTTCCATTAAAATCTTAGACAATGACTGTCCATTTAAGCACAAACCTAGGCTGATATCAGTATAGATATGAATTGTGGCCATAACTTTCGTCACTTAATAAGAGTGATAAGTGCATTTCTAGAAAATCTTGAGACTCCCTTTTCCTGAGAATCCATTCCTAGAATAGGTATTATGTGTGCACAGAAAATGAGGCTTCAACTGCTACGGCAGTTTTCACTCAAATAACATTCAGTTATTTCTATTTCCTCAAATTTACAGTCACTATTTACATTTATTCTTTCCTCCACTTATTCATTCATTATGGTTTGGCTATTACTGGGAAAAATGCAGAGGCTGTTAAAAAAAATTAAAAATAGAACTCACATAGGATCCTGCAACCCTTTTATGGGTATATACCCACAGGAAATGAAATCAGTACCTAAAATATATATCTGCGCTCCTGTGTTCAATGCAACATTAATCATAACATCCAAGATGTGGAAATGACATCTATGTGTCTATCTATGTCCAAATGGATAAAGAAATCATATATACAATGAAATATTATATATACAATGGAATATTATCCACCCTTCAAAAAGAGTAAATCCTGCCATTTGCAACAACATGAATGAACTTGGAGGACACTGCTAAGTGAAATTAGCTGGGCAAAGAAATAAACTTCTAAAAACTACATTATCTTATTGATATGTGGAATCTAAAATAGTCTGATACATAGAAGAAGCAGAGTAGAACAGTGGTCACCAGGGGTAGGGAGGTGTAGAGAATGAGAAAAGGTTTGTCAAGGTCTACAAAGTTGCAGTTTGAAGGGTAAATAGTCTAGAGATCTCATATACAACATGATGACTATAAGTAAATTATACTGGAAATTTGCTAAAAGAGTAAATTTCAGATGCTCTTATCACACACACAAATACACCTATGTGGAGGATGCTGTGATAATTAGTTTCACTATATTCATCATTCCTACTATGCATATATATAGCAAATTATCATGTTGTACTTCCTAAAGGTATGTAATTTTTATTAAAATCAAATAACCTTTGACAGTAATATATATTTTTAGCAGATAGGTTACATTACAATTTAACTATTTAGTTATTATTCTTTTATGAACACTTAGATTTTCTGGATTTACTATCTAAGGGAAAAAATCATTCAATCTACATTCTGTCTAAACCAGAAGCAATTTAAGATTTATATTTTAATCACTAATTACTTTAATAACAAGTATTCTGGTAAGCCCTCTCCAACTGCCCCATTATTTTTCAAAGCCACTTTAATCTTACACTTCTAATCCACTTGTACTTCTGAAGTACTTGTCACTTATCCCGTTATCTGAAAATTTCTTCCATCTGACAGTATTTAGAGAGAGAGACTTACATTGCATCCCAATCTCCTGCATATATACATATCCAATGCCATGTAAAAATTGGTCTCCTCATCAGCCTTCAACCAGAGACCCCTCTGCCTCCTCATTCATCATTTATCATCAGCCCTATCACTGCCTGCAGCCTCAGCTTTCTGCCCTGCGTTCTTCTCTCAGGAAATGCGTAGAGTGAAAAGGTGAACAATAAGCAAACACACAGACAATACAAACGCATGATAAGGTCCCCACAGTTTTTTACCAATTGACAAATTTCCCTTACAGTCAAGATGATCCCAAGGTCATGCTGCACATCCGTCTGCCGCATTAGCATCTGATCACCTCACAATGCCGCTCATTCGCTGAGAATGTTCTCCCCAAATGCATTACCAGTTGATTTAACAAACTGAACTGACACATCTCCTTGTTCTCTCCGCTGACTCAGCAGCAGCATTGGAGACTCTCAGTCTTCAGGCCTTAAAAATGTCCTCCTTTTGGACTCCAGGATGCTCTTCTGTCCCAACCTCTATCCCACAGAGATTTCTACCATCAACTATTTACTTACAAGGTTCCAAGCTGCATGCTCAGCACTTTATTCCTATGATCTTACTCACTCCTCAGAGGAAATCCTTAGGCACTTGTAATGTTTGTCCCAAATGGGGAAACTAAGGCTGGATAGCATCCCAGGTACATCACTAATGTAAGCAGAATCCCAAGTGGCCTTGCTTGACGGTGTGTGTGGGGGGGAACTGAGCACCTGTCTGCATCATGCCCACACTGCCCTTCTCGCTGCCACTTCAGTGTGCTCTTACCCTAGTTCCAAATGGCTACCTTTATTACCCTGCATTCTCTGTGAGCCACAGGCATGACACCAGCTGCCTGGGGCACTCCTATGGGCCAAGGCCCTCAGACCCATGGGGATGCAGTTATCGGACACATTCCTGACATGCCTGACTGACATCTCAAACCCGACAAGGGTGAAATCAAGCTCACTCTTTGTCTCTTTGTAAACCCAGAATTGATCCTGTAGTCCTCACCCAGTTTCCCATGCTTTACCAGCCCCAAACCTAGAAGCTAACTATATCCATCTCCCTTTCATTCCATCAGTCCACATGTACAGTCCAAGACTATTTTCTGTGTACCTCAAGAATCCTTCGAATTCCCTCCTACTGAGGTTTAGACACATTTATGTGTCGTTTTCTGTGCTGCAAATCAAATCAAGCCCTGGCTCCTAAATTGCTTATTAAGTAATCAATAGGCAAGTTCCTTCCCCTTTGGGGATGGGCATTATCTCATCTTTAAGGGAAGAAAAAAACAATAATTAAATTAAAAATTTATAGATACTTTTTTTTGTGCCTAAAGCCTTTATGCAAGTCAACCATTTAATTCTAAAGTGTGACGCATGTCAAACATTTATTTTGCAACTTTTAGCAGCACCATTTTATGAATGAGGACTCTGAGGTCTAACAAAGATAAGGAACTTTCCCATGTTCAAGCAGCTTTGATAAGTGGTTTGGTGTTCCATCCCAGGTAATTTGACTCCAAACCCTATTCTCAACATGCTGCTAGATCATTCCTAAGGCAGAATTCTATGGTTTTGTACAGCTTCTTAGAAAGAGCATGAACATTGGCGAAAGACATTTACTGGTCTAATTTCAGGCCGTCCACTTATAAGCCGTGTGACCATGGGAAATAACTTTTCTTTCTGAGTTCCAGGTCCTTCTTCCCATGAAAGGAAGGTAAGAATCCTATTTCACAGGATATGCAGCAGAAATTACATCATCATGCAAGATCAGTTTCCCATTTCTTCCTTGATAATAGAACTTCTGGTTTTTAATTGGCAGGAGGCCACCAGAATACATTTCCCTCAAAATTAGATGTGGCCATGGGATTAAGTCCGTGCAAGAAACTTAGAAGTGTATATGGTGGTTTCTAGAAATGTCCCTTAAAGTAATTCTGACAAACATACTTTTTGTGTTTCCTTCTGAGAATCAGAATGTAATGGCTGGAGCTGAAACATTTATTTTGGATGAAGCCCAGTCTGCCTCTGCAAATGGAGGGTAGGCGTGGCAGAGCAACAACACGTGAGGAGTCGGGGATCTTAGCCACTCACAGTGGAGCCCCTGTCCCAGGCAAACTGCTTTGGCACTGTTACCTAAAAGAGAAATTCATGTACTTGTTGAAACCGCTACTATTGGGCCTCTACCACTCTCACTCAAGTCTAACAGAGGTCATACCCCAGGTGGCACTCAGTTCATTTCTAGGCTAGCCGGTGACTACTTAGCAATTTCTTCTGTTGGTTAACAAACATAGATATATATTTTTGGTGGCTGTATAAGACTCATGTTTCTGTTTATTTACTCTACTCTGACTGGTTTCTTAAGCTCAGCACTGCCCACATCTTCCCGTAATAGAGCAAACACTTCCACAGATCCTCACATCTCCATCCGCCATCCTCCCCAACCCAGAATCAACTGATCGGAGCAAGCAGGTTGGTTCTGGGTATTCAGGGACACAACTTCTGGTTATCCCTTCTATTTTTTTCCTTTTTGTTCTAAGTTTAATTGTTTTTAGACAACCGAAAATTTTATGAGATTTGATTATTGATACTTGAAGCATCTTCTGAGATGGTTTTTCTTCATAACTAAATAAGTATTTTATTATGCAGTCATATTTGAAATGATTCTTTTCCCAGATATAAAATTATAGGCTTATCTTTTTTTCTTTCAATATTTAAAAAGTATTACTGCATTTCCTTTTGCTTAGAAGTTTGCCATCGGCATAATTCCTATTAATTTTGGGGATCTCCTCTTCCAGTCAAGCTTTTGGAATATTCTTTTGTTTGGGGTTCTCTTAAATTTCACTATATATATATTTTTAAATTTCTTTGTGCAGATCTTAAATGACCAATGCAGTATCCTTACTGTGCTGGGAGTGAAAGCGATCTAGGGATTTAAAGCTCATCATCTCATGATGCCAGGGCCCAGATTTGCCATTTGTTAGTAGACTGTTGATACATGACATACCTACATGATGCCCTCTTGGTGACTCCATTTTATTATCTGCAAAATGGGGATAATAAACAAATGACAGTACTTCTAGAGTCTGGCATATATCTCAATAATTGGTACTTCCTTCCTTACACTTCTGAACTCCTATTATTTTTATAATTTTTATCCTGTCATTCCACCTCTTAAGAATAATTCAGAGGGAAAGAGGCAAAGAAATTAGAAAGAAAAAAAAAGCAACAAAGAGGGTATAATTTGCAGAGAAAAAGGAAGGATACTGATGGGTCTGTCTCCTTATAATGAAAGTCTAATTATTTCAAACACAAAGGATTTATGACTTTCAAATAAAAAAGTAAAATACGGAAACACATTTATTAAATAACAACTTTGATTTTATGTCCTTCTCATTTTACTATCACGAACCTCTACAGTTTAAGTTGTAGTTAGTTTGAAAACAGCATCTATGGGCACAAACATAATAATCCCTTTTGTCTCTCTACAAATATTCAATCTTTATGTGCACACGGGCTTAAGGAAGATTTTGACAAGCCCATTTTGTCCTCAGAGCAATAATCGCTTAAAGTTTCAGTATATATTTCCTGAAGGGCTTTTCTAAGATAGGATTTTCCATCAACACTGGGCCCATCACACATTATGTCAATGATGAAGCTCCTGCTTTAGGAGCATGGGTTCCTCTAAAGTTTCATAGCATTTGAAGTGTACATAACTCAAAGGAGAAAAATACTAAAGTAGATTCTTGGTTGACGTTTTTACCATCAATCACATAAATTCATTATCATACCCTTTACTGAAAGAAATAAAATACAGTTGCAACCAAAGTAAAAACTAATGCAAACAAAACTATTCAGCTCAATGGATTCATAAGCTTATGCTCATATTTTGTGGGAACAGAGGAATTTTTTATTGGTTATATTATTTTTCCTGTATTGAACATTTCCTGGTTATTGAACATTTCCAGTCTGCCATATCCACATTTCATTATATTACGATCAATCTTAATCAGTCTTGTTTATCGCACTATTGTACCATTCACAGTAGAAGCTAGAATTTGCTTCTCATTAACCAGCCTAACAGTTGCAAACTTTAATGTGTTTCAGAATCACTTTCATGGCTTGTTAAAAGACAGCACATTGGGCCTCCTTCTGAGTTCCACACTCAGTAGTTCTGAATCTGCATCTTAACAAGTTTCCAGTTGGTGCCTATGTGCTGATCCAGGGACCACTCTCTTTACATCCCTGCTTTAGATTACAAGATACTGATGGGTCTTTAGTAATTACTGGGATTTTTATTTTTTAATCAATTTTACATGTGAAAAATCTGCAGATAAAATAATATGAGACCAAAAGGTTGCTCACATCAGGGTCAAAACTTAGGTCAGGGATCTTGCTTTGCTCTCCCACTTCCTCAGGAGAATTTTTTACATATTTCCCCTTACAGCCCGACTATGCGTGACCATCTCACATTTTCATCTTGTCATCGACTCTTGCAGATGAATTTTCCTTAAGCACCGTGAGCCTCAATTGGCTTCTCCTTTCATTCCAAACTAAACAAATATCTTATATTGTGGAATAGCAGGAATGTTTGTCCACAAACTCACTTGGAGAAGTTTAACTGGTCGTCTAGAGATCAACTCAGTTTCCACTGCAAACTCTCATGCAGCCAGATGATAAAAACTCAAAATCCTAGAGCCAAGTAGCCATCTAAGTCACACCTGAGTTCAAGGTGACTAGCACAGTGCCAACACCATGTGAGAGATTTTTCTGGGTCATTTATCTATACCAGACATCCTGAGATTTGAGAAAAATCCCACTTGTTCTTTACCTGCCATTTCACACAAGCCATTGAATTGCAAGTGTTATTCCTACCCAGAAGGCCTCATTAGGTCCACTGTTTCTGATCATTTATTGCATTGTCACATTGGGATGGAAAACAGTGTCCCACCGCTCTTGGGCCACAGAAAACTAGGAGGCTGTCAAATGTGTCAAATATATTCTGCCTAAAAACACCCCCATGACCACATTTCTATTCTGCAGGTTTTTTCACTCTTTGGGTTCTTATTGGGTAGGAGGACCCAGCTTTTCACTAGTGTTTGTGTCCTGGCCCCTCTGGGACAGGATGGGAGGGGCAGAACTCAGGTCCAGCTTCCTTCCAGGTAAAAAATCCTGGCAGCCACATGAGTTCAGGGGCTGGAAACTGTTGGTCTTACCCATTGTGCACTTCACTGATACTCTTTATGTTACAAGTTCTTCTACGTCCTTCTGGAAAAGCCTTTTCCTTTGTTTAATGACTGTAACATATTTTCCTCAAGGAAAGAAATGCCACAGAGTCTACCTACCCGAATCGGGACGAATGGAAAGAGGTTCAAAAAAGTGGGGCTAAAACAATACTAATATTGCAATACATTGTCTGTCACACTAGCAAACCAGCAGGGCTGGGAAAATTCTGACCTGCTGTCAGTGCTCTGTCTGGGGAGGCTTGTGAGATGTCTCTCCAATGCTGTGTGTTTTTCAGTTCCCTCACTAAGTGAGACAGTTTGGGACATTGTATTAAAAATGTTGAATAAAATGGGAAGGTGTGTAGACATTCTGTGTTGGGGTAATTTAAGAAGCTCTTTTCAGGGAGAAACATGTATTAGTCCTTGTGAAAACATGGTGTTTCAACTCCAGGAGGAGAGAAAGGGATGGTGGTAGTATTAGGAGGAAGGCCCTGGCAGAACAGTCCGGGTTTAGAGGACGGAATGTCGGAAATTACTAAGGTATCTTAGAGTTAGCTTTTTTTCATCTTTTCTTTTTACAACATTTTATCTAAAGCATTTATAGTATTCTTATAACCAATGCCTATCCACTAATATTTTATAACCAGGAGACCTGATGCCTCATGTTGATTTCAAGATTAACTAAATAAATGAATGTTTTATGTTTAAAATAATAAAGTGATATAACAAATAGAAAATGACAATATAGAATATTCTGTAAAGTCATTTGTTCTGTGGTATGAAAGTCAGAGATTATAAGAAAAAATTATCATTTTGACTCCAGAAAAAGTTTTATGCAGCAATGCATGCAAAAAATCAAATTTGAAAAACAAACTTCTTTAAAAATCAAGTCTCTGACAACAGCCATACAAGAACTTAGATGGCCAAAAAACATGGGAATAACATTAGAAGTGGACCATCCACCAGGAAAACTTTTAAAATGACTGCATCCTTGACTGACTGTGAGGTTCTATTTTATGAGAAATCCTGAGGCAGAAGCAACACCTTGTAGATTTCTGACCCACAGAAATTGTGAGATAATAAGCATTCATTGTTTTAAGCCATTGAGCATGAGAATAATTATACAGTAAGCAATATTAATACAATATCATCAATTAAGCATCATTATCAGGAATATTTATTTGTCATAAAATATAAGAAAGCTCAATTCAAAGACGTAAGAAAGGACACAACTCAAAAATGGGAAAATTAACGAGGCTTTTTAAAAGTATACAGGTACTTAGACAATATACCTATAAAAGTTGTTCAAAGTCATTATTAACCTAAAATATGCAAACTTTAAAAATAATAACTTGAATGACACAAACTTACCGAAGCTCATGTAGGAAGAAATAGATAACCTTAATAGTCTTATACCTAATAAAGAAATTTAATTTATACTGGAAAATATTCCCAGAATAAAACTTTCCAGGCTCTGAAAGCTTCATTGCTTTTTGTTTAAACTGTGTCAAATACATATAACATAAAATTGACCATTTTAACCACTTAAGTGTGTAGTTCAGTGACATTAAATACATTCACAGCGTTGTGAATCTTATTCGTTTCTAGTTTCATTCCCCTGTGATCGGAAAAATAGTTTGTATAATTCAATGTTTTTACATATATTATAAGGTTCATGGCCTAACATGGTCTATTCTGGAGAACATTTCATGTGCAATTGAGAAAAATGTGTATTCTGCTGTTGCTGAGTAGAACATTCAATATATTTTGTTAGGTCCAATTGTTCTATACTGCTGTTCAAGTTTTCTATTTTTTTATTGATCTTCTGTATAGTTGTTTTCATTGGTAAAATTTTAATAAACATTAAAGAAGGAATAATATTATCCATAATATGCAGACTCTTACAGAAAATCTGAAAGGATGGAATATTTTTTAGTATTTCCTGACTTTATTTTATGAGGTGAGCCACTACTATGATACTGAAATTAGACAATGGCATAAGAAACTAAAAGCTTAATGTACTTCATCATACTAACAATGTATAAAAGAAAAAAAAATGATGAAATTCCTGAACTTGATAACTAGCACCAACGGAAAGCTACAGCTAACATCACACTTTAAAGTGAAAGAGTAAATGTTTTCACCTTAAAAGCAGAAATTATCCTGAGTGTCCACGCTTGCCATGTATTCAACATTGTACTGGAGGTTTGAGCCAGTGTGGTAAGTCAGGTAAAAGAACAAAAAAAAAAAGGCATTCAGAATGAAAAGTAACAGGTAAAACTGCCTTTAAAAATTCTGAAGACCCATGGGCTGCAACTCATCTACAGAGACCTGACAGAGGCTCAGACAGCATCTCCATCTGCACTGACACCTGAAGCCACATTAGATCTGCTGAACCCTGTGGTCCAAGCAGCAGAGGACCGTACATGGCAGCCTGGATCTGTTGCAGAGCCCTCTCTTGTTTTGCACACCTCTCAAAACTGGCAGTTAAATTTAGAGTTACTTGGTAAATGGGCCAGAGTAACACACCCAAATGAGGACTACGTTACCTCCAAAGTTTATAGATCTTAATAACCAAAAACTGGGAACAACCCAAATATCTGTCAACAGGGGGATCCTTTTAAACTGTAGTAAAATCCTATGGAATGCTAATCACCAGCAAAAGGGAAAAAAAAAGGCAATATTGAGAGCCAAGGCTGATCTGATTAGTATAGTAGGCAGCATCCATGGTGCTGGACATCCAAAGATCTGAAGCAATGGCTGGTGAATCATGGGTATGAAGGAGTGATGGAGTTGAAAAAATCACTGGAGTCTTGCTAACTGGGCATTCAGAAGTGAAAATATTATGATCGGAAAGTTTATGTTATGCTTTGCAATAGAAAACTGTGACCTCTCTGTCAGCTTTCCGAGGTAAGTCAGAGCCTGAGCCCACCAAACTAAAGGGCAGCTGTGTTTGACACAAGATCCTATGAAGTCATTGCAAGTATCCAAAGCAAATAGTCTCCTAGTCCTTCTACAAAGGGGTTTGGCTCTTTTCCAGCAACACCTAAACAAAGCAGACTGATTGGACTCTTAAGGACTTAGGAGATGGATCTGAGCTCACAGTAATACCAGGGACCATCGTAATCCTGTGGCTAGATTGGATATCATGAAGGTCAAGTGATAAACAGAGCTCTAGATCAATTTATAGTAACTGTGTACCCACCATATTTTTAAGTATCTTGTCCCTTAGTACATAATGAAGATAAATGTATTCAACAGCAGGCAAAACCTTCAATTGTCCCTGAACCTTCAAGTGACAGATGTCTAGGTAGCAAGGTGTATTCCTGTGCTAGGGCCCCCATAACAAATCACCACAAACTGGTTGTCTTCAAACGACAGAGATTTGCTTTCTTACAGTTCTGTAGGCTAGAAATCTGGAATCAAGGTGGGGCAGGGCTGGTTCCTTCTGGAGGCTCTGAGGAAGGATCTGCTCCATGCTTCTCTCCCAGCTCCTGGGGGCCACTGGCCATCCCTGATGTCCTTTGGCTTGTAGGTTCATCACACCAACCTTTAGCTCCATCATCATGTGGCACCATTCTTTCTGTGACTGTATCTATTTCCTTTTCTTGTAAGGATATCAGATTGGATTAGCATTCACCTTAATCCATATGACCTCATCTTAACTTTGCTAATCACATCTGCAGAGACCCTATTCCCAATTAAAATCACAGTCTGAGTTTCCTGACAGACATGCATTTTGAGGGGACGCTATTCACCCCACCACAAGGGGTAAGTGGAAGTGCCTGAAACTGCTCCTCTTCATCCAGCAAAATGAGGAGAACAGTGACATCGTGAATCCCAGGACTGACTGCAGGATTTTGCAAACTACATCCCATTGGCTAAATTCAGCCTGCTGCCTGTGTGTGGAAACGAAGCTTTATTTGACTGCAGCCATGCTCATTAGTTTATGGATTGTTTATGGCTGCAGAGTTCAGTAGCGGTGGCAGGGCCTAAAATAGTTATTACCTGGTACTCTACAGAAAAAATAGTGTGCCAGGTCCTGACTCAGAGGATGCAGAACTGGTGACTGGCGTGATACCTCATCGAATTCACCCTCTGACTATTGCTAAAGGCAGAGAAATTGTGACGAATGAAGGAGGATTATTGTAAATGTAACCAGGTGGTATTGCTTTTCTAATCATAGTTGCTGTGTTGATGAGGTGCTTTCCTGAAGCAGATCAATGCAGCTTCCGGCATTCACTCTAACTCTATAACCATTGATTTGTGAATGTGTAGTTCTTGATCTACACCAGTAGGATTGACCAAAAGCAGTTTGACTTTATATGGGAAACTCAGTAGTAGGCATTCACCCTCTATCTCAGGGCAGTATTAACTTCCCAGAACTGTCACCCAATAGTCTCTAAGAATCTTGGTTCCTCAATGGTTTGTAAAGCCTACGTCAGTGTAACTACACTAATGACATCATACTAACTGGACATGGCGAGTAAGAAGTGGCCAGTGCCTTTGATGAGCAGTATCACACACGTGCATCCCACGGAGGTAAAATACCAAAGGGATTGAGTGACCTGCCCAATGTCGGTGAAGTCAGGGGCCTTCAGTGGTCTGTGACATGACAGAATGCCACTCTATGACAAAAAATAGTTTCACCTCATGGGAGAGAGGATCAGTTAGGGTATAGTGTGCTCCAAAGAGCAGTGATAAAAATATATCGTCTACGCCTTGAAACATAGCTGACATATGTCCTGCACTCCAGGAGCCCAGGGAGAGAGGTAAGACTGTCCCCTTCCACCATTACTCCAGTGCCCTGCTTCAGGGATTTGTGTCCCATGTTCTCTAAACCTTAGATCCAGATAGACTGTGGGTCCAGATTCTCAGAAAATGCACTCTGTCAACAGGGGATATGGAAAAGGTTGCTGGAATTACACCTCACGTTCACCACACCAGTGGGACTGTGAGGGAACATCATCCTGATGACCCCAAGAATGTACGATCACACAATCATGTCTAGTATGTCAAAAAGCCAAAGCATGCCCTGGGCATGGAGTGGGTGGTTCTCGGCATTGCCTTCTGAGTGATAACAGTGCATGGTGTGGCAGAGCAGGAAGGCCTTAAAGAGGGAGGGCAGCTGTGGGCTTAGTTCCCTTCAGGACAAAGTTCAGGCTATGCGTCAGGACAGGCAACCCAGAGCAGCCAAGTTCTGGTCAGGGTGAGTGAAGTGGGAACGGGTGTGAGAAGAAGGATGCAATCACCATGCTTTAGGACTCTCGACCAGCTGTAGCAACCAGGACTGTGGCTTGTTTGGTTGGACTGTTTGCATTCAGGATCTGCAGAGACTGCAGCTGGCCCCACCTTTTGGTGGACTTTGCAGGGGTCTGGACTCATATCCCAGGGAAAGAGTAGGAGTATCTTTTATGTTTTACAACATTGAAACAGATGTATAACCATGGGAGTGACACCACAATCAAGTCTGAAAGACAAGGGGTGGACTTAGGAGATGCCTCTTCTGCAACCCTCCAATTCTATCTCTTCTTCCCAGCACAGTTGTTCTGTGTATACTGCAGTCAGCTTCACTCAGGCCCCAGCCTGTGACATACGTGTCCTGCACATGTTCTAGGGCTTCACTGTTGACACTGCCAGGGGAAGCCATGGACAGCTACTGCAATTCTCCCTGAATCTATGCAAGCACAACCCTGAAATGTGGGGCAGCTAACCTAATGTTGCATGAAACAGAGATGGCAGACAACGCCTATATTGATTCTCCTCTGCTCAGCACAAATAGACTTGGGGTGCATTTGTACCATTCTGAGATATTTCAAAGGGGTTGACCATCAATCACCCACATGGCGGTCAGCTTGATAACTCTTACTTCTCAAATCTGGTTTTTTTTCCCCATTCCTCACTCCTGCTCCCTGGGGTACTATTTCCAAATTAAGTACCACACATAAGCCCTTTTCAAAGATTCTGTTTTTCAGGGAACACAGCCTGATACAATGTGAGGGATTTATTGTGAAATGAAACAAGTCAAGCTTCATAATATTGTATAGTATATTTCTACTATGGAGAAATAGCTTGGTATAGACACAAACATACACACACACACACACACACACACACACACACACAAACAGAGACAAAGGGACACAGGGAGGAACAGAGGTACAGATAGAAGTATAGAAATACATGTTCCCAGATTTTATATTAAATTCTTAAGGTTTTATTCCAGGAGGACAGGCTGGTTTATGGGGGAATTAAAAAATTAAAAAAAAACATTTCTGCATAGTTAGAATACTGTAGTAAAATGATTACATTTCTTGGTAAAGTAGGATAAAAGGGGGAAGAAACATGTGGCTTAGCTTTCTAGAAAAAATGAATAGAATGAGCCAGAAATTATCATCAAAACTCATGATAACAATATTTGAATATATGAATTGGAACACATTTGACCCAGAGAAAGCTCATGTGGGAAGGTTTATTTCTGGATTACAATCTTTTTCTTGGGAACTAAGCTAAATAATACTTATCTGTTCTTTCATTTTGCCTCACAGTACCACTGTGGGTAAGTATCACGAATCCATTCTACAGGCAGAGATTGTAAAACTGAAAGGTGAGCTAAGTGGTTAGTGACAGCCCAGAAGCGCAGAGTGGAGCTTTAGATCCAACTATTTCTTATACTGAACCACATCCTCATACGCCCAAGTCACCTCAGGTCCAGCCCAAGGGTGAAATCATTGCAACCTCGGCTTGGGGAAAGTTCAGTCAAATGCTTGTGTGGACCAGCAAAAAAGCCACATAATTTGAGGGTAATTTTGGGAATTAGGAGATTGTGGTTTAGTCTTCAGGCTTTTCTTATTTAGCTTTGTAACCTTGGGCGATGCCTGTGCCAGCTGGGTTGTTAGTCTCCTCGCCTGTTAAATTATGTGTTTCACCTAGATTTTCTCTGAGTTGAATATCTTCTGGCTCTAAATGATATGATTCTGTGGCTAGAAAGCAACATCATTCTACAGCTTTTAGATGACATGAGTATAGAAGCTGCAACAAGTGTACAAAGAAAGACTTGTCAGAATTCATCAGAGGCAGTTCAAATGTATTTAACATATCACTTTCCATTCTGACAAGGAAGGAAAAGTCATCACGAGCAGTAAGCATGCGGGAGGAACCCGGGGAAGCGCTGAAAATCAAAGCAAATTAAACTGAACTTGTGAAATGAGGGGATAGTTTCCTCTGAGCTTTAGCCAAGAGTAAGGAAGAAAGACTGTGTTGAAAGAAGAGAGACCAAAGAGGGTGAAATGCTTTGAGAACGTTCTGTCAAGATTTTATTGTTTCCCTTCCCTGACAGCCTTGAACTCTTTTCTGCTCTTACCTACACTTGAAATATCAATCAGAATAAAAACGTTTCTGCAAAATCCTATAGGAACGCATTAATTATTTTTCCCTTCTGCCTTTGTATTTGTACATGATGAGAGCCATTTTTCTATTCCTCCCAGGCAGAGACCCTCAGTGGGAGGTGTGGGCAAATAAACTAGAGAAGGCGAGAATTAAGTGTCCTTTCAAATGAATTCTCAAGGCTAGGTTGAGAGGGCAGCGTGGCTCCCACATGGCTCTCTTTGGCTTGTTTTGTTCTTTGAGTGATTTTTCACAACTTTTTCCCTTCTTATTGGCACCTACCAGCCTGTGGCGCTTACTCTGGAGTCTGGCAATATGACTTCATGTCTTTCTTCTGAACAGTTGCTATGCACACATTTTAAAGAGAGAAATAAGCCTTTGAATGAGATGAACTGAGATGATAGGTTTAATTCATAATGATTAATACTGCACCAGGATTATGAAAAAATAAACACTGATTAATTAATTCAACACATATGTTCAAATCTACTATGTGCCGGGGACTAGTAAAATTGAACACAGAGAAGAAAAAGTAACTTTCTTTGTTGTCAAACTGTCCCCACTCTAGCCAGGAAACAAATACACAAATAATCAACCGCCATAAAATGCAATGGGAGACGTGCCCAAAGGTAAGTGGTTAATGAGGCACGAAGGTGTGTGTATCTTTTCAACTGCCTGTGATAAAGTTACACTCACCCATGTGTTCTAGAGGGGAAGCACATTCGCAGCCACTTGCAGAGCCACTGATAATGGTGTTTGCAGAACAGTAAATAGAACACTGGAGAGGTCAGGGCTGTCTGGTAAACCGAACCCTGATTGTGCCAAAGTCTTGTCTGCCAAATCAACTCGTTTGGCCTGCTTTGGAGAGTGTAGGGAGCCCTTTCAGTTTTCAGGGTGGTGAGTTGCTGTAATTTAATGCACCCTTAGAACTTTGAGGCAACTTAATAGGCAATGTCAAGAGAGATTAAAGAGAACAACGTCTTTGGAGACTAGGGGAAAAACAAAAAACAAAAAAAACCTGTGTTCACATTCTGATTCCACTAATTTCCTGTGGGACTCTAAGCATGTGACTTAACCTCTCTTTAACTTCCCATCTGTAAAATGTAGAAATACGCTCATGCAAACACATGTAAACCCATAGAATTTTTTGTCTGCTGCAATATGTATGGGTTTTTTAAGAGTCAGATGATGTATAGTAATGGAGGACACATTTACCTGGCGTATATTAGGTGCTCAGTAAATGTGTGTGTGCATGTGTGTGTTTTATCTCTTTGATGTAACTGCAGATAGTTCGAGAAACAGAGCAAGCAAACAGGTGAAAGGAGGAGATTTATGAACACAGCTCTGTCAGTAGCCACTAGCCCAGCCAAAGTGGCTGTGTGCAGTCCCTGCCCTAGGGACTCCTTCCTGCTCAGCCAGGTTCCCTTTTCCCTTGTTGCTGGAATTCCCACCAGATGGGAACTGGAGTTGTGGGGTGTCCCTCTCCTCCAGTGACTGAGCATCCATCCAGGTCAGGGAGAGTGTACCCTTTGCCTCGCCCCTTCTCATTTCATCACATTCCATGACCCTCCAAGCCCAAAAGCACTACTTGGTGTCTGGCGTGTGTGTTCCTCTCTCCAAGGCCCCTCTGTCACCCCCCAGAGGGGTGTAGCCATTGTTTAAACTTCTGCTCCTTGTCATGTGCTTTCTGATACAAGAAAATATGCCCTTCTGGCTTTTAGTTTTCTGGCATGTGGTTACCATGTAGTAAAAATCCAGAGTTTGATGAATGACTATTCATCACACTGAGATAAACAAAGTCAACACTCCCCCGTAAGGCCATTGTAGACTAGTAAGTGAAAAATAAATGCATGTAGGTAGGGGAGTCAGGGAAAACTTTACAAAGCGGCTGCCCCTGAGCCTGAGGGATGGCCATGTCGCTCGACTGTACGTGTCCTGTGAAGGTTGTGGTGGGGGGGGAGGAAACACAGGGCAGAGCAAAGTCAAAGGTCAGCATTGGAGAACAAGAGAAAATGAGAAGCAAAAAAGATTTGCACTGGAATGTGTGCTTCAAATGGCTGGTGGAGAACACCTGTAGACGGGTGGTTCGGGGGCCTGATGCCAACCTGCAAGATATTTCACGGCTATAAAGTGTCAGATCAAGTGCTCTGACTCTCAAGTATTTTTTCTAATGACGATATTAAGTCTTCTCCTTATTATGTTGTACTGTTTTGCAAGTACATTTCATGAAATATTTATGAAGAAACTATCCTGTTTTACTGTTGAAGAAAATGAGAAACAAAGAGTAAGGGACCTGCCAGAGATCAGACAGACCATGGGTCAAAAGTAAGGTAGGGCATAAGGTCTGTGGCCCTGGATAAGACGGGCTCTCTCCATCCCTCTGGTCCCCTGCGTCCCCTCCCAGTTCTCCTAGCTCACTGGCAGTTAACCCAGAAGCTCTATGCTTTTAGCAGGGCAGCTTTGATCCTGCAGGAAGCAAAGGGCATAATCCTAGCCCTCAGGTTTATAACAGGACAAACAAGCAGTAGAATCAAAATTAAAACTGAGATTTATCTTCACAAGTATATATTGCTCAAGTCCATGTGGCTGGAAAAGCTCTAAGGTTTACCTTAATGAATCCATTAGGAAGTTAAGGAAAAAGATAAAAGAAAACCTCCTGAAGTGTTTTAGAATAGAGCTCTAAACAGGCAATAATGTTGATTTGCAAGCCAATAAAAATGCTTAATGATTAGCCTACCACCTAGCTAACTACTAAGTATTTGCCAATGATTTACTGCTTGAACAAGTCACATCTCCAACAGCACAAAAATGTTTAATTATAAATAATACTTGGATGTCATGCCTTATATACATATAATCACAATCAGTCCTCCACTTTTCATGGATGGAGGGTGGGCATCCACCCAGGGTGGAAACGGAGCTCAGTTTTAAATTCAAGAACTGCTGGTTTCTTAGACATTTTTTCAAAACCTCTTTCGTATCCAACAAAAAGTCTGCATTATCGTGAATACTTTGGCATTCACTGAATGGGATTGGTGTTACTTGATGAATAATGAAAAGAAAAACAGATCAAATAGTGAGAGAAGTATTTTCATCAGTAAAGCACTCTCACACCTCATTGTGTTGGACACGAGTAAGTGTTAGATACTGGTGACAATTCTGTCTTCTGGAGAAATTAACCAATTGCATTTTGTTATGGATTTGAAGGCATGACTGAGAATTTGAATCTCGCTTACTAATGGTCATTATTTGGGAAGTCAATTAAATCTTGGCTTTCTCAAGTAAATGAGCAAATGGATAATAAAGTACTTTACATATAAAGTATGAAAAGCCAATACTAACAGCCCTTCTATTATTATGATATCCATCTCCAATCATTTGAGCTTGATATTCTCAGGATCTGAACTTCCCACATATGCTGGAAGAAGCATGTATGTGGAATAGCTGCTATGTCTCAACCTCTGCATATCACCCTTCCTTTTACGTATACATCACTTCAGTCCCGTAAAGTATCTTTATCCTTTTCTTTATAAATGAAGAAACTTATGGACAAAGAGATCAGGTAACCCTACCAAGTTACATAGGAAAAGTCTGAGCTAGAATGTGAGTCTTAGTGTGTCTGACTACAGTGTCAGCCCCAGTGCTGACTCCACTTACTTCCCCTCCGGTATTGAGCCTATATACCCCACCTAGGACATCTGATGTTCTAGAATATGCTTCTAGATTATGAATCCAAAACTGACCAGGCCAACTGGTGGATGTTCTCATCAGCTGGCCCTTAAACCTGCCATTTCCTGGCATTCCATGTCCAAGATATTTCCCTACTTCTCAAATCTAAGTTGTACATGTTCTATGTTATTGTTTTATATAGAGTTTATTACAAGATTATAAAATACATAGGGATTTCTAACCATTGACAATATTTAGTTTCAAGCTTTCAATATATTTTCTATATGAGATAAATACATATATGTATATATAGAAATTCTTTAGACACTAAAACTTAGTGGTCGGACACATGCCATGTTATTACTTAAGGAGCATCTAATTTAAATCGATTTTATTTGCTATGCCAACATCTCTTACCATCTTTTATAACAGTTTTCTCACCAGTTACGAACATAGTTTCTCACTTATTCAAATTCCTTTTGCAAAGTCCATTTATATAAAACCATAAAGAGATACGGGGATCTCTTCCAATCTTTCAAGAGCCAGAGAAAGAGATTTACAGCACCCACAGCTCTACTTTAAAATCTGTATTATACAGTCTTTCTTTCCTTTTTCTTCTTTTTTTCTTACTTTTTTCTTTTTTCCCTGAATAGCTTCCCAGCAACACTTCTCTCCTTTTTCTAAGATTGCTGTCTGAATCTCTGAAAGCCTCTATTTTGCAGAACAACTAATTGCCAGTCTGAATCTACTAGTGTCACCCAGTTAAAGGGATCTACTTGCTTTGAAGGCATCTCTTCCAAACACACTCGATGGTCACTGTGTCTCATCTCACATGCACTTCAGAGTCTCCCTTGTCATCATAAACAGCTTATCTGATTATTTCTTCTCCTACCATGTTTTCCCCATGGGGTATTCTTGTCAAAAAAGTTTCTGAATTTACTTATATATTTACACTTTAAACAATAGTCTTTAAATTGGTATTTTTCAAATCCACAGTGACAGGTTAATTTCCCAAACTTAAAAAGTAGCCAATCACAGTCAATGACACAATAAACAAGTCAAATTGGAATCACAAGTACCAAGAAAAGAGATAAATGCTCATAAATTCAGAAAACAACAAACAGAAATGGCTTTTTCAGAAAGAACCAGTGAGAATCGTAAAGAATTTCTACATGTCAATATAATTTCACGGCTTCTCCACTGAAGAAAATTCAGGAGGTCAGTCTTCGATTTCAAAATCATTTCTAACAAGCTTCTCACCCAAGGCTGTTTCTGTTGTGTAGGTTCCATGGGAAACTCTCCCTAGTGGTGGTTGTCACGTGGTCCATTCGATTGCTCTCTAACTAGCCTCGATTCCAATCCAAGACTTCTTGAAGATCTTTGTAAAACACAGAACTAATCATGCCACTTATTTTTGCTTTAGAACCTTCAGTGACTTCCTCTCCTTGATATGAAATGTAAAGATTTCTCAGAGTCTTGTCTAAACCTTTCTTCCCTGGTCTGTCTCCTACCATATTTCTTCCACGACATTTAAGTGGCGAGAATTATATATTTTTTTCCTTTCTTTTGTAATCTTTTTGCATCTTGGCTTTGTGAACATTTGTTTCCTTGGAATGCTCCTTTTACTTTGTCTTTCTGTGGAGACTTCTTTTGACCCAAAGACCCAAATCTGTCAACAATATTTTGTTCTGTTAAAGGTTCCTTATTTCCATGCTTCCCTGACCACTAGACTGTGATTTGCAAAGAACTAGAAATTTTACATTGGGTTTCCCTTGTTCCTAGAAGAGTACAGGAATATAAGGAGTAAACTACTTATATCAAACAAGTGAATCTATTGTCATATTTCCATTGAATATGTAAAACATTCTTTTGGGTACTTATTTATATGTCTAGCCCATAGGTTAGAACAATCCTGTATACAATTATAAATTGTACAATTATACAATTATAAAATCCTTAGAACAACATGCCATATATGAGACAGTCACTTATAAGTGAGCAAAGGTGATTAACATTTAATTGATTATCAAAGTATTAGTCTACACCAGACAGAGTTAAAGTGCTACAAATATTAAATACTAGGAAAGAACGTATCCATTGAGCATAAGCAGAAAACATTTATGGAAAAGCTGTCATTAGATATGAGCCTTAAAAGATAGATAGCACTCAAAGCTTAGAATATATGCTGAGGCCATTCTAGGTACTGAAAAGCTTATGAACAACAGAAACCTCAAATACTTAGTGAAGAGACTGTCACCAGTTCTTCAGGGAGGAACATGGCTTTAGTAGAAGGCTGGTGGGACAGAGTCAGCCATGTTCCTTCAGCTACAAGGTGTACACACCCTTCTCTCTCTTCTGCCTCACTTCAGGCACCCTCGGATCCCCCTGTGCTCTCCGGCCCTCCACATGCCCTAGCAGGTGCACGCAAACTCAGGGCACTGCCCCCCTGACTCATCCACCCGCTTCAGCCAGTGCTGATCTGTTTCTCTACATGCTGAACCAACGTGGGGCTTCTCTCAGTATGGTGTCTCAGTTCCACCAGTCTGTTACCCCTTCAGTAAAATAGACTGCACATCCCTTCATCTATGCTGAAATGCAACCTAACTTCATACATGTTTTCAAAAGTCAACATAATACACAAAAGAAATAACATAAAAACACTTAAATACATATATACACATGCAACACATAAATACTGCTTCAGCACAACACACAAAAACAAGGTGAAATAGTCAGAAGCTTACACCATCACAGAACTGCTGTAGAAAGAAACTGCAGGAAATGCTCACTGAAATCTTTGTCAGTTGGGAGAAGTACACGATGTGCCATGACATTGGTGAGATGACTTTCCAAAATGGTGACCCCACTCGGCATACACAGTAACACCTCCCCTCAGTAGGAATTGCATTCTTTAAAACTTTATTGAATAATAAATAATGTAAAGCATACTTTGTCTTTACATAAAGAGAATCGGGGTCAAGGACTAAAAGGATTTCAGACATATAAAGGTGCAGTGGGATATCCTATAGCTGGGAAGGACATGAGCCATCATTTCCTTGGGGTGTTGGACTGTCCTGGATATTGTGAGACTTCTTCCTAACCTGCCTCTTGCCAGGTAAGGGTTTCCTGACCACTGAAATTTAAAAGCAAAAAACAAGTGCTCCCCAGTTGACATAACATGATGACCATCATTGAAATTAATTGTCTTAGAGGCCGGCACTGTCCTGTTGTGACCTGGAAAACAGTGTTGGTCTCAGTGTTCTCAGGTCCCTGTTATCTACAGAGGTATTTCATTACTCCCCTATGGGGAATAGTGTTTTCTAGCTATTTTCTAGAACTTTGTATGCATGCAAATAAATTCAGCATTTTCTCCCAACATTCTTTCACATCACATACTGATTTTAAGATTCATTCATGCTGTGTTATAAGTAGTCTGTTCTTTGCTGAGCAGTATTCCATCAAGTGAATAGAACACCCTTTTTTATTCAGTCTTCTACCAACAGGCACTTTTTGGGTATTTCTAGTTTTTGCCTCTCCTAAGCAAAACCGCTATGAACAACCCTGCATAATCCTTCTGTGGAGAATTGAGGTTCTGAGTCATATGAGAAGGGTTTAACTTTGTAGAATCTGCCAGACTGGTTTCCTGAGAGGCTGCATCACTATGCAGTCATGAGAGTTCAATTGTGCTATATCCTTACAAACGTCTGGATTCATCAATTTTGTTAATAAATAGTATTAATTTGAATGTGGTTTTGCAATGGTATACCAGAGTGGTTGTGATTTACATTCCCTCATGACTAATGACCAGCATTTTTTCATGTACCTATTCAACATTTGTAAATCTTCTTTCATGTAACTTAAGGAAGTAATTTTGTTGATTTTCTTAAACCACTTTTCTTTTTACTGATGAGTTACATGAGTTTTTCACATATTCTGGAGACAACTCAGATACATGTCGTGAATATTTCTCTCTACCTATTAATTATTTCTTCTGCCTTTTTGACGAACAAATAGCTTTTACTGATTAGGTTTATATTGTCTTCTTTTTTTCCTTTTGCAGTGTCTAATGGATCCTAAGAAATCTTTGCCTGCCCCACAGTTGAGAAGAGATTGGTTTGTATTTATTTCTAGAAGCCTTACATATACAGTACAGTATATAATGCATTACAAAGTAATGTTTTTAATGATGTGAGTTGTACTGTCAATATTCATTTCTTTTTTCCAAATAGATGGCCAGTTTTTATAGCACCTCTTGTTGAATAGACTTCATCACTGATTGAATAGCTTTGGCACTATATTTTTAAAAGCAATTTACTATATAAGTATGAATCCACTTCTGGACTCCATTTTGTTCCATTGATCTGTTTGGCTTTCTTGAAGACTCTAATAATTCTTGAAATCACATAGTGTAAATTCTCCAAATTTGTCCTTCCTTTTAATAATCATTCTTTTAGGTCATTTATATTTCCATATATGTGGTGAAATCAGAATGTCATTTTCTAAAATTAACAGGGACTGATTGGAATATCTACAGCATTTTGGGTATATTGCAGTCTCCGTAACACTGAGTCAAATAATCTATGTGCATGATCTTTTTTCAATATTTTTATGTTCTCTTAACTCTTCTAGCAATGTTTTGGACTTCTAAAGGCACAAATATTACACATATTTTATTCAGTTTATTCCTAGATGTTTTATATTTTTGATGCTTTTGTAAATGATAACGTTCATAATTTAGTTTCCAAATACCCATTGCTAGTTTTTATATGTTGACTTATATCTTGCAAATTTTCAAGAAAGTTTATCTAAAGTTGGTATTAATTCATCCTTAGTTGAAGCTGTCTGGGCTTACAGTTTTCTTTATGGGAATATTTCAATTACAAATTCAATTCCTCTAATAGATAGAGACCTAACTGACCTTTCTATTTCTCTGTGTCTGTTTTGATCATTTATCAAATATTTACCTGCTCCATAATTATTGGCATACATTTGCTCATAATTCCCTCCTAATTTTAATATGTGTAGGACCAGTTATATCACCATCCCTTTCATTTTTGTAATCACTGAATTGCGTTTTCTTTTGTGCTTAATTCATCTAGTACAGAGGTCATTGGTTTTGCAAATGTCTCAGAAGAACCAGATTTTGATGTCATTAATCCTCCATGGGAAGGTTCGCTATTTTCTGTTTCTTTGACTTAAGCTCTTATCCATATGGTTACTTCCTTTCCTACAACATTTTTTGATTCATGTGCTATTGTTTTAATACCATTTTTAAACAAAAGCTTGATTGCTCATTCTAAACATTTCAAACACAAATATTAGAACTCTAAGTTATCCGGAAAACACTTTATCTTGGCTTTATCCTACACAATTTGGTGATTATATTTTCATTATGATTAAATTCAAAATGTTTTTCATTTCCAGTGCGTTTTTTTTTTAACTTAGAATGGTGTTGCTTATTTCCCAAATGCTTGCAGCCTTTCTAGATGTCTTTATGTTATTGACTCTCAAATGCAACTCTTTCATAGTCAGAAAATACCTTCATTTCTTTACATATACCAAGACTGTTGTTAGGTTCATGCAAATTTATGTCTTGTATCTATCATAGATTGATTATTTTCTCATCCATAAACAGCCTTCTTCGACTTCAGCAATCATCCTTTCTGTTTCACATGAGATAGCCACTCTGGCTTTCTTACGATTAGTGCCTTACTTCCCTAGGGCAATGTCTGCCTTATAACTTAATTGCTTAGTTCATTTACATTTATTGTTACTCTTTTTGCACTGTTGGGCCCAAGCTGACCCGCTGTATTATCATGCCTCTTTACTTTCTGCATTTCTGATGCATCAACATGGGCCTTGCCGACTCCTGCCTCCTAGGAAGATCCAGTTACTACAGACCATGGATAACTGCAGGGAGCTCACTCTTCGTGTGCAAGGCATAGCCCACGTCCTGCCCTCCTCTATGGGCTCCGACGCTCAGGGCCACTACCGCCTGCCCTGGTCACCTGGGGCAGGGGTCAGACAACCGGGGCAGCTCCTGTGTCCCAGAGCCCCTGAAATCACTCACACTTGCCAAGCCTAGGCCACCTGCTCACTCCAGGAAACCACAGTAAGGGTTTCCCCTTGTTCCCTCTGCCTCCTCACTGACCTGGTGCTTCCCCGAGGGCCCCCTGTGGCTCTGTGTGCCCCTTGTCCTGGGACCTATGAATATAACAAGCTATCTTTGCAGTGGCAATTACCTCCTGATCTCCGGGCCTCGCTTTCCTGAATAATCACAGCACCTACGCTATATGCACATCTTATTTGCCTTCCCTTAGTACCATCTCTTTTCCCTCTCTTCTGATGTTTTGTATTAATTATCTTTTAGTTCAGCTATTTCATTTGAATTCCTTTATCGCCTTGTTAAACATACTACATTTTTAATCTTAGTGGTTCCTCTGTGACTTACAATATGTATCGTAAGCTTGTCACAGAAAACTTTAAATAACTTTATACTCTTTTACATATGTTGAAAGGAGTTTACAAAAGCATACTCTTTTTTACCAATCTTGTACTTTCTGCTGCTATTTTACATTTTATTTCAAAATATGTTCTAAAACACAAAATAACAATGTTATCATACTTGCTTCACAAAGGAAATTGGCATTTAAAGAAACTAAATTTTACAAGAGGTACACTTTCATTTTTAAACACCTATCTATGGTTTCCTCATTAGGGTCCTCCTTCCTTTCTTGGAATCTGAATTTTTATCCCGTCTAAATTCTCATAAGCATCTCTAGCATGTAGTTCGGCCGATGACCCATTCTCTCTGCTTTTGTTCTCATTTCTCTCTCATTTTTGAAGCGTGTGTTCCCTTGACACAAAGGGTTAGGTTGCTGGGCTTTTTCTCTCTCGCCCCTTCGCATACCATTTCCTGATCTGCTCTCCGTGCTTTGCGTACATGGCAGCTGCCACCCATCCATCCCACCCAACCCCACAGCATGTCATATGCTGGGTCTTTTTCCTTTCTGTGGTTCCTTCAGTATTTTTCTCTTTCTCATTGGTTTATGGCAATTTAATCATAACATGCCTTAGTTTGCTGCCTTGTATTTATTCTGCCTGGAGTTCATTGAGCTTTTCAGATATTGGGTTAACATTTTTCATCAAGTTTGAGAAAACCACGGCCACTGATCATCAACGTATATTCGACTCCATGTCTCTCTCTTCTTCTCTCCTGTTTAGAAGCTTTAACGTCCCTCAGGTGACAGAGGCTCTGTGGACTTTTCAAGAGGCTTTTCTCTGTATTTTAATTTGAATGAGTTCTAATGCTCTTTCCCCCTATTTAATGATAATTTAAGTTACTAAGCCCAAAGAGTGAATGCTTCATTTCAAAAATTTTATGTTTCATTTATATTTCATTATGAAGACTCCTTCTTCGTTCTCTAAATAGATTGCTGATTCCTTATTATTTTAAGCATATTTTAATAGCCTTAATGCATTTGTGTTACATAAACTTCTACATGTCTGAGAAGTTTTTTTGTTGTTGTTGAGGTTAAAATTTCCTGCATCTTCATATCTAATAACTTAATTTTTATTTTGTTTTACACTGGGCACTATGGTTGTTATCTTTCAGATTATATGAATATTGTTTTCTTTCTTCTGGCAGACAGTTCAGACCTTCATATCAGCTTGTTCTCTTTGACTACTGCTTGTCAGCTTTTACAAAATGAGTTGCACTGTCTTTTGTGGTATTAGTGTTACCCCTGATGTGGCATTGCTGGGGTACATTCTTAATGCACAGGTCTTAATAAAACACCCTCCTCACACACACACACACACGCACGCACGCATGCACACTACTGGTTTGAACTGAAATATACCCAGTCCTGAGTAAGCTCCAGCTGATGCTTGGATCACAGCTGCTCAGAAATCACTTTTCCTCGAAGCTGTTACTTCTTGGTCTGAGAAGGTGCCATGCTACTTAAGCACAGTTCAGTGTGTGGCCACGAACTCGAGCAGATCCCGTGCAAGTGTCCACAGCTCCTCACGCAGCTCCTCTCCCTCACGGTAACCTGCCTCCTCAGTTGCTCTGAGCTCCATGTCTCCCTTCAGGTCCACAAGATCACCCCACCCGCCCACTGCTGCTGTCACAGGGAGTGCTCCCAGCCCCCAGCCAGGTGTGCTCCTTCACTCATCTCATTCCTTTACCCTCCCTCAAGGCTGTGTGTTTGCTGTTTGGTGTCCAATCTACAAATGTTTATCTTATATGTTTTGTCTAGTTTTATAGCTGCTTATAGCAAGAGGGCTAATGTGCTTGTTACTCCATCATGGCTGGGGACACAGGATCATATTCGAATTTCTTTATCTCCTTATTCCTCATAATTCTGTTTAAGTTTTGTTATTGACTATTTCCATAGTTTCTCACAGTTCTCCATACACAGAGCCAACAGTCCAATTAAGAATATCATTGCCTCTTGTGCAGGTTATTCCAGAGACCTCCTGACTATGTCTTTTTCCATAGCATTGCTGTCTCCTCTCCCCTTCTGCCATTTCCTAACCAGCAGATTCAGTGCTTTGTATAAAACACAAGAGTCTCTGCACTTGAAATTCTGGCTAGACTGTTGATTGCATCATTTGAGCATGTTTATCTGGCCTTTCTTGCCTTTGAAGTGCCATGTTTCATTTCTCTCCTCCCCACCGCCCATCCCACACACACAGCCTTCTCTCCGTAACCTCAGATGACCGAAATGTCCGGTCTCTAAGTGTGCCATGTGTCCCCTCCATCCAGCAATGTCTATTCTGGCATCCGTCCCCATTTCCTGCCTGCTTGAAATTTTTTCAACATCCAGGTTTACCAAAGTCCTTATTTATGTATTTCCCAAATGTTCCAAATTCAGGGTCAAGGTCACATTAATAGTTCCATAGCACACTAATATCTATAAAGTAAAACATACTGTATTTAAGATTCAGTTTATCTGCCTATAAACTCCCATTACAAATGGTGGGGGTATGTTCATACTGTTGCTTGTTGCATATGGAGTACCTAGCCAAATATTACTTTTGTGTGGTGTATACTAATTTAGGTGTTTTAGAAAAGATAACTAAGGTCCAGTTAAAACTCTTGAAAACATTGAAATAATATTGGCCAAACTAGACTTAGACACAATTAATGGAATACAATGAATAAATTGCCAAAATCTTGGAGATTCGAAACAACCATGTATTCTCTTGCTGTTGTGGGGCTGCAGGTCTGAACTGAAGGTGTGGGCATTGCCCAGCTCCCTCGGGAGGCTCTGGGGGCAACCCCTCGCCCACCTCTTCAGCCTCAGGTGGCTACTGGCCCTCGTTAGCTTGTGATTGCCTCTCTCTCTCTGTCCCATTTTCAGTGGCCTTCTCCAGTGGTGTCGTGGTAAATCTGCGTCAGTCTCTCTGTTTTAAGGCCATATGTGATTGCATTTAGAGCCCAGCTGGATAATCCAGGATCATCTCTGTCAGTTAGAAAGTGGACATATCATTGGGGCCGCCAAGCGGTCCATGATAGCAGGTTACAATGTGTGAGTTATGATTAGAGGAATACAGTCCAAGCCATCAATAGTTCAGGAAAGTGAAAAGTCTTTGACCTTAAAAACAAACTAACAAAAATGCTGGCAATCAGTGGTTCTAAAAGCTATGCTATGAGAAGGGCACCCAGCTGCCAAAGGTTGTGAAACCCCAAGATGGTACAGAACATGCTCAGGACTTGTCTAATTTCTAGAATATGAAATACAAAAAACCAGAAGGGTAGTTTGGATAAGAAAACAGATGGTCATTAAAATATTCTTCATAGTTTACATTAATATATATTTAAAAAATGAGATAAAGTTGATCAAGAGAATAACATGAATAAGTCCCATAAGATTACGTATGCAGCTGTGTACATGATGGCTTAGATGTAGGAGTCAATCTGTCAATTAGTTAATCCCATGTGGAAAGTCATTCTTTTTTCTGTTGAATATAATGGCAGGAAGCCTTGGTGTAAGTAAAAGAAAAATACAATAATCTTAACAATGTCATTAAAGTCATGAAATTAATTTTGTTAAGTTCTTTTCAAGGAACATAAATTTTAAAGAAATTCTTTCATGTTATCACAGTATACTATATGTTAATATTGAAAAAATACTTAGGCATTTGGAAATGTATCAAGATTAACTCTACCATTAAAGCAAAAACTTGCCCCATCACCATAAGATTAGGGTGGTGGGTTAGCATTGTTTTCTTAAAGAAAATGTGGAATGGGACTGTTCATGACTTTGCTCTATTTAAAATTTCTGTTTCTTCTCATGGCAATGTCTTGTGCCCATAATTGAGTATGCAGTAAATACAAAGTTTTATTTTCAAATCTTTATAGATACTCATGAGACATTTTTCTGATTGTTCCGGTTGAGTTTAAAATTTTTATTATAACTTGGGATCATTTAGCTATCACTTTGTTATTCCATATGTCAGGGCATTTTACCTCATCTTTTATATTTTTCCCTTCTGTTTCAGTAATATGTTAAAACTCAACACAGTACTGAGAACTACAATTTCCCAAGAAACTATGTGAACTTTTAGATCCTAAGAACCAGGTTCCTAAAAGAATTCATTTCCTAATTCAACACAAGACAGCCACAGCACTTGTGTGAGGTGACATCTACCTAACATGGTTTTTTGGTTCGGTTTGGTTTGGAGTAAACATGTGCCCTCCCATTTAAAATAAAAAATTTGTTGTGATAGGAACAATTACATCTCCCTCTTTAGAACACAGGGTAATTGGCTCGTAGTTGTCTTTTAATTTAAAAGTCATCATGTACTAGTCCATTGACCTTCTTTCAAAACCCACCTTCAGGAAATGAGTCAGTATTTTGGTGTCACAAAACATGTGTGGGCCCTGATATTCATAGCACTACCTAAAAAAAAATTCAAAAATCATCCTATGAAGCCTTTAGTGTTATTTACTGGGTGTGGGAAATTGAAAAGATAGAGGAACATGCCAAACATCACCATGAGGACAGCTGACTAGGTCTGCTTTCTTCAAGTCATTCAGATGAACTAGCGCGTAAAGCCATGGGAGGTACTCTTGTTGTTTAACAGACACCTAACACAAAATTTAGTAGGGGAGACTTAGATGCCTTCTTATGTGTTAAAAGATATTTTGATGTGAAGTTTGCAAATTTACTGAGCAATAGACTGCAGCAAGGAATGACTTGTTTCGTTAGTTGTGATCATGGTATTATCGGTAAATAAAAAATGTCCTTATTTGTGTAGATGTGCATTGAATTATTAAAAGTGAAACATCATCATGCATGTAGTTTACCTTAAAGAAATAAGCAATAAAAAACAAAAGAATAAGGGAAATATGCCAAAATTTCCACAACTATAAATCTAAGATATGAGTTCACAAGGGTTCTTTTATCATTGTCTCTATTTTTATACATGCTTGAAAATGTAAAAGAATATTTTTAAAAGTACTCATGAGTGCTGAGGTAAGGGTATTTAGAATTCTAGGAAGTACATATTGAAACATAGATAGAGTATACTGCAAATCATTAATAGTTAGTTATCTCATCCATTTTTACCTGATAAAATTAGCTAAGAATATAGATTATCATTAGGTCTGAAGGATCATGTTAAATTGCACTCTTCCTTGGGCAGCATCCCTCCAGCGCCCCTACTTGACTCATGCCAGACGACAGAGGGGAGTGCTTTGCGGGTCCAGCCCCAAGGTCCCAAAGCAGCGCGTAGAGGGTGAGTTTAGAGCTGAGGGCAGAGCACGGGCAGCTGGAGCACCTAAAAAATATCACCACCTCAATAAAGCAGCCCTGCTCTGTATCATTTAAGATGAAACATTTTTATCATCTTTTCTTCCACCTTTGTTTTCTAAGGTGTCTTATTTGCTGATTATCTATCACTTCACTATTTGATGAGGCCTTTGAGAGCAATACCCATGTTATTTTACTTTTTGCAAATATGCAAACTTCTAACCACAGCGTACTGTATATGGTGGGAGCTCAACATATAGGTGTAAGTGTGAAGTATAATGGGAAGCTGGTGGGGTCTAATGTGTGCACGTGAGTGACTTTCTTATGCTTTTTTCCTCACCATATAAAGCAAAGTATCGATTAAAGCAAGTAGGACTTCTTGAAGCAAATCTGCTTTGGACAATTTTTTTAATGTTTCAATTTCATCCATCTCAAGGAAAAAACCTTTAAGAAATTATTTTGTCACTCATTATTTTCCAGAACTTTAATGAAGCAGAGCCTAAGGGGATATTGCCAACACACCAGCCTAGATAAAGTCACTAAAATGTTGGGCCAAACATCACACGCGTCGGTCGGTGCCTCCTGCCCGCTGCAGCCTCCTGAGTGTGACGGTGGGTCTCCCTCAGGGGGCACTGCGCCTCTGCGTCTGGTACTCTGAGGGGCTGGCTGCCCTCTCAGCAAGTCCTGAGGAATACATGCCTTGCCCCCTACATCAGCCGATTCACTCACACCCTGTCTGCTTGCTCTTCTCAATCTGTGTTCTTTGGAGAGCAACGTACATAAAACCACACAGCCAGAACTGACCTTGCAAAGTTCATTACAGGGGGCACAGAACAGCAACGGGATATGAAAGGTGTGTTAATACTAGAGAGGGCAGAATGGTGTCCTCTCTGTAAGGACCACAGGGCACTTGGTGGATGTTGGGAGGCACTGAGGGGGAGGGAGGAAACTCTGGTTTAAGAACCAAACCTGAGTCCATTTAAGACTCAAATTCTTCATTTGAAATTGAGAGTAATGTTAATTTATCTGCCATCCCCATCAAGTACATGTGGAATATCAATATATTTAAGGAGCATGAGGTTTCACTGTGCTTCATTCTGCAAATCTAGGAATTGAAAACGTAATGTTTTGTACAACAATCATGCTAGCTCTAGATCTTAATTTGGTCTACACTAGGATGCTTTGTCTGATTCCCTACTTCTTTATTCAAATTCAAGCATCATTATCTCATTCACTGTCCAACTCAAATTTGCTTCTCAGTGATGTCTTCCCTTTTGGGGCATTTCCTGCTCCACCTCTTCGCAGAGCCACTCCTACATTGTAGGGTTTCTGGGTCTTGCAGGGAGGAAGGTGATTGCTGACAAAACTGGCTCCCAAGCAGCAGGGCAGGTGGCGTGGCGTCTTCGGTTTCACACACCTCCGCTGCTGGCCACACCAGGCAGTGGGGCTGCAGGGCCATCGGTGGGCCAGCAAGGGACCAGAAGCATCCCTGGACTCAGCTCAAATCAGGGTGAAGTGTGTGGTGTCTGATGTCTGGGATGGTCTCAGCCAGAGCGGGGCCTCCCCGCCAGCCCATTGCTCACAGATGTGGATGGGTGGCATCCTTCAGATGAAATTCAGAAGTCGGATCCCTCTTTTCAGAAACACCCCTCAGCAGCAGAGACTGGGAGCTGGAGAAGACACAGTCTCCCACTCTTCTGCTCTCTGCCCAAATTCTGATAGGAAACAAACAATCATTCCTTTTCCCCCACCTATCTTTTTTCCAAATTGTTTTGTGTTTTATATCTGATCCTCCAGCAAAGGGGAATGAGACAAAACACCCCCTGGTTTCATGTTTTCCCAATCCTGTTGTGATTAGGAAGGCGGTGCTGGGTCTGGGCTGACAAGTGAGCGCTCAGGTTACTTATAATGGGACAAAGGTCAGCAAGAACCCTTCGTGGCTGCAAGCATCACTTAGTTACAAGTTAAAAGCAGATATTCAAACGCAGTTTAAGAAAGGAAAACACCATACAACATTAACAACTGAAAGTGTGTATAGTGAGATTGCTTACAATAAGGATACACGGTACTAAGTGTGTCTTTATAAACGGGTTGTGAATCAGAACAGTGGTTTGGAATCTCCTGGTACTTAGGTTCATAGAAATCCTTATATCATTGATAAAAACTGCCTAATGTTCTGCCAAACTGACAAGATTCTCCTTTATATAAGTTACTATAGGTCACAAGGGTTTTACTGTTATGGATAAGGGATCTTTGCATTGACAGTTAAAATTTATAAACCAATGAACTGTCCAAAAATAACTGAGATAATGCATTAAGCCACCTTCAAATGAATTCTAATCCTTGTTAACCTAAATATGGCAATGTTTTCGTATCAATATGTTAGTGTATATTTTGTGGAGTGAATAAACGTCTTGCACGTTCAATTTCCATGCATGTCATTTTTAATAGAAAACATGTGAATTATCATTATACCCTGTCAGATTTAGTCTCTAATTAACGCTATTATGGGCTACAGGAGTGCATTCAATCCTGAATACATTGGTCATTAACTGCAACAGCTAAGAGAGGTAAAGAGTGCATAAAAAGACCTGAAGACAATTCAGAAAGCAGAATTTCACAGGAATAGTTTAATGTACTGGAAACTTTCATTTCATAATAAACTTTTCACCAATGAGAAACTGAAGTCAATTTGGCAAAACCAACATCAGTTATGCATTGTTTCAATGAAAAAAATGACATGAAATCCATCTATGTCAGCAAGAGTCTTATTTCAGAGAGTTTTAAACAAGAAGAACAATCTTGAAGAATGTGCTGGTATGTGTGTGAATCAAGTGCCTGTCAGATGTATTTACTCACTTCTAGTTTACAGACCCAACAAGTCATCCAAAAATGGTTTTGGCTTTAGGAAGACTTATTAATCGCTATAAAAACTTTATTTTAAACAACTAAACTCAAAAGTCAATGGTTTCTTCCATTTACAACTTACATAAAGTCAAATATACTCTTAGTATTTCTTACTATTTTTTAGTGTTTTAAATGCAATCTTTCAAAACATAGAAAATAAAGTTAAAAAACATTTTTCTATAGTTATTCTACCTTAAAACTTAGAATTTTTTTCTATTTTCATAGTTAATAGGCTATATTCATAGTAATGATTATAGATCACACATACATCTGTGCTCAAATGAAAACCTTACATGTTTTTCTAAATATGTTCCCTGCAGAAAATTATTTTCCTACCCACTTCTTTTAATAATTTAATTATAGTCCATTTAATTAGGTTTGTTTTTTTAGCTTGGCACTTACCCTGCCATGAGCTATGCTAGATGCCAAACCTAGCATAATAGACAAATTATTCCACTTTTCTTATTTTGACTTATTTTCTATAATTTTTACTATTATAAATATCAATTCAATTAACATATTCATATCCAAAGCACTTTTCTTTCTTTTTGTTTATTTTTCTTAGAATAACTTCTTGAAAATGATAATGGAGTTAAGAAGTCCTAATTACATCATGATTAAAGATTCCCAATCACCCCAGTTTAGCCTGTGATACACTAATGTCCTCAAATCTAGCCAGGTTTGAGTATTACTATTAAACTTGTAACATCTTTTAGAAGAAGTTAACATTTTCAATCAAGGCTAGATTTCCCAACAAGATAAAGTATTGTACACTATGAACTTTCCTTGGTCACAGAAGGAGCCCTTGAAATAGTGATAGTGGGTGGGAATGTAAGGCTTGAACACTTCATATCTTCATCTGAACCTAATGGTTCATCACCTTCAAATCAAGTCCTGAGAGTCTGCCCCCTGGCAGTTGAAAACCAGGGAGAACCCTGGCTCTGAATCAAAGCCAAGCTCTCAGGACACAGACCAAGGCATAAGGAGAGCCACATCCACTTTCACTGGTGACCCACCAGCAAAGCTTGTGCAAGCGGATGGTGGTCTCTTGGGAATCACAAACCCACTGGCCTATGAGGTCACCTCAAACCACTGTGCTCCACCCTGTGACTCTCCTTATGACAGCAACACTTTTAGACAGTACAATACATAACAGAAACAAAAAGCCAGCAAATAGGAATGGCCTGACCACACTAAGGATGCCAGATAAAGGAGAACTTAAAACAAAACCCAGTACCACGCTAAGAAAAAACAGCTAAGGAACACAAACCAAGGTGAGCAGAGCTCAGATCCAGTGCTGACTTTCCACATCTTGTGAGCCGTGAGCCGCAGGGCACAGGGGGTCACTGTGGGTACCACACCTGGCTGAAGCCCAGAGTCCATGCTGATGGGCAGAGCAGTCTGGACCCTAGTGGGGCCTCCCTGATTCATTGTGGAAATAGAAGACTGACCAACTGTAAGTATGTGACGGCTACACTTTCAGAGCTGGTTATATACAGCAAGAGGAGCAGCCACCACACTTGTGTTTTGGCAGAGACCAAAAGGCCAGAAGCGAGTGGGGAAACTTTATAGTGGGGGAGGTTCGGGCAGGCTCCAGTGGAGGAGCGGTCTGGGGAAGCTGGAGCAGGCTAGTAGCGGGGCACCCCATTGATTGGTTAGAGGAGCCTGTTTGGCTCTTTTTGTTGGTCCTAATTTAGAAGTGAGAGCAAACGTTAGAGAAGCTGTCCATTGTTGATCATGTCCTGACTATTTGGGACCAACTGTTGCAAAAGTTATTGTTTAGTTTCTTGGCTTGTCACTGGAGAGCAATCTGGCTTCCTGCAAGTCTTAGCAGGCTGGCTTCCTGCGTAATTTACTGTAAATAAGGGGTTGGTTTCCAGGGCAGATTGCTGCCGGTTGGGTCAGATTCTGTTTTTATATCTGGTCTGGCCATTGTCTGTTTGCACATTCCATCTCTCTTGGGATGGACTAAGTCATTTTTAGCATTTAACCTTGTCCTTAATCCTGATAAAGCTTATCTCACCTTGAATATTCAAAATAAGCCATACCAATTCCCTCACCATTCAATGCAAACCTCAGAACATTGAAAATCTAAATTATTATCCTGGAGAAGTGGTGAGGCAGACAGTGCTCATTTTTCTGAGCAAAGCCCTGCCTGGAGAAGGTGGGAGCTGGCGGGAGTTGCAGACACACACCTGTGTTAAAAGGTCTTTTAGGTCATTAGCTAGGAATGGAAACAGAGAAACCCTTCCTGCAGATGTGAAGTCATCAAAATCACTTACCTTTAACTTTTCCGGAAGATGAAGAGGGAGAGTTCTTTCCCCGTCATATTCTTTTTTTCTCTTTCAACCTCAAGTGTAAATTCCTGCCTTTGGACTTCAGCTTTTGTTATATGTCACGCTCATTCACTAGTCTACACAAGCCCACTCTATCCAGCCATTGAGTTTCTTACGGCCAATGTTAGTCAGTGTCCGGTCTGAATGGCCAGTGCCTCTTCCAAGACAATTGTTATATATTTTGAATATCATTCTGTGCACTATGTTATTTTTAAGTTTTTTAAAATAAATTCATATTGTTTGATATATATGCATTTTTATTTTATGTAAGTGTCATTATGCACACAAACAGTTCTGTTTCTGACTTTTTTTTTTTCACCCAGCACAGTATTTTAAAGATTCATCCATGTTTCTACATGAGCACCTAATCCATTTCTTCCATATGGTAGATGTTGTTTGGCTCCCTCACCAGAAACACTCAATGGGACCAATGTGTCCATCTGGGATGGTTACATTCTAGGGATGTTGGCCTCTGAGTTTTCGCACCTGTTCTCTTCTCCAAATCAATGCCTTTAGCTGATGGGAGCCACGTGACTGTGAGACGGAGCATGGGTGTAGTCAGAGTAGGGTGAGGGCCTCCAGAAAAAGCAGGGCAGGATATTTACAGTCGGCAATATAACAATGGGCAAAGAAGTCCCTTTTGAAACTCTGTGTTAAGCATTATGCAAAGTCAAGATCACACTAATCCTCTAGGATCAAGATACCAGACTAAGAATATAGACATCTTCAGTAAGATCAGTTAAAAGTCAAAAGGCCAGGAGCAACTTGGCCTAAAATGATTGAGTGGTTTGACAAATAGGGAAGAGTATCTCAGTATAACCCATGACTTTACTGTAAACAACCCTAGCAAGCAGAGAACAACCCAGCCCACCTTGAGGGCAGGGCAGGTGGTACAAGTCCACACCCCTAAGCCTTTTTTTTCATGTTCTGGAAAAATCCTCATTTGCCTATAAAAACCCCTAGACAACCCACCACCCCGAGACTCCCTTGTTCCCTCCTGGCGTGAGCCGGGAACTCTGTCCTTCCACTTTATCTCTAAAAAAAAGCCTGTACCTTGCTCTCCTACCTTGCCTGTTTGCTAAGCTCATTCTTCGGCTTCGTGAACAAGAACCCCGGCATGATCTTTGGGGGCTCATCCGGGGTAGCTTCGGAGGTGACTATTGGCATCCAAGCCTGCCTTTTCTTTCACTGTCCTTATAGAAGGAAGCTGTCCATGGCACACAACTTCGGGTGCTTGTCAGCCACTTAAATGGGACTAGCCTGGCTGCCGATCTCAAAAGTCTCAAGCGACAGGTTTCCCCGTGTCTCCTTCAGTGGATCCCCCGTCTCTCATGGGAGCTGGGAATGTCACCTGAGTGGAGGCCAGGATTCCCTTTCAAAGGCATCCCCTTGGGTGCAAGAGACTGAGGAAAGTCGTGGGCAACTGCGAGAGTCTAGGCTGAGGCTACACCTCAGCATCTTCTCAAAGGCCTGTGTGTCTGGAATCAGATCCCGACAGCCCAACTTGGTATCCATGAGGAGTGTCTCTCTTTCTCTGTCTCTGACTTCCAGCCTGCTTCTCCAGGCCGCCCTGGCCTCTGAGTGAGGCAGGGGGCGCTCCTAACTCTCTTCTAACTTCATCAATGTCACGGAACTCGATGCTCACCACCACACGGTAGGAGATCTATGCTTCGCTCTTATTCCTGACTTAGTACTGTACTTTTTTATCTCACGAAAATGTATCTGGGCACCCATTAGCCACTTAAAAGACAATTAGTGTCGGCTACCAGTCTTCAAGTCTTGGGTGAAAGGTTTCCCGGCATCTGCCACTCCTTGATCCCCCGCCTCCGGATGGATGGGAATGTCAAGGAGTGGTTGAGCTTATTTCCTACTTTCCTATCCTAATCTGCAGACTCCGAGGGCAGACCAGACTAGTAGACAGTGGTCCTTGGATCTTGGCTCCAGCCAATTGATCCGATGGCACTGAGTGAACCTCTGGCTAGGCTGCTGCCTATGGGAGAGTCACAGATGACTCCCCCACCCACAACCTCTTGTCTCAGATCAGATTTGTTATAGTAAGTGACTGGCTAAATGATTTCCAGGCAGTGGCAGAAACTGGTGTTTAAGAGTATAGATCTCCCCCCCACCCCATAAATGTCCATGGCAGCCTCTGAATTTTATCTCTGCCCTTGGAAAAAGTTCCCCTGCTCCCCATTCAAAGCAGTCCTCCTAGGCCTGTACCACTTACTCCTGTGTAATGCAAATGAAGTCTGTGAAGTAATCAAACTGAACCCCGAGATCAACATGTAAATGGCTCTATTCTATTGATCTCCCTTTATTAGAGGCAGTGATCCTGGGGCTTGCATTTCCTTTTCTGCGGCCCCAGGGAAGCAAAATGGGTTTGTGTCTCTGACCAAGGCTCAGGTAGAGCACAGTCCCTGCACTTATTGGACAGGCAGGGGGCTCTCAAAGAATGACTAAAGCTTGTGCAGAGAAAACTAGGATCCAAATTAGAACTCCCAAAAGGCGTAAAGTAAGAGCATACTGGTGAAGGTCCCACTAGATCCAGGGCTCTGAAGCAACTCTTGCTTAGTGGAAAGGCAAGAGAGAAATCAAGGCAAGGTGCAGGCCACGCTGGTAAAGAGTGGTTAAGTCCAGTAGGCCTGGCAGAGGGGGTGACTAATCACTGTCACCTAGGCTCCAAGGCGAGGGGACACCCTCACAGAGAGAGAAGTCAATTAGGTGCTGGACACCTGTCTTTCTCTCTCTTCTAGATGGGAGCATCCTCTTCAAGTTTAAAGCCAGACACGCCTCTGGCATGCATTCTGAAAACCTGGGAGCAAATTCATCCCCAGACCCTGAAGAAGTGCCTTATCTTCTGCACACAAGCCTGGCCTCAATACAAACTCTCTAATGGAGAGGCTTGGTCCCTGAGAGAAGTATACAATATGATAGTTATGCAGCTAAATTTATTTTAATGCAAGGAAGGGAAATAGTCAAAAGTCCCGTGGACTACTACCATATGATACTAGTTTTCTAAATTTTTTTGGTGAAAATCTACTCTACTTATTGGGTTCATTATCTTCAAAAATTGAGATGTTTTTAAACTAGACTCCCTGAAATAGATGATATGTATCTTCTGAAATACAGCCTGGCTTTAAATGACTGGTGCTAGAATTGTACTTGCATTTCATTTCCAGCTCCTGAACACACACAGTCCCTATCAGTTCAGAGCCTTCATCAGCCCTGTTAGTCTGGGGCCATCTAAACCTTAACCCAGTTATGTAAACTGCTCGCCCTTAGAGTGTATTCTTGCAAACTGAAATACTTTTAGTCAAATAAACTAAAAAGATTGCAAAGGTTTTCTAATTGTTTTATCAAAGCAGTTTCTCATGCTTAAAGTTCTCAATGAGTTGTCTGAGTATTAAAGAAAATGAGATCTTAGTGTGAAAAGGACTAAAAGCTAAACTTTGCTAACAATTGTAACCTTCTGTATTTGCCTTTAAGGTATTTTGTTGTCATTCTGGTTAAACAGATAAGTATTGCTTCATGGCAACCTATAATCCTATTTAAGAAAGTGCCAAAGAAACTTTCTTCTGAAAACTTCCCAGAATCAAATTCAAAAAGGTGCTTTTACCTCTAGTTAACTCTGATATTTTCCAGAGGGCCCCTGGAACATGTCAGAGAAATTTTTTTCTCATTGGGGGAAGTATTTGGCTAATTCAGCTTATTTATCTGATATATAATTACATGCTTAATTACCTGGAAAGCACTGTCAAAGGGAATGATGCTAAACTTTGTTACTAAATGTTTTGTATTGCAGAAATATCCAAATTTCCTTATGTCAACTGTCTTATAATAAGCTCTCATCAGATCTTTAGCCACTGTCATTTATAAGTCTTTTGTCATTTATAGTCACAGTTTTATTACTCCTAAGCTAGTAAAGAACTAGATTTCAGCAGAACAGGTATTACATAGGGTTAAGTAAACTAAGGAAGTTCAATGTTGCTGATAAAGTGTTTAAAGCTTTTTCTCTTAAGCTGACTGACAACAGTTTAGTAATTTACAATACCTTTGTAAGCAGAATTGAAACACTTATCTTTCTCTCTACCTGATCCCTCCAGAATTTAAAAACTCTCAGTGACTCTTTTTATATTTCATGGCAGTATGTTTATTTGCATAAGTTCAATAAGAATCTGCTTTCCTTGTAAGAGGACCAATTAAAAACACTGGCTATATTACCAAGGCTTTGACTGAAATGTCATACCTGAGAGACATGTGCATAAACTCAGATATGAACAGCTCTAAGGAACTAAGGTTGACCTTATAGAGCCAACAAAGCCCCTTGGAAGAACTGGCCTGGTACCTTGCTTATAGAATTCCCAGCAGCCTTACCAGGTGAGTAAGGAAGGTCACTTCCTGGCAGGTGCAGGAACCTCAGAATGTCTTGGGGACCTCAAGAAGAGAGGAAATTCACCCAAATCCACAGGTACTGCAGGCAAAACCTGATGGCAAGTCTGGCTTGGCTTTCTGGCCTCGAGGCCTTTAAAAGTCCAATCTGAAGTTCCTTATAAAAAGTTCCAGCAAAGCACATTTAAAAGAGCCTATGTAATCACTTGCTCTTCTTGCTGCACTTATGCAAATAATCAAGCCAAGTGATAATTATTTTCTTAATCTGGTTACTTTTAATAAAAATGAGGGTGATTTTAGAGAAAAGTATTGTTTCAATAATGCAGCCTTATCTATACTGAGTCCTAATACTAGTCATTGGTACATAAACTAGATCCAGAATTCTAGTTTGATTCTCTAGAGTTTTACTATTTCTAATCCTCATAGTCAGCCAGTCATTCTTTAAACTCCTTGTCAAGTCTGTTCTTCCAGAATGGAAAATCCAACTCCAGATGTTGCTACTTAACCTAATAACATGGTTTATTCTATCTCGCCTAGAAGCCATAAGACTGCAAATCGTGATAGCAATAGAACCCAGGATGGAAACTCCTATTTTCTGAGGCCCTCCCACTTACCACTGATGGAGACCTAGCTGCACCACTTATTGTGCCCCTCCTCAGCATGAAGCAGCCAGAGCGGTCGTCACCCCCTTTCCCTAGCAGCAGCTAGGGTTTCCATCTGTAGAGGGGGGAATGAGACAGGGACCATGGGTGTAGTCAGACTAGGGTGAGGGCCTCCAGAAAAAGCAGGGAATGATATTTACAGTCAGCAATATAACAATGGGCAAAGAAGTCCCTTTTGAAACTCTGTGTTAAGCATTATGCAAAGTCCAGGTCACACTAATCCTCTAGGATCAAGATACCAGACTAAGAATATAGACATCTTCAGTGAGGTCAGTTAAAAGTCAAAAGGCCAGGAGCAACTTGGCCTAAAATGATTGGGTGGCTTTACAAATAGGGACGGGTATCACAGCATAACCCATGACTTTACTGTAAACAACCCTAGCAAGCAGAGAACAACCCAGCCCACCTTGAGGGCAGGGCAGGTGGTACAAGTCCAAACCCCTAAACCTTTTTTTTTTCATGTTCTGGAAAATCCTCATTTGCCTATAAAAATCCCTAGACAACCCAGCACCCTGGGACTCCCTTGTTCCCGCCAGGAGCTCTGTCCTTCCACTTTATCTCTAAATGAAAGCCTGTACCTTGCCCTCCTACCTTGCCTGTTTGCTAAGCTCATTCTTCTGCTTCGTGAACAAGAACTCCGGCATCAGCAGGGAGGATACAAGAACACATCCTCTTACCCCCAGGGCAGCTGCTGTAAACCAATGTACTATAAAAGTTAATCCCTTGCCTCTGGTTAAGACAAACTGAACTGTGGCACAATTTATACTCCAAAGTTCATCAGATGAGGCTACCCCTACCCCTTTCTAGAAACATCTATTTGCCCAGGTTCTTTGCTGCTCTGACCTGCATCCCTCACTTTTCTGTTGGGTTCTCCTGAGAGTATTCAGTCAATAAATCACTGTAGAGCAATCAATACCATAAGCTCTTCTTTTAGAGAGCCCATCCAAAACAGGCCATACTCTGAACTTGCATCTACTACATTTTCCTGCTTTATCCAGTTGCCGTTAACTTCGTCCCACCACAAGCATCTCTCTAATGAATATACCTATAAACCTATTTGGAGTTTTCTTTTCTTTATACATTCTCAGGAGTGGAATTGCTGTAATAGAGTGTGCTGCACATTATGCAATTAAGCACTTCCAGCCTGCTCTACTGAGGGTTCCATATTTCTCTAGATTCTCACTCTGGAAAGTTTAAAGTCCCTTCAGTTATTGCTGAAATTCTGTTTCAGATTGGCTGGTCTACTGTCATTGAGATTTTTATAAGACAAAAATGTCACACCTTGGGTCCTATTTATCCAATCAACAAATTTATTGGTTCTTATTTAAATCAAACTGTGTATATGAAGTGTGTGGGTTTGAGTAATAGAGGGGTTTTGTTAAATTACATCGGCAGGGCACCATCCACATATAAATTCCTCTAGCCTTCATTTTCCTTTCAATGTCTCGATCCTTAGCTTCCTAAGCTGTCAGGGAAATACATTAACAAGGCTAAGATTTTTCATTCATTCAGGTGACATTTTTTGAAGAATTGAATCAACATCTATTGTGCACATACTATATGCTATGCCCTGTGTTGTGCTCTGGGAAGCATAACATTTTAAAAGACATATTTTACCTGATTTGAGTATTGACAGAGTCAGTATTTAAATTTCTACTTGGAAATAAATCTAATGATTTGGTTAAGTTTAACAAGCAGTGTAGTTAACTGCATGAGTCCAGGGCTGGGAACAGCTAACTTATTGATAGGGGTGTACAGAGTGGTCTCACAGCATGGACCACATGGCTCATTTACCCCCAGTCCTCCAGCCTTTCTGTGGCTAGAACTGGAGTAAAGTTTTAGGGTGGAAGATGAACATTCTGCTATGATGTCATCTAGGATCATTTCCCTGGTCCTATTTCATGACTCTAATGCATTAAATAGTAAGGCTTTAATACATTCTGCAAGTGTAGTGAGGGCATCACAGAGACCAGTGATTCCTAACTAAATCAATCAAAACAACCCAGGGTCCCACTAAACATTTAGTGACTACTCAGTATTTTTTGGGCAGCCAGACTGCTCACTTTTCCTTTCCTATTAGCTCATTTCATACTTCTAGTCCAAGGTTAGATATGGTTCTTTCCCTTATTGGTCCAGGTTCTGACTGAATCTGTCTTTTACCTCTACCCTCTTCATTTACTTTTGGGTAGTATTATTATTGATGCAACTGCTGTTATTTTGTGAAGCCTTTCCTAGCAGGCTAACTGTTCTAATGATAGCCCTTAGAGTCATCTCCAGACTCTAGTTTAGAATTTCCCAAATTTGTAGTTACATTGCAGTCATCTCTGGAATTCTGTAAAAAGTGGAGATGTTCTGATATTGTCTCTAGAAATTCTGACTCAGTAGGTCATGTGGAGCTTGAGAATCTGTATATTTTAAAAATATTTTCCACCCTCGTAATGACCCACACACCAGCCTGCAAGTTCACAGTTGCCGTGTCTTGAGCCTAATAGAATTTAGTATAGATATCCATAGAATGTCCCTTAGCCTTGCTCTGAACCCAGCCAATTCTCCAACCCCCAGACAGACATAAAGTCATTTTCTTTCACAAATTACTCTATTCTCCATAAAAGTAATGCTTCAGGGCTCCAGGGGTGAGCTCTGTTCATGGATGGAAGCCCAGTCCCAGAATTCCCTCCTTACTCCCAACTGACACATCATTATGAAAAGGGTTCAATCCAGCCAGAGCCTTAAACCATGGGTAGGGCACCAGTTATTCATCCTACCTTAAAGAACAGTGAGTCTCTCTGTCTTCATTTAGCCATTCTTCTTTCATTTCCCTTCTTACAAACTGGATTCTGACTCCCTCAGCCCACCTCACTCTAAAATGTAAACTTATAAGAAACCTAGTTCCAAGGCATTAGACAACAATCTGAATACACAACCCATCTGACTGGGTGACCTACAGCTAATTTGCTCTAGAAACAAATCTGAGACTACGAGATGCCTAAGTAATATCTCAGGCCTGGTCATTATCCATACAGGATCCAAAATATATAACTAACATGATTCTTTCCCATCCTGGTCTCACTCAGTCAGGGATCTTCTGCCTTTCTCCTCTCTGACCCTGATTAATGTTCAGTAAGGTCTGGTGTGCATGCATGATCCTGTTCTTTTAAATTTTCATAACGTTTGACTCAGTATTCCCACCTCTGATTCTCTAACATAAGAGCATAATCCAAGATTAAAACAAAGAATTGTCCACAATTATAAGTACTGTAAATTTTTTAGAACAAATTGAAATAACCCTGCAGTTCAACAGAGAATAATAGTTTAGTAGATGATGGCATAGTTTTAAATTGGCATATTATGTCACCATTAAATATGATGCTTGTGAATGGGTTGGTGACTTGAGTAAATGATAATGATTATAGTGGTTTGAAAAAAGCAACATACAAAATTATATAAAAGTTTTAAAGTCTATAAAAAAAATTGTAATTATTTTCAATTTTTAGTTTTGATTAATTTTAACCTTAAACAAAAGTTACAAAAATAGTACACAGTTCTCTTGCATTACTCACCAGACTTTGTTTGATGTTATCCTACAAGACCACAGTACAGTTGTAAAGAAAAGGAATTAGTGTTTCTGGATCCTTTTATTATTGGTATTCTTCTTGCTCTTTTGTATTTTAAAAATTCATATAATTATTATGGATTTATTTAATAATCAAAAATCATAAATTTCATAAAGAAAAAGATCAGCTCTAGTCCAGAGATGTGAACCACAAATGCAGAAACATCCTGAATCATAATAACAACCACATCCTACAGATATTTTGATTAGTTACTGAATTTTGGGTTTAATTAGGTCTTTGCTTTGCATCAGTGATGAAACCAATACTTCCCAACTTGTCTTTTACACACTTTGTATATTTACAATCCCATCAAATCCCTTGTCTGATTTACCCTGATATCCAGCTGACTTACAAATCAGCTCTTTCTATTTTGTTGAATCAACCCAAGCCACCCACTCTGAAAGCTCTCATGTACCTTTAAAGTTGAACATTCCTATCACGGACTCTATAGACTCACTTATAATCAGAAATTACTGCCCTGTGAAGAAGATTGATAATCCCCTTATACTCTGCATATAATAATACTTCACCTACTTTTCCCCATAATCCGAACTACTTTATTTAACAAAGAAAATAATAATATTGCTCAACTTCAGGCATCTTTTGAAACTAATTGTTTGAAGTGATCTGCGATTAGATCTTACAAAATTTTATTAGAAAACTTAACTGACCTAGGCCGAACACAAACACACACAGGCTATATAGCTATTAATATTTGCATCTTTGGGAATCCATTGGTCCTGACCCCTGAGAAAAATATTGTTCATTTGAACACTAACACTAACAAACAGAAGAAACACTAACTTGTGTTTAAAAAACACTATATAATCCTGAGACTCTTGCATAAGAAGCGTGAAATGGCATATCAATGTATTCAATGTTCAGCTGGGCTACAAAAGGGATGCAGGGTATATGGGCTTTATTGTGAGATTCCAGTTGATCAGTCATAGGCTTTGAGACTCCTGTATAAGGTTCTATAGCAATAATAAGACTTATTCCAACCTTTGAAATAAAAAGGGTGAAAGAGTGAACCAGATGTAACAATTGTTAGCTGTAATGGAGTAATTGCTAATAGGTTTCCTTTCTGCTCTAAACAACACTTAAGCTGCACAGAAAGCCAAATATTTTCAGGTATAGTTCATCAAGCAAAACAGAGCCATAGTCCTTGAGATAAGGAATGCATTCAAGATGAGCTAAACGTTAGTGCCGTCTTCATACTTGAAAGGCTTGAGAGGAGCCCAAATTGAGAGTTTATATCTCTGAACTGAGGAGGCAGAAATCAGAATTTAGGGCTACTTAGGAGATTAGAATTTGTGGTACAGGTATAAGAGAGGTGGTAGGTCCATATGATTGTGATGGTAGAGTTCTTCGAAGGTGGTAGCTGAGATCTAGGACTCACATGTGCACCACTCAAAAAAAATTAGTGGAGAGAAACTGCTAGAAGGCAACAAACTAAACAGAGACAACAGAAGTAGCACAGTGCTAGGAAATGTTGGTGGTTAATCCTCGCCAAAGAAAAACCGTCCCTGAGAACACATACATTCTGATGAGAGCCACACAAAAGGCAAAAGGAGGTGACATTAGTTAAAAAACATGACAGCTGAACACCCTTTGAAGGAAGAAAAGATAATCCAGGCTTCCTGAATTGCATCATTCATAGTGTGCATCATAGAAGAAAATTACTAGATAAAAAATTTTTTTAAATGTCACTGATAATCAAAAGAAAACAAATAACAAAATCAGAAACCAAGATGACTCAGATGTTGGGATTAACAAACAGGAAATTAAAAATAGATATTACGCATGTGGACTATCAAAAGAGAAATGTAAAAATAAAATAAAATAAATAAATAAAATGGAACATAACATATTTAAAATAAATAATTTACTGGAGGTGCTTATTGCATATTGGACAATACAGAATGAAAAGTCAATTCATGAAAACAGATTAACAAAAATTACCCAATAAAAGAACAGGAAAAAAATAGATTGATAAAAAGTGAATAGAGTTGTAGTAAACACTGACACAATACCAAGCAGTCCACAAATATGTAATGTGAGCTCCAGAAGATAAAAGAGATAATACAGGAAGAAGAAAATAAAGAAACAATGGATGAAATTGTCCCAGATATGGAGACAAAAGCATCAGCTTACACACCCAAAAAATTCAGCAAATGCCAAAGTTGATCAATACAAAGAAAACCATACACCATACTGAGGCAATAACGTTGAAAAAAAGGTTAAAATGAAATTCTAAAAGGCATAAAGAGGGGAAAAAATCGTATTAATGAAGAAAAATCAATGAAAATGACTGATTGCTTCTTATTTGAAACAATAGTGAGCACAGTACCACGAGTACTTAAAATCCAAAGAAAAAACAAAAAGCATTAATTTAAAAATGTATAGCCCATGAGCATATTGTTAAAACTTGAAGGAAAAATATATGAAGACATTCTGAGGTAAATGAATGATGAGAGAATTTGTTTCCAGCAGATTAGCATGGAAAGAAATATGAAACGAAATTCGGGATAAAAGTAAATATATAAAACCTGGATCATCATGAAGGACTAGAATGCTATAAATGACAAAAACTTTGATAAATTCAAAGAAATCTATTTTTGTTTTTAGAATTTCTTTAAGATACAATTAACTGTTTAAAGCAAAAATACTAGTTCCGCATTATGAGATTTATGACACATGGTAAGAAAAATAGCACTAAAGAAATACATTATTTCAAGATTTATACATTTGATGTGAAGTTATATAATGTTAACTGTTAGTAGATGGTGATCAATTAGGAAGGCATTTTCATTCTTAAAGCAGCCTATAAAGATAATATAAATGTAATTGCATTGCTATGAAAAAATACAGAAAATAAAAATAAATAGTACAGTATATTTAACACAAATATCAAATAAGAGAAATAGAAACAACAGTGAAACTTAATACAGGAAGACAGTGAAAGACTTAATCACAACTATCTCAATAATTACACCAAAGGTAAATGTAATAAACACTTCAATTAAAAGATAGCACTTTTCAGCCAAGATAAAAAAATAAGACAAAACTACTTATTGTCTAAAGTATAGGCACAATAAATATAAAGACATAAAGATGTTGACAGTAAAAAGATGGGACATCAGGTTAAGCAAACTGAAGAAACTTGCTTCAGGAGCAAATAATAATTATATAGAGAATAAATGCTTCTCTGGCCCTGCCTAATATCTCAAAGAATAAGACACAAAAGGAAAAAAGAAATTATTTTATCTAACTTACCTGAATCTCAGAATTATAGTCATGAATATATACAGGAAAAATAAAGTGATCAAGGGAGACATTTACAATGTCTAGCATCCAATCAAAGATTACTAGATATTCAGAGAAACAGAAAATGTATTAATCATATGAGAAGAAAAATCAATCAATAAGAAAAATGATTCAGAACTGGCACAGATTTTAGAATTAGTAAACCAGGACAATAAAACAGTTATTACATCTGTATCCCATATGTTCAAAACATTAAGGAAAAAGTGGTGAAATGAAAAAGACTCAAATCAAACTTTTAAAGATGAAGACCATTATGACTGAGATGAAAAATATCACTGGTAGAAATAACACCACATTGAACACTGCAGAAGAAAAGAATAGTGAACTAGAAGACATAGAAATGGAAACTATATGAAAACAGAGAATTTTTTTTAAGAAAAAAGCATTGCAAGTTTAGGGGAAACTTAAAACATTCTAATATACATGTAATTAGTCAAAAAAAGAGAAGAATGAAGGAAAGAAACAAAGTATTTGAAGAAATAAGAGGTAGGAAAATTATAAATTTAATAAAAACCATTAAGTCACAGTTCAAAAAATATTAACAAAAGTCAAGTACAAGAAATATGAAACTACATCAGAGCACAATTACAATCAGTTTTTCAAAACCAATATAAAATAAATCTATTGAAATAAGTGACACATTGCACACAGAGGAACACAGATAAGGATGACAACAGATTTGATTTCTCAGAGGAAACATGGAGATGACAATGGAGCAATACTTTTTAAGTTCTGAATGTATAAATAGAAACTGTCAACCTAGAAATCTCTACCCAGTGAAAAAATATTTCAAAAACAAAGGCAAATAAAGTTCTTTTACATGCAAAAGCTGAAATAATTGACCAACAGCAGCCTTTCAGATGGAAAGAAATGACATTATGTGGAAATATGTATTTAAACAAATGAATAAAGACACCTGAAACGGTAACTACATATGTAAATATGTAAGATTATTTTATTTCTATGCAAATATTGCAGAAAACATAGTTAACTACTTTAAAAAATTAATGACAATGTGTTGTTGGGTTTATAACAGATGAATAAGTAAAATGTATGGCAAAAACAGCATAAAATTCATCAGAGAAGAAACTGCAAGGTTTTTATTCTATAAAATGGTATAATATCATTTGAAGGCAAATAGTGATAAGCTGAAGATTTAATACGAATTTTTAAAAAGTTATTTTTTAAAAAGCGGCATAGTTAGTAAGCCAAAGAAAGAGATGAAATTAAATTATAAATTCTACTTAAGTTATCCAAAATAAGGAGGAAAAAAATGTAAAAGTGGGACAAAGAAGAGTTGAGACAAATAAATATCAAATAGGAAGATGGTTGGTTTAAATCTAACCATATCTGTAATTACATTAAATGTAAATTATCTGTATATATAAATTAAATGACTGAGATTCTCATATCAAAATAATCAAATGCAAGACCCAACTTTACATTGCTTACCAGAAACTTGCACTTAAAAATGTCACAAAAATGTTAAAGTTTAAAAACTTGAAAAATACAATATTTCCTCATTAAAAACTATACTATAGTGGCTACATCAATAACAAAGTATTTCCCAAGCAATAAATATTTTCAGGAACAAAGAAGGTCATGTAATAATGGTAAATGAGCCAAGTAACCAAGAGGACATAAAAATCCTAAATGTTTATGTACCTAATAGCAAAATACCGAGAAAAAGAAACTGGTAGAAATGTAAGCAGAAAAAGATAAACCCACAATTATACTCCAAGAATTCAAAACTCATCTCTTAGTAAATAATAGGAAAAACACAAAACCCTTAAGAATATGGAAGACTTGACCAACATTGTCAACTAATGAGACCTAATTTATAAAATCCAGCATTTGAAGATTGCACATTGCTTTCAAATTCATACAGGCCACCTACCAAGGTAGATCATATTCAGTACAACAGAGGAAATAGTGAATTAAAAGGCTTTAAGTGGAACTAATAATAGAAATCAACAGTAGAAGATACTGGGAAAATTACCAAATTTTTTATAATAAAACCTCCAAACAACACATAAGTCAAAAAATAAATTAAAAGGAAAATAAGGTATTTTTTTACTAGAGGAATAAAAACAAAACATGTTAGTATTTGTGGGGTGCCACTAAACAGTATTTAGTTTTCCTCTACAGTATATTGCCACACTTATTTTTATATTAGTAAAGAAGACAAGTCTCAAGCCAATAGCCTCCAATTCCACTCAGATAAAAGAAAAAGAAGAGCAAGTGAAACACAAAATAAACAGAAGAAACAAAATGACAAGGATCAGAGGGGAAATCAATGAAACAGAAAAGAGAAAAACAATAAAGTCAAGTGGAACAAACAGCTGAAATTGTAAATCACTAGCCAGTCAATATAGGAAAAAAGAAAATCTCAGGCAACCAATATCCACAGTCAAAGAGGTAGTATAACTAGAGATTCCATTGTTATTAGACTGATGACAAGGGTATATTATGTCACTAAGTTGGGTAACAGGTGAAATTGGCAAATCCCTTGGAAGTCACATGCTACCTCAAGAGTAATAGATAAACTGGTGCTATATATCTATTTAAAGAAATTTTATTTGTAGGAAAAAACCCTTCACACACACACACACACACACACACACACATGTGCAAAAGTACAGGTCCAGAGGCACTCACTATTGAATTATATAAAACTCTTAAAAAGAAATGATATCTATTCCACCAGAAACTCTTTCATAAAATTAATGAGTAGGAAATAACTTCCAACTTATTCTGAGGCCGGCATTACATTAATATCAAAACAAATAAAATATAATATATTACAAGTAAAAAAGTCACAGGCCAATATCCCTCATAAATATAGAAGCAAAATTTTAAATATAATTTTTGCAAATAATATCCAATAAAATGTGGGAAAGGGTAATATGCCATGAACAGGTGGACTTCCATTGTTTCTTACAACTGCATGTGACTCTACAATTAAGTCAAGGTATAAGTTTAATTTAAAAAATATCCCAGTAGGCATTCTTTTAGTAGAATTCAACAAGTTAATTAAAAAATTCATATGGAACTAAATGCAATTCATATGGAAATGTAGAAAAGTCAAACAACTCTGAAATAGACAACGAAATAGATTTTTAGTCCTGTGAAAAAAGCTGCAGTATTCTTGGACAGTATGGCTAGGACTGAAGATAGGCAAATAGGTCAATAGACGTGGATAGAATGTCCAGAAATAGTTCTATATATCATATATGGACAGTTGATCTCTGATAAATACACGAAATCAGTATAGTGGCAAATAAATAGTATTTTCTACAAATGCTGCAGGAACAATTAGATATCCATTTGCAAAAATTAAATTTGGAGCTATACCTTGCACCCTACAGAAAAATTAACTCAAAACATATCATAGACTGAAATGTAAAAGCTAAAATGACAAAACTTTTAGAAGAAAATATGGGAGAACATTTTGTGAAAATATGGGAGAACAAAGCGTTCTTAGGCTATAAACAGAAATATGATCAATTTAAACAATTGATAAGTTAAACTTTATCAAAATTGAGAACTTTTCTGGGAAATGAAAATAAGTCACAATCTGAGGAAAACTTTGGAAGGATATACCTGATAAAAGGGTTGTATCTATAATACATAAAGAACTTTCAAATTCCGCATTTGAAGGGAGGTCAAGGGTGGCACATACATGATTTTTAGGGCTGTGAAAATATTCTCTATAACACTATAATGGGGGGGCGGTACATGTCATTTACATTTTTCCAAACCCACAGAATTTACACTTGGCCACCAAGAGTGGCCGCTAACATAAGGATGTATCAATATGCATTCATCAGTTGTAACAAATATCTCCTGAGGGGGTATTTATAATGGCAGAGAGGCACTTTATTTGGTATTTAGTTTCTATGCAACCAAAGTTGCTCTAAAAAAATTAGTTTTAAAAATCAATAATAAACAAAAATAATAATAATAAAAGGGAAAAGATTTGAACAGATAAATCACCAAAGAAAATATATAGGTGGCAAATAATCACATGAATAGATACTTAACCCCATTAGTCACTGGGAAAATGAAAATTAAAACCACACTGAGATACCATCACACATCTGTTAAAATGGCTAAAAATAAAAAGACTAAAGACACCTGAACATAAGGAAGAATGTAAATGAACTTGTGGTACACTGCCACACAGTCTCATACACTACTAGTAGGACTGTAAAATGGCAGAAACACTTTGGCAAACATTTTGGATTTTCCTTAAAATTTGCACATACAAATCAAATGTGATTTATATTTTGCAGCCATTTTGCTTACAGGAATTTACCCTAGGAAAAGAAAACAAATACCCACACAGACATTTGACATGAATGTTAACAGCAGCTTTATCTATAATAGCCTCAAACTAGGAAACAAAATTGGCAACAATTATCCATCAATAGATGAGTGAATAACCAAGTGTATCTATAAAATGGAATGTGTGAGCACAAGAGCACAAAGTAATGAGCTCTAAATGTTCACAACAGTCATGAATCTTAAAATTATTCTTCCAGACTCCTCTCTCCAAAACAAAACAAAACAAAAAACTACTGTGTCATTTAATTTGTATAAAACTCAAAAAAATGTGAAACCTTTTAGAGTGAAAAACAACATATCATTGGTAGCCTTGGGAAAGGGGGATCAGAGAAGGTGTTCCTAAGAGGCGTGAGTAACCTGTTGCGGTAAAGGATCTATTCCACATCATGGTTGTGATAGGTGTTTCATGGGTAGCTACATATATCAAAATTTATCAAATTATGTACTTTAAATACATGGGGTTGTGGCTAATTATCTTAACTAAGCTGTTAAAATGGAGAAACACCATTTACAATTATACTATAAAATATGAAGTAATAAACAAAGGTCATGCAAGACCTTTATGCTGAAAACAATTTGTTACAGAGAGAAACAAATGGATGCATAACATATTCATGGATTTGAAGACTTACTACTGTTAAAACTTTATTCTCCCTCAATTAATAGATAAATGCAACGAAACTCCAATGAAACCCACAGTTTTTTGAAAACTTCGACAAGCTGACACTAAAATTTCTTTGAAATAACAAAGTTAGAGAACATATGCTTCTTGATTGCAAGAGATGTCATAAGTCTGTAGAGAAGGCAATGTGGTGTGGGTATAAGAACAGACAAGCCAATCAATCAAACAAAAACATATAGAAATAGTTCCACCACAAATTGCCAGTGCAATCCAAATGGTGTCAGAACAACTAGGTAAATATAAGAAAAAAAGACAGTCTTTAAATCCTACCTCATATCATACACACATAAAAATAATTTAAGATGCATTTATACGATTAAAAGTAAAAGCTAAAACTGTTGTTTTTAGAAGAAACTGTAAGAGAAAATCTTTGTGTCCTCTTGTTAAGCAAAGACATTTTAGAGAGGACATAAAAAGCACCTGTATAAAAGAAAAATCATTGATAATTTAGGCTACATCAAAATTTAGAGCTCCTTTTCAAGAAAACAAACCATGAAGAAAAGGAAAGGCAAGCCATGGACAGGAAACACATTCATGGTTCACAGTCTGCCAAGGGCCTTAGATTACCTACATAACTCCTGAAATCAATAATAAAAGTAATCTAAAAAAATGCACAAAAAACGTGAAGAGACACTTAACAGAAGAGAGATGAAATGCCAACAGATCCATGAAAAGATGACCAGCATCCGTGATAGGGAAAATGCAAATTAAAACCACACTGGGATACCACTGGATGTCCACCAGAATGGATAAAATGGAAAAGAATGATGACAGCAAATAATGGCACCCATATGTCTCTCATTCATTGCTGGAGGGATTATGAAATGATACAGCCACTTTGGGGAATTTTGGGTATTTTGTTTCAAAATTAAACACTCATCTACCCTTTGACCCAGCAAGTAATTCTCAATTGGCCTTTGGAGCTGCCACGATAATGCAGAGGCAAGGGATTGAGAATTAAAGTATTAGGAAAGGTGGAATAACAGTGTTTTGTCACAGAAGGAAGTGGGTTCTAACAACTTCAACAAAGTGTGAGACTAATAAACAGCCTGGGAAACATTCAAAACCTAACTTTCCTGTCCTATGTAACTAACAGTTTATACAGCTGATTTACACACTTTTATTATCCATCTTACCCCACAGCATTCCCAGTGCTGTAATTCACTTCTCCACATGGCTGAGATTCTTTTTAATCAACCCTCAGCCCAGGCATCTCCCCTCCTAAGGAGCTTTTCCTGACTCCCTAGTCTAACTTCTAGAACTTTCCCAGATGTCTCACCAGCACCTTTTATCTAGTGCATGACACTTCCAGAATATACACCACTTTATTCTCCCAATAGACTGAATGTTTTTTATCACCAAGAAGTGTGTCCCTTGGACATATGTGAATTACTAAATCTTGGCTAGACCCTGGCATGCAGTGAGTCTTTGATGACAATTACCAGAATGAATAAATGTCTGAATAAACGATTGCCTCTGTAAATCTAAGAATTTTTATATTGAAAAAATGTTTTACATATTAATACCCTAATACAATCATTGCTAAGTTATGTTTCATCTTACCAAATAAATAATTATCAATCTCCCTTCACCACATAACTAATTATCAATTATAAGGCTTCAATATCAGTCCTGTGCTATTAATTATATTTTAAAACTTGGATCATGATTGTAAAGGCAAAATTAAAATACATATAAAGAACATTTTGATACATTCTCTAATTAAAATTCCTACTTTGTTATTAATAACTTAACAATTAAATAAATAAGTATAGGTATTTATACAAATCATGACTTTATCCTGAGGAAATGAGAATAAAAGCAATATATTTCACATGAATGCTGTGGCTATATCATCATACACTTAGAAAGTCCTTCAGAAGTCCTATACTCAGGGCTAATTTTTTCTCTGCCTAGAGCTAAGCGTGAGCAATACAAATACCTGGCCCCAATATTGATGGGAACATATCAGTTATGGTCTACAGTTACGGTCTACTTTAACTACCCGAAAATATCAAATCAGCACTTATAGCACGGTGAGTCCTCCACCAAAATGGCTTAATGAGGGTTAATATGTAACCGATCATTAGGGAAAGCCTACTTTTTAGACTTAAATGAACTTTTACATCACTGATTCAATATAACAAATTGATTTAAAATAAAGTCTTTAGCAGACTTCAAGAAATAATATTATTTTGAGAAAAGATTTTCTTCAACTCAACCTCATTCAGATATGATGTGGTCCTTGTTTTGGAGAAAGTATAAGACAAACTTACAACTCTTCAAAGAATGTCACCTCTACTAGCTACCTGTTTAGTTACAAAATAACATAGTAACTATAATTTAGGAAAAAAAAATTTTTACATTCATTGACCACAGTCCATCATTTATCAAGAGACCTATGTTACATGAGGCATCCTAGGACATATTCGAGTCAGTTTCTGAGTAACACCCAACCCAGAATTCATGTGATTAATGGATTAACATGGTGGATGACAGTGGACGGGCATTTGGGAGCATAAAGAAGTTGTCACCTATTATCATCTATCACCATTTTAGTACAGGTAATATACATTTTTTAAGAAGTCAGAAAGATGAGTTTAGAGTAAATGTAGTTAACTAAAGGGAAGCAAGTTCAAGTTCCTACAGTAAGCTTATTTAACTTAGAAATGGGGACAGTTATCAGATCAAAGTAATGTTAAGATGCAAGAGCTGGTTTTTTCCTGGGTCATTTATCCAATAAAAAGCAAGATGTAGGTAGTAGAACACTGATAACTCCAAGCCTGCCTAAATAAAATTGATCAGAAAGAGGGAAATATAATGAAAATAAGATTCAAAAATGACAATGAAAGCAGTAGAGATCCTAAAAAGTAAGACCTGGAAACTGCAGGCGGTTAAGTCTTAAGGATTGGCAGTAGAGGCAGCAAAAAGACAGCTCTTGTCTAAAGGTACAAGCAACCTGGAACTGAATCTCCAGGCTCAAGAAAGGGGGAACAAACCAACAAATGAACTTTTAGGTCACTGGTGCGTCAGTGGTGCCTCATGGCTCATGCTACCTCTATTTCTCATGACAAACATTTAGGTAGGTATCATCATTCCTTTGCAAGTGAAGGAACTCAGTTACTTAATTTACCAAAGTTTACAAATATGGCAAGTAATGGAGGCAGGGTTTGAATCTAAGCCAATGTGAAGTTAATGTTTAATAAACATTTAAGGAAGACCATGGCATTTCTTCAGTTTGTAACAATGACATTCGGGAGAATGGGGTCTTTTGATCATTAGGCACTGCTGTCTCAATGGCTATTCTCTGCACCATTTTGTGTAGCTCTAGGGTGCCCAGCCAAGGATGAGTAGACTCATATCCCTCAGCAGATGATGCCGTTGGCAGCTCCTATTGGGCAGCTATGGATTGCCCAGGATGGAGAGGTGCTCCCACCAGAGAACTCACCATGGGCAGATTTACCCAGATCCCATTCAGGAGCTAATCTTACATACTCAATAACTAATATGGCATAGAGTATGATTTACACCTTTCTAAATTCAGATTATCAGAAGAAAACATGCTCAGAATAGAATAGATCAAATTCTTATAAAATGTCTTCACTATCTTATGCTTAAATATCACCTTAGCTCTTATAGAAATAGATCTCTCTACCTTCTTCAAATCTGAATTTATATATAATGGACAATTCCCCTTATCATAGAAAACACTCCCCAAAGCCTCCATTTCATTCAGTGCTATTGGCTTTTTAGCAGAGCCAAGAAAGTTTCCATGGGAGAAACAAAAAATTAGAATTCTGTAACTTAACAAATATTTCCTCTCTGCTTATGCTACTGAACCACAGGGCAAAAGGTATGCTTGGAGGGTGTAACTGTATCATTAGAAAAAATTATTTCATGTGCCTTTATCTTCTTCCTAATTGTTTTTTTATTTGCCTTTAAATTTTAATTGTCCTGATTTATGTGTATTTCATTTTACAATAGTCCTCAAAACTGTGGAATGGGCTATAAAATATAAATTCTTTAGGAAATGTGTTGTCTAGTGATACATATCTGTGCAGATATACAAAGGACATGGCAGTGTGATTACAGAGCAGCCTTTCTCTATAAATACCTAACTAAGTTAAAAATGATTAAGGGTACATCTTCAGCTTCAGTAGCCTGCTCCTGTCAAAGATGGGGAAGACAATTCATTCTTGCTAATACCATGGAAGGCATTTAATAAAATACTTAACAAAGCTCTGTTGGCTTTTCAACATCTTCTTCCTTTATGCTGACCATTTGGGCATAAAGTGGAATTTGATTTAATTCTGTGTAAGATCAATAGAAGATGGTTATCAAATGTTTATGAAATTCTTATTGATTATTCTGAAAATTAAATATCACCATGTTTAAAGTCATCGTATCAAAATGAAAATATATGTTCCAAGAGTAATTTAAAGTCATATTTAGTGTGAAAGAACTTAGACACATATTTGTTTAATTAACTTTGAATTAAGTCATTATACAGTTGAATCTTCACCGTAACCTTTGGATCATGTCACAGTTGAATAAATTGAAAAGCCTTTTTATCTTTTCATTTAAAATCAGGAGAAAACCAATCTGAATGAATTTCCTCATTGCCTTACTTTATTATTGTATATATGAGAAATTATCCTGGCATGAAGAAGCATAAAAGATTCTTTACAGAAAGAAATATGAAATTAATCTTTCTTTGACTGAATGTATTCACATTATCCATTAGTGCCTTGGTGTCCTCGTTTAAGGTTCCGTCAACCATCATTTGCCATCAGATAAGGTTCTAGGAGCAATTTCGATACAAATCTTAAGTAGATTTTATAGATGTCAGGACAGTGGCTGTTGACTTGGGCTATGGCGCATGGAGAATGGAGAGTCTACACAATAACGCGTCTCCTGTGCACAGCCCAAACCGAGCCATTTATGCCTCTTGCAGTTCCACAGTCAACAGACCCGTCGTCACATCTTGAGTGACAGACATTGTGTTTAGCATCAGAAATTAAAGGATGGAAACTCTTGGTTTCTCTTCTCAAAGGGCTTACACCAGTAGACAGATGAAGGCTATGGAGGAGTAATCACATATAAATGACATATAATGACCTGGAGATAGGAGTAAATTATAACTGACACACAGAGGAGATGCACGGAAATAAGAATGAAAATGTTAGGGAAGTCCCCTCAGAGACTTCTGCTGTGACTTAAAGAATGAGTAAAATTTACCCTGGCAGACAAAGGCAGGAGATTACTTCAGACATGAGGAACAGGGGATGTGATGTGTTCAGGGAAGACAGCATCATTCAGCACTGCCAGAGCACATAGGTCTCAGGAGAATAACGTGTACAAACACCCGAGCGAGGCCAAGGCAGACCACAGAGTGCGTTCTCACTTGGCTAATGACCTTCCACTTTTCCCAGTTGTCAGTGGGCCACTATGGAAGTCTCAGAAGCTAAGGAAACAGCACTATGGGATAGAACCAGCTGGGAGGAGGAGGTGACAGCGGTCTCAATGCCTGAGAGTCAGTGATGCCATGATCTGGACCAGAGATAATGAGAGACTTAAAATTATAGAAATACAATGGCGAGTAAATGTGATTTTAGTTATGGCACTTTGACATGTGGCTTTTTAAGAAAAATGGATTTTGTTCTCCTAAAACTGAAGTGGCATTTACTCTACTATCGCATGTTTATAAATCCTGTGACTGTTGCTAGATATTGTGAGGCATCCACACCTAATATACCTCTGGAAGTTCTAAACCAAGAAGTTTATAAAGTAGGTTGACCCTACAGATGGATGGGACATTAACTTGTTGATCACATCCTTAGTAAAGCTACTTTGAAAGCCAGTGTAATTTATAGGAAATGTGTAAGGGCATCAGAAGGTTTCAGGGGATTATTCAAGCACAAACTTAGTTTCATAAGAGGAAAATCTGTTGAAGTGTTAATCTTAGAAAACAGTTGTATCATTCAGCATTCTGGAAGGAATCAGATGGCATATTCAAAGTATGAACTGAAAAGAGTCCAATGAAGTGGGGGCGAGCTTAACAGAATCAAGAGTTCATAGAAGGCCCTGAGCACTAGCAACCTTCTGCTCCCTGACCCGAGGGGGGGGGCACATGAGAAGGTGGTATTCCCAGAGATGGCGAGAGCTATAGGTCCGGAAGGAGGCAGGTGCAGCACCTGGCAGGAAGGGGGGCCATAGGTAGAGGTAGGGATCTGGGTCAAAACTCATTGAAGGAAAGAGAGTGGGGAACAGCTACCCATACCTCTCTCTCCTTTCACATGGGTCTCCTGCTGATTTCTCCATGTGCAAAACCAGGCAGCAGAGCAATGGTGATGCTGGGCAGAGAGAACCCAGAACTCAGAGGATGGGCACAGGCAGACAGGACAGTGAAGGGACAATGGGTGGCAAGATATTGAACAGTACCAGGCATAGCGGCCATGACTTCTTTCAAATAGTGGCCCCGGCTGGTTGAGCAGACTGCTTTCCCACTCTGCATTTCCCAAAGCATGTGCTCTGGCACGCGGGGCTCCCTCTGCCTTCTTTGCACCCACACCCCTGCTTTGCCCAACCTGTGTGCCAAGTCTCCCTTGAGACCCATTTGCCCCCAGAGAGGGCTGACCCACTATCCTCTGTGCTTTATTTGCCCAATCATGCATTTTAATACAGTGAAGTGTATGTTTGGCATTTCTTTATAGAAGTATTAATGAATAAATAAAATAAGCAAAGGCCTCAATAAATTATCCTAAGAAAGATAAGCCTCAAAAGTGAATTTCCCAAGATTAAAAATCTGAGCTTTAGATGACCAGGAGTTTTACTCCATTGCACTTAATTTTGTCACTGTCTGCCTTACTTCCACTCAACAGTTATTCAGTTGTCAGCGCATGGCGCCCATAAATGAGAGCTTTCCTTCCAGGCTGACTAAAAGCGTCTGTACCAATGGCAGGAGAGTGGAAGCAATCATCTAAAAACAGTCACGATTACGTGAATTGCCAGTTGAAATAACATTTTGGTGCAACAAGAATTCTTGCTTAATAGGTTTCTAGTGCATTAACTCAGCCAGTTTTATAGAATTATAGACTTTTTAAAAAACAAATAATCCACTTATTATTCATAATCTTCAGAGCAGTACTTAATGTTAAATAGCCCTTAACATATACTCAGTAAAATAGTAGTGCCTGCTCCGCACTTCACTGGGAGACCAGGAGCTCCTCTCTGAGGCTCTGCTCAGACACTCAGAACCATGCACTATTATTTTTGAAGCACAGCTATTTAATCAAGTGCAAAGGCATGTTGCTCGGTCTCTAGAATTCAGGGTTATAAACAACGAATAATGCGGCATCGAAAAAGCCAAACACACACTCTAAGATTTATGGCTACGTTGTTTGTGAGGAAACAGGAAAAGAACTTTCGCTTGGGTGTTGAGTCCTGGTTCCTCAAATGCCAAGACTGTGGGACAAAGTGCAAGTTCCAGAAACGGGGTTCCAGGGAATTGGGACCCCAAGCATCCTGCACTGTAAAATAGGGTCACCATACCGTAATCCAGAGCATTTTTGAGGATAAAAATGGCTAATAAATGTGAGAATGATTTGTCAATTGTGATGACTTAATGAAGATTATTTATTGCCTTAGACATAGTATTTCTAAAATTTGCCAGCATTCAGTTTCCTAATCAGAGATTTGTATTAATATGGGAATAAAATTATCATTTACTCTTGAACATTTAGCAGATAAAAGAAATAAAGATGGAAGCAATTGCTGCACATGGATTTCCCATCATGGTCAGGCTGATAGCTGATTTCCTGCAGTAGCTACATAGTTGCCACCTAGGAGCCTTCTCCACAAGAGCTCTGATGTGTGCCCGGAAGTTCCAAGGCTGGGAAGCCGAGAGCCCGGCAAATCCAATGACCTTTCTCCTCACTGTCTCAGCCCTCCTCCAAATCCCACTCAGCAAAGCCCAGGGCTTCCTCGGTGGTGGCTTCTGCTTCCTTTCCTTCTTTTCTGCAGAATAAAGCAGAGCCTTCCTTAAATCCATGCCCTCACCTTTCTAACCATAACTGTCCTTATTTAGGTTACCTTCATGCTTTGTCTAGACTATCTATTAACTTCCTGCTTTCCCTTCTATTTTTCTCAAAACCATTTTTTTATAATGCGATCACAGCTGCCAGACAGCAGCCTAAAAGAGTTAACGCTCGCAGTGCCGTTTTTCTGTTTCTGGCTGCTCCAAAAGCTGGCTTCCATCTCCCCCTCAAGTCCCAGCTCTTCCACGCTCGGTTTGTGCTCCTGGGCCACCCACGGCGCATGGTCAGCGTGCGGCTGTCGCCGGAGCCTTTGCGAACAGTGAGGGCATTTCCGGTCCTTGAGGGGTAACTGCTGCTCATCCTCCCAGACTACGGGCACAGGTTCCCCACTTCTTCACTTCCACAAACTGGGTACCGCATCTGGGCACCAAATCTACTGCAGCCGTTACCCCAACCACAGCGAGATGGAATGAGCTCCTTGCGATTTTTTCTTCAGTTTTACATGTTCTATTTTCAGTGAGAGTCTGTCTTCCTAATCCTTTGAACACCAGTTTCAAATGCAATGTTCTGCACACATAGTAATGCTCTGAAATGAAAGGTATGCTCCTTGATCCTGATTTTACAAATATGCGAGCAGTACCCAAAAATCTGTAGGTGCCCCATACTGCTTCCTGGGGGGGCCTATGTTGTCACTGGGATTCTCCCTGGTCTCCCCTGTTACATTCGCTTTGACACTAGGTGAGCTAATAAAATAAAGTGAACTCCTGCCACATCCATAAATGCAGCACGGGGGCTTTTCTAACCCACTGGACCTACCGAGTCATTTTCCATGTTCCTGTAATTCTTGATTATCCTTTAACATGAGAGTTTAAGGAAGGGAGCTGATTATGATGCAGAGTACATACTGCATGATGAATTGGATCCACCTTTATTTCTTTTAGTCATTAAATGTTCAAAAGTGGATGATAAATTTTCTTGACTTCAATGTATCTCCCTGACATAAAAAGCACTAAAAGGGAATTAAAGTTTCATAAAATCTCTAATATGCACTGTACATATTTCCCTGTCAGAGAAGCTGTTTTTAGTAAAGACTAGCAGAATATTTGGTTTCAATAATTTTAAATTTAAATAAATTCATTCCAATCCCAACTTTCCCTTCCAGCTATAAATCTGGGGAGACCTGCAGAATTAATCTGAGCTCATTCTCAATGTAATATCGGTGAGAAAGATATTTTATTGCTATTTAACAGAAAATTACAATTGGTGGTTCAACTAAATCTCTGGATTGGAAGATATAATAATAGAATTAAATCAAATTTTGTCACCTTAAATCAAGATATTTAAATGTAAGCTGCTGTTGTCAGAGAAAGGTAAAGCTACCCCAAAGATGATTTTTAATGTAGTGTTAACAAAAACAAAAAAGAATGAGTGAAAAAGAAAAATAATATTCTGGTAAAGGGAATGGGAAAATTTTACACATGCATAGCCAACTTCACCTCTAAATGTGAATCAAGTTTATTTGATTCTCAAGACATTGAGTGTTGCTCCCAGTACAGGCCATTGATTTATTTTTCTGTTAATTTAACAGCAGAGACTGGGAGGTGTAGTATAAGAGACAATGACCATTATCTCCCAAGGTTAAATGAAGCCACCTCCAGTAGCCTCCCAGCTCTGACTTTCTAAGATTGTAACCATCCACACCATCGCAACACTTTCTGACAACAGCCCTAATGTGGGTGCATAGGGAAAACGAAACACTGAAAGAGAAATTACAGTTTGCAAATCTGTACTGTAATTTTTCACACAACTCAACTTCATAAAGCCAATCATGACCATAGACTAAGTTGAAACCCCTGTAAGAAAACCTTGTTTATCACCATGTGTTGGGATAAAACCACAGTCAAAAAGCCCTGGCAGGAACTCGGCATGGATTAGTGTTCTAAGAGGAAGTCCAGTGACTTCTGGTGATGTGCCTGATTTATAAAAATGTCATCATAACTAGGGAGATGGCCTTGAGACTTGCCCTCGTCCTCTAAGCCTCAGAAGCTGACTTCCATGACACTCCTCTCCTGGAATGGCCCTGTTTCATACAGTGTTTGTTGTCTACTGCAAAAACTGATAAACCTAAATCTGTTTGCCTCTAGGTGTGTTCCCCAGGGTCTTTGGCTAGGGAGGCGCTCTAGTTTCCAGATCACAGGGCTGTCACAAAGATTAAATAAGCTTATGTACCTGGTATAATGTGAGTTTTAATAATGTTCGGTGTTGTTACTGGGAAGTTAATTTATTTAGTCTCAACTCCAAACTCATCTTCAATCACCTTGCTTTGTTATACGGGAGCTGGGCCCTGTCATTATTTTTCTTTGGCAGCAGTCTTAACGCTGGCAATGTACAGAATGCTCGTCAGTGTCACCTTTCAACATATTTTCTGCGGTTCCAGCAGGAAGCTGCCAGTCTCTCAGTCCAGTCTACCGCTCCATGCTCTGTGTGATTGGCAGCTTGCAGTCACCCAGCTGAAGGTATTGTGCTCAGCAGCCCCAGCCTAGGCGTTCATGCTCCTCAGCCTCACCCCAAGCCTGTGGCCTGGTCTAGCCAGGGCAGCCAGACAACTCTCCACAGCTTCTGGGCCAGAGCCACACCAACAAGGTCTGAAAATCAGTTCCGGGGTTGGGGGGGAACTCCCTCCATCCCCCCTCCCTCCTCTGGCACTCTGGCTTGGCCCTGGGTCCTTAGCAGAGCTCCCTTGCATCCCTTCTCTCCCAGGCAGGCAGGAAGCCTCCTGCAGGAAGGCTGGAAAACTAGCTGGAAGGAGATGCCAAAGAGAAACATTACCACTTAATAGTACTTTACATTAAAGAGGTTCCGGGAAGATGGCGGCGTGAGCAGGGTGGCGGCAATCTCCTCCCAAAACCATATATAACTATGAAAATACAGCAAATACAACTATTCCTAAAAGAGAGACCAGAATACACAGGACAGCGCACAGCCTGCAACTGCACCTGAGAGGACTTGGCACCCCGCAAGGTGGGTAAGATACGGAGCCATGTGGCGGGACCCAAGCACTCCCCCACCCCAGCGCACGGTGGGAGGAGAGGATTCAGAGCGGGAGGAAGTGGAAGTACAGGCCTGTGAAATAACCAGCCCTGGTGATCTGTGCCAGGAGCACTGACACACATCGCACAGGGTAGTGGAGATTGGAGACGCAGAAGGTGCAGGTTTTGAGCTGTGAATGCGCCTGGGTCTTTGCAGCCTCCTCCCAGGAAAAAAGAAAAGCGGTCGTATGATCGTCCCAGCACACACAGCCCAGCAGACTGGGAGTCCTGAGGAATTTCGGACCCCTTGGCTGGTGACTGGGAAAAAGTAGCAGCACTGAAACTTCATACAGAGAACAATAGCCTCCCATTGGTTCCCGCCCCAACCAGAGCTGCAAAAGACCCAGCAGAGTGGTGCGGCCACGGCTGAGGAATAGTGGAGCAACAGCGCCACCTACAGCATCCTTACAGAATCTACCCCCAGTGGGCTTTTTTTTTCCTTTCTTTTCTTTTCTTTCTTTTTTTCTCTTTTCTTTCTCTTCCTTCTTTTTTCTCTTTTCATTCACTTCCTTTTCTTTTTTTTCTTTTAAAGTCTTAAAGAGCCCAGCTGACATGCATGGCACCTGCCAGTGACCATTTCTATCACCATGAAAAGATGGAGGAATATGGCACAGACAAAGCTCACACAGACACCACCACAGAGGGAGCCTGAAGGGATGGAAATGCACAATCTTCCTGAAAAATACTTCAGAATAAAAGTCATAACCATGTTGGATCTACAGAGAAATATGCAAGAGCTGAGGGAGGAAGTGAGTGAAGTCAGGAAAGACAATGCAGAAATGAGACAAGCCATCGACGGGCTTAGCAGCAGACTGGAGGAGATGCAAGAGACTGTTAATGGAATAGAAATCAGACAACAGGAATGCAGAGCAGCTGAGGCAGAGAGAGATAAAAGGATCTCTAGGAATGAAAGAATATTAAGAGAACTGTGTGACCAATCCAAATGGAACAATATTTGCATTATAGGAGTACCAGAGGAAGAAGAGAGAGAAAAAGGGATAGAAAGGGTCTTTGAAGAAATAATTGCTGAAAACTCCCCCATGCTGGGGAAAGAAATAGTCTCGCAGTCCACGAAAGCCCATAGATCTCCCAACACAAGGGACCCAAGGAAGACAACACCAAGACACATAATAATTAAAATCTCAAAGATCAAACATAAGGACGGAGTATTAAAGGCAGCTAGAGAGAGAAAAAAGATCATCTACAAAGGAAAACCCATCAGACTATCATCAGACTTCTCAACAGAAACCTTACAGACCAGAAGAGAATGGCATGATATATTTAATGTAATGAAACAGAAGGGCCTAGAACCAAGAATATTGTATCCAGCACGATTAGCATTTAAATATGATGGAGGGATTAAACAATTTCCAGACAAGCGAAAGCTGAGAGAGTTTGCCTACAATAAACCACCTCTACAGGACATCTTAAAGGAACTGCTCTAGAGGGAAGCACTCCTAAGGCTAAAAAGATATCACCAGAGAAAATAAAATCATAGCAAAGAAAGCAGACCATCCAAATACTAACTAAAGGCAAAGAATAAAACACCTAGTATATAAAGAATGGAGGAGGAAGAATAAGAAGGGAGAGAAATAAAGAACATCAGACTGTGTTCACAATAACTTAACAAGAAAGTTAAGTTAGATTCTTAGATAGTAAAGAAGCAACCCTTGAACCTTTGGTAACCACGAATCTAAAGCCAGCAATGGCAATAAGTACATATCTATCAATAATCACCCTAAATGTAAATGGACTGAATGCACCAATCAAAACTCACAGAGTAACAGAATGGATAAAAAAGCAAGACCCATCTATATGCTGCTTACAAGAAACTCACCTCAAACCCAAAGATATACACAGACTAAAAGTGAAGGGGTGGAAAAAGATATTTCATGCAACTAACGGTGAGAAAAAAGCAGGAGCTGCAGTACCTGTATCAGACAAAATAGACTTCAAAACGAAGAAAGTAGTAAGAGATAAAGAAGGACATTACATAATGATAAAGGGGTCAATCCAACAAGAGGATATAATCATTATAAATATATATGCACCCAATACAGGAGCGCCGGCATATGTGAAACAAGTACTAACAGAATTAAAGGAGGAAATAGACAGCAATGCATTCATTTTAGGTGACTTCAACACACCACTCACTCCAAAGGACAGATCAACCAGGCAGAAAATAAGTAAAGACACAGAGGCACTGAACAACACACTAGAACAGATGGACCTAACAGACATCTACACAACTCTACACACAAAAGCAACAGGATACACATTCTTCTCAAGTGCACATGGAACATTTTCCAGAATAGACCACATACTAGGCCACAAAACGAACCTCAGTAGATTCAAAAATATTGAAATTCTACCAACCAACTTCTCAGATCACAAAGGTATAAAACTAGAGATAAATTTTAGACAGAAATCAAAAAGACTGACAAATACATGGAGACTTAACAACATTCTCCTAATTAATCAATGGGTTAACAAGCAAATCAAAACAGAAATCAAAGAATATATGGAGACTAATGACAACAACAACACAGAGCCACAACTTCTGTGGGACGCAGCAAAGGCTGTTCTAAGAGGAAAGGATATTGCAATCAGGCCTATTTAAAGAAGGAAGAACATTCCCAAATGAATAGTCTAAAGACACAATTACTGAAATTGGAAAAAGAAGAACAAAGGAGGCCCAAAGTCACCAGAAGGAGGGACATAATAAAGATCAGAGAAGAAATAAATAAAATTGAGAAGAATAAAACAATAGAAAAAAAATCAATGAAACCAAGAGCTGCTTCTTTGAAAAAATAAACAAAATAGATAAACCCCTAGCCAGACTCATTAAGAGAAAAAGAGAATCTACATACATAAACAGAATCAGAAATGAGAAAGGAAAAATAATGACAGACACCACAGAAATACAAAGAATTATAAGAGAATATTATGAGAATCTATATGCTAATAAGCTGGAAAACCTAGAAGAAATGGACAACTTCTTAGAAAAATACAACCTTCCAAGACTGACCAAACAAGAAACAGAAAAACTAAACAGACCAGCAACGAAATTGAAGCAGTAATCAAAAAACTACCCAAGAATAAAACCCCCAGACCAGAAGGATTCACTTCCGAATTCTACCAGACATACAGACAAGAAATAACACCCATTCTCCTTAAAGTTTTCCAAAAAATAGAAGAGGAGGGAACACTTCCAAACTCATTCTATGAAGCCAGCATCACTCTAATACCAAAACCGGGCAAAGACCTCACCAAAAAAGAAAATTACAGACCAATATCCCTGATGAACGTAGATGCAAAAATAGTCAACAAAATATTAGCAAACCGAATTCAAAAATACATCAAGAGGATCATACACCATGATCAAGTGGGATTCATCCCAGGGATGCAAGGATGGTACAACATTCAAAAATCCATCAACATCATCCACCACATCAACAAAAAGAAGAACAAAAACCACATGATCATCTCCATAGATGTTGAAAAAGCATTTGACAAAATTCAGCATCCATTCATGATTAAAACTCAACAAAACTGATATAGAGGGCAAGTACCTCAACATCATAAAGGCTATATATGACAAACCCACAGCTCACATCGTACTTAACAGCGAGAAGCTGAACGCTTTTCATCTAAGATCGGGAACAAGGCAGGAATGCCCACTCTCTCCACTGTTATTCAACATAGTACTGGAGGTCCTAGCCACGGCAATCAGACAAAACAAAGAAATACAAGGCATCCAGATTGGTAAAGAAGAAGTCAAATTGTAACTATTTTCAGATGACATATTGTACATAAAAAACCCTAAAGACTCCACTCCAAAACTACTAGAACTAATATCTGAATTAAGCAAAGTTGCAAGATACAAAATTAACACACAGAAATCTGTTGCTTTCCTATACACTAACAATGAACTAACAGAAAGAGAAATCAGAAGAACAATTCCATTCACAATTGCATCAAAAAGAATAAAATACCTAGCAGTAAACCTAACGAAGGAAGTGAAAGACCTATACTCTGAAAACTACAAGACACTCCTAAGAGAAATTAAAGAGGACACTAACAAATGGAAATCCATCCCATGCTCTTGGCTAGGTAGAATAAATATTGTCAAAATATCTATACTACCTAAAGCAATCTATAGATTCAATGCAATCCCTATCAAAATACCGACAGCTTTCTTCAATGAACTGGAACAAATAATTCTAAAATTCGTATGGAACTACAAAAGACCCAGAATAGCCAAAGCAATCCTGAGAAGGAGGAATAAAACAGGGGAAATTGCGCTCCCTGACTTCAAGCTCTACTACAAAGCCACAGTAATCAAGACAATTTGGTATTGGCACAAAAACAGACCCACAGACCAGTGGAACAGAGTAGAAAATCCAAAGATTAACCCAAACATATACAGTCAATTAATATTTGATAAAGGAGCCTTGGATATACAATGGGGAGATGACAGCCTCTTCAGCAGCTGGTGTTGGAAAAACTGGACAACTACATGTAAGAGAATAAAACTGGACTACTGTCTAACTCCATACAGAAAAGTCAACTCAAAATGGATCAAAGACCTGAATGTAAGTCATGAAACCATAAAACTCTTTGAAAAATCATAGGCAAAAATCTCTTGGACATAAACATGAACGACTTCTTCATGAACATATCTCCCCAGGCAAGGGAAACAAAAGCAAAAATGAACAAGTGGGACTATATCAAGCTGAAAAGCTTCCGTACAGCAAAGGACATAATCAGTAGAACAAAAAGACATCCTACAGTATGGGAGAATATATTCATAAATGACGTATCTGATAAGGGTTTGACATCCGCAATATATAAAGAACTCACTCACCTCAACAAACAAAAAGCAAATAATCCAATTAAGAAATGGGCAGAGGACATGAATAGACACTTCTCCAAAGAAGAAATTCAGATGGCCAACAGGCACATGAAAAGATGCTCCACATCACTAATCAGAGAAATGCAGATTAAAACCACAATATCACCTCACACCAGTGAGGATGGCCAACATCCAAAACACAAACAACAACAAATGTTGGCGAGGATGTGGAGAGAGGGGAACCCTCCTACATTGCTGGTGGGAATGAAATTAGTTCAACCAATGTGGAAAGCAATATGGAGGTTCCTCAAAAAACTCAAAATAGAAATACCATTTGACCCAGGAATCCCATTCCTAGGAATTTACCCTAAGAATGCAGCAGCGCAGTTAGAAAAAGACATATGCACCCCTATGTTTATCGCAGCACTATTTACAATAGCCAAGAAATGGAAGCAACCTAAGTGTCCATCAGTAGATGAATGGATAAAGAAGAAATGGTACATATACACAATGGAATATTACTCAGCCATAAGAAGAAAACAAATCCTACCATTTGCAGCAACATGGATGGAGATAGGGAGTATAATGCTTAGTGAAATAAGCCAAGCCGAAAAAGACAAGTATCAAATGATTTCACTCATATGTGGAGTATAAGAACAAAGAAAAAAACTGAAGGAACAAAACAGCAGCAGACTCACAGAACCCAAGAACGGACTGTTACCAAAGGGAAAGGGACTGGGGAAGATGGGGGGAAGGGGGGGACAAGTGGGAAAAAGGGGCTTTACGATTAGCAGATGTAATGTTGGGGGGGCACGGGGAGGGCTGTACAACTCAGAGAAGACAAGTCGTGACTCTATAGCATCTCACTAGGCAGATGGACAGTGACTGTAATGGGGTTGGTGGGGGGGACCTGATGAAGGGGGTAGTTTAATCACCATAATATTGCACATGTAATTGTAGATTAATGATACCAAAATAAATTATTTAAAAGATAGTACTTAACATTAAAATCCCTGCGTTTAAGTTACCAGTGTTTCCCCTCTCCTGACAGGACCCTGAATAATATAATCATTTAAAATGCTACTTTTTCAAATGGAACATTATTTATATGAATTTATTTCTAGACTTCTCCTGGAGATCTCTTACTTTTTTTTCTCCTTGACCTCTGACCATGTAGTTCTCAAACGTTCCACCTGAGTTGGGGCTATTTTGAGTTTTAATGATTTGCAATTCCCTAATTCATGATTCCTTTCCCAAGATAATGGTTTTGGCCAGTTGTTTTCCATCAGGCCTGATTGGGGTAATATGCCAAGCCGGCTTCGACCTCAGTTTCAACAAATGTAATGCTCATAATGTCATAATATCCCAGTACTAACCACCTTCTTTCCTTCCCTCTGCTTGCCTGCATTTGGTCTTTCTGCCTAATAAGGGAATAGTGTAGATAATGCTAATATAATATTAATAACAGCAAAAATAGTAACAATATTGGCATATATTGATTCCTCATATTTGTCAAGTACTGTGCTAAATAATACCTTATTTCATTTCCACAGTAGTCTTACTAGTTAGATATTATTCTCTATCTATATTATATATAGCGAAACTGAGGCATGGAGAAATTTAGTGACTTGGCCAAGATCAGGTGGCTGAGAAGTGGCAGATCTGAGGTAAAGTAAGTCATGGGAAATGATTCAACATTAAATGATTATTATTTAGCCCATGTTATTCCAACAGTGGCCAGAATTTCACTTCTCTATGGATTTTTAAATCAGTTATCTTTCAATGAATACTCTATAACTATTGAATGTATTCACAGCTCATGGTATTTAAATGAGTATCACTGCATATTCCTGTTACAGTGACATCTGATATAGTAATTGTTACAAAAGTGATAAAAATTATTCAAATGTGTGTAAAACTGATTTTATGGACTCAGAGAATGTCAATGAGTGCAAATATTTTGCCCTGAGGACCCCAGTGACTAAATTTGGGTGACAGAAAGATCATGGACTACATTTTTTACTCAATTTAATTAATTAAACTAGACTTTGTGCATCAAGATGATGATTTATCTTTCTAAATGTAGTTCATAAGCTCATGCCTGAGTATACTTAATCAATTTTAAAATAGCTGTTGCTGTTTGGGTAGATCAAATGAGTAAATCACTTTAAAATATAATTAAACAGGGCTACCATATAATTGGGAGGAATCAGGAGGCTAGTAACCAGAAAATAGACTATAAATACAATTAATTAACCTTTATTCGACAGCCCATGCAGTTTAATTTCTATTAGATCAGGTAACACAATATGCCTGTTCACTTCCCTTCACAAGTCTGATTTAAAATAATTTAAGAGTCATGCATAATTTAGAAGAAGCCCTGAGATACGGTGAAAGGAAGAGTTTGAAAACAACATGTTCCTCATTGGGGCTTTAGATTAACTCTTTACAAATACAAAGGTGGCAATCACAGGGCTGAGATGAGTGTCAAATGATATGTGTATGTGTGAAAATATAAAGTACTTAACAAATATAAATAGGCAATAGTGATGTTGTAATCTCCAGTCTTGTTCATGTCTTCTTGCTGCCTCAATTGGTGAATCTTACATTCATCATTTGCTTATTGTTGGTTTTTGCTTTTCCCAGCATCTCCAATTTTTATACATTCCAAAATCTTTAGACCTCTTTATTTCTTCTAATAATTCAGAAGGCAATAATAACATCACCTTCACTTCTGTCATTTATAATTGGTGCATAGGGAGGAAAGCAGAATGGAAACAGTAAATCCTCCATGTGACAAAGTTGTGTTACATTACTTTTTAGTGACATTCAATGTATCTTCTATTTTTTATTTACATTCAGTAAATTTCCGCTTTTAGAGCTTGTAGTTCTATATTTTTAGCAGCTTTGTTGAGATGTAATTGATAAAGAACTGCATATATTCCATGTATATAATTTGAAGTTTGGACATACTGCAAACGCCCGTGATGACATAATCACAATCAAGAGAAGGGACATCCAACACTTCCCAGTGTTTCCTTATCTCCTTTTGGTTTTATTTTGTTTGTTTGTTCATTTGCTTTATGGTAAGAACACCTAAGATAAGTGCACAACATAATACTGTTAACTACAGGCAGTATGTCTCACAGCAGGTCTCTTGAACTTAATTCATCTAGCACAACTGAAAATTTATAGCCATTGAACAATTCCCAGTTCTCCCCACTCCCCAGCTCCCGTCAACATTGCTGTATTCTCTGCTTCTGAGTGGCCATTGTAGATACCTTATATAAATGGCATCATGCAGTATTTGTCCTTGGTGACTGCCATACCTCACTTAGCACCATGTCCTCCAGGTTTATCCGTGTAGTGGTAAATGGCAGGATTTCCTTCTTTTTTAAGGCTTAATAATGTTCTATTACATGTATACACTATACTTTTCTTTATCCATTAGTCTCTTAATGGACATTTGGATTGTTTCCATATCTTAGCTATTGTGAAAAATGCTTCAGTGAACATGGGAGAGCAAATACCTCTTCTCTATGCACAGAGTTGTACAGCCACCATCAATATACAGAATGGTTTCATCACAACAATTTCTCTTTGATTCTGTCCCTTTGGGTTAAACACCGCCCTCACCTTTAACTTGTGACAATTACACATCTGCTTTCTGTCTCTACAATCGTTCATTTTCCAGACTATCGTGTAAATGGAGTCGCACGTTACATAGCCTTTTGGGACTATCTTCACTTGGAATAATGTAATTGAGACTTACCACATATTCCCAGGTATTAATAGAAGATTCCTTTTTATGTTTGAGTAGTATTTGATTGTATAGATTTGTCAGATTTTATCCACTCATCTTTCGATGGATACTTGGGTTATTTTAGGTTTAGCAGTTATGAATAATGTTACTATTAAACATGTTTGCTTTTGTGTGGACATAATGTTTATCTAGTATAATAAATATTTAGAATTAGGATTGCTAAATCCAATGGCATGTGTATGTTTTACTCTATAAGCAACTGCCCAACTGTTGTAGAAAGTGGATTTAATATTTTTTATTCCCTTGAGCAACGAATGACATTTCCAGTGGATACATACCCTCATTGGCACTTGAAAATGTCAGATTTTTTGAAATTTTATTCATTTTAATAGATGAGAAGCAGTACTTATTTTTTCAGTTTACATTTCCTAAATTTAAACATCTTTGTATGTAATTATTCTCCATCCACATGTCTTTGGTAAAGAGTCTTTTCAAATGTGTTGCCCTTTTTAAATTGGGTTATATCTACTTATTGCTGAATTTTGGGAGTTCTTTATATATTATACTTACAAATCCTTTGTCAAATGTAGATTTACATACCACTTCTTAGCCTGTAGCTTGTCTTTTAATTTTCTTGTTTTCCACAAAATATTTTTATTTTTCATGACATGCAAAATTTACCATAGATTTTCTATGTACTCACAGATTTTTCTCCTATATTTCTTTTTTGACATTTATAGTCTCACATTTTACATTTAGTTCTATAATATGATAAGATTTAATTATTTTAAAAGTTTGAAATACAGGTCAAGATTCATATTTTGTTGATATACAGCTAATTGTTCCAACAGACAATTTTTAGAAAGATGGTACTTTTTCCCCATTGAATTGTCTTTGCATTTTTGCCAAAAATCAATTGAGCATATCTATGTGTGTCTATTTCTGAACTCTCAATTTTGTTTCATTGGCTTATTTCTCTAATCTTGTCAGTACTATACTTTCTCGGTTACTATAGTTCTGCATTAAGTCTTAAAATTAGTTAGTGTGAGTCCTCAAATTTTGTTCATTTCCAAATTTTTTTTGGCTTTCCTTATATGTTTTAGGATCCAGCTTGTTTATGTCTATGAAAAAGCCTGTGATATTTTGATTGCGATCATATTAAATCTTTAGATCAGCTCAGGGAAAATGGATATCTTAAATATATTGTGTCTTTGAATCCACAACTCTAAGCCTTCTCGCTTATATCGGTGTGTATTTAATTGGTGTTTTGTAATTTGTGTCATACAGATCCTGAACTCATTGTGTTAAAATCTAAGCATACCAGTTTTTGTACCTTACTGGTATCTTTTTTGGGGGGGAGTAGGGGATGTCTATGTTTTTAATTTTGGTCTCCAACTGCTTGTTACTTTAATAAAAAAAATGTATTTTATTAGGTTGATTTTGTATCCTACAACCTTATTAAATTCATTATTTATTCCAGGAGATTTATTCTTTAGGCTATTAGGATTTTCTATGCAGACAAATATGGAATCTGTTAATAGGATTTTATTTCTTCCTTTCCAATTTTTATGTCTTATATTTATTTTCCTCAATGTATTGTACCAGCTAGGACTTCCTCTACACTATTGAGTAAGAGGGGCGAGAGTAAACTTATTTGCCTTGTTCCAACTGTGAGAGGGGAAATAGGAATTCTTTCACCACTAATTAAGACTTAGCTATGTGATTTTGCTTGTTTGTTTGTTTCGGTAGATGCCCTTCCTCAAGATGAGGAAATGCCCTTTGATCTTTAGTTGTCTGAGTTCTTTTTTTATCATGGGTAGGTGTTTAAGTTTGCCAAATTTTTTTTTTCTGCATCTATTGGAATTTCATGCATTTTCTCATCTAACATGGTGGTTTTATTGACTTGTCAGATTTTGAACCAACCTTCCATTCCCAGCATAAATTCCAATCGGTAATGATGGAGTTTCTTCAAAAGAAGAAACTGAAGATTTGATTTGTTAACATTTTGTTGAGGATTTGTGTGTCTAAGTTTTTAAGGGATATTGGCCTATAGTTTTCTTTTTATGCACTGCTTTTCTGTGATTTTTCTCATCAAGACAATGCTAGCCTCATAAAATCATTTGAGAGGTACTCCTATTTTTCTGAAGAGATTATGTAGAATTTCTATTTTATTTTCCATTTATGTTTGGTAGAATTTACCAGTGAAACCAACTTGTGGAATTTTCTCTTTTGGAAGGTTTTCAACTACAAACTCAAGTTCTTTGATAGATATATTTTGGTTATGTTTCTTCCTGAGTGAGTTTTATGGTATTTTTCTTATGAATATTTAGTTCCTATAATCTAAGTTGTCAGATTTTGTGCATTGAGTTGTTTGTCCTTTCATTAGCTGTGAGTGCTGCAGTGGTAGTTCTAATATTGGTAATTTATGTCTTTTTCTCTTTGTCCAGAAATGTTTGAAGTTTATCAGTCTTATAGATTTTTTTTCTAAAAACAGCTCTTGGTTTCATTGATTTTCTCCATTGCTTTTATTTTTTTATTTTTTTTCAGTTTCATTGAGTTTTGCTTTAATGTTTATTTTATTATATTTATTTTAGTTTTACTTTGCACTCTCTCTTTCTTTTTAGTTCTCAAGATTGAAGGTTAGATTATGAATTTGAGACCTTTGATAGTTCATGAATTTAATATTTAAATTCCCTCTAGGCATTGTTTTAGTTGTATCTCACAAATTTTGAAGTCTTATTTTCATTTTCATTCAGCTCAAAATATTTTCTTTTCCCTTAGATTTGTTTAACTCGTGGATTATTTGGAAGTCTGTTATTTTTGCTCTCAAATCTGGGGAGATTTAGTTATTGATATCTAGTTAATTCTCATTATGTCAAAGAATATATAGTTTACCATTTCAATTAAAGTTTGTTGAGGTTAATGATTAAGGATATATCTATCTGAACAAATACTCCATGTAAACTTAAAATAATTTGTCTTCTGCTGTAGTTGGGTGGAGTGTTCTACAACTATAAATTTGGCTTCGTTGGCTCATATTGTTATTTAGGTCTTCATAGCGTTGCTGACTTTCTGTCTACTTCTTTTATCACTTAGTGGAATATTATCCATTTCTCCTTTCAGTTCTGCTAGTTTTTGCTTTATGTATTATGAAACTCTGATATGAGGTGCATACTCATCCAGGCATGTCTTCTTGGTGAACGGACCCTTTAAACATGTTTAATGCCCTTGGTTATCACTGATGAATGTTCTTCTTCTGAAGTCTACCTTGTCTGATATTAATATACCTACAACAGGTTTCCATAGATTAGTGTTTGCATGGTAGATTTTTTGTTGTTTTGGGGTTTTTTAGGGTTTTTTTTTTTTGGCTATCCTTCCACTTTAGGTGTGTCTTTCATCCCAGTTGGTATCAAGCTACAAGTCTGACCCACCTTCTGTAGCTAAAATGTGTGTTCGGTTTTTAAAGCCTATGCAGTGATATTCAAATCTTTTGAGTGTGTGCTCCCCCTGGGGTCCTGTCAGCCTCCTAGTTGTTGGTGGAGATCATAATCCATTTCTTAATTTAATTTGGTGTGCTGTTTCAGGACAGTTCTATGTCTTCAGAGTTCTGGGCTGGACCCAGGATTTCATACAGAGCTTTATAGGATCTCTTTCTTGAGCTCCCTCCTCTATGAATTTTCCCTCTTCTTCAGCACCCAGTAACTTCTCTTTCTGGGCTATTCTCTGTAAAACCATGGATTTATCCACCTTCAGACCCTCATGCTGTCACACACTTCCTAGAGGTGAATCTGCCTCTGGGGCGAAGTAGCAAGAGGACTGAGAGAAGGAAATGTAGCAGGGATCCTCCTCCACCGTTCTGGTGACAGAGGATGCATCCCAGTCATTTGGTGAGGATTTTTCTCTCAGAGGTTCAGAGGTGTAGTTGTGTTAGCAACAGCTTCCGCCACAGACTCTGCAGGAGGCTGCTTTGGAGACTGAGGCTTATTTACAATCTGGGCTGGGAGAAAAAATTAAAACAAAACATAATAAGTAAACAAACAAACTGGGGGAATCTCCCGCCTCACCTCTCTCTTTCTCTCTGTGTCCATCCCTTAGGGAACCTAGTCCTGGAAACAGAGAGAGAATGTTTGTCTTGGAGCTTTTCTGCTCCTGCCTATTGAATAGTCAGGGGTCTAGACAGCCCTGAATCTAATCCGATATTTGGGAGGGAAACACAAACATCCAAACATTTACATAGCACATGTAACATATACAACACACATATACACAAGACACCACATATACACATACGCAAACCACACACACCACACACTGCACATAAATACCACACATATACACACATGCCACATACACAATACATGTAATACACACATGCCACATATACACACCCTATATTGCACATGTATACTACACATATACACAAAACACCACACACATATACATATTCACACCAATACACACATCACACCCGCAAACATGCATACACACACAGCCACAAGCACACAAACATGTATACATGCAACACACACATACATGAACCACACATATACACACACGCACAACACACATGTATTCGCACACCATTAAAACATGTATATACATACAAACACATGCTACACACACAGATACATAAACATACAAATAAACCAATACACAATATACACACCACACATCACCCATATATACCATACCCCACACATACCTGCACAAATATATGAAACATTCCACCCTCAGATCAGTGCTTTATGGTTTCCATCTAGGACTTTTGGTTACAATCAGTAGAAATAATAATGTGAAACATCCTTACTCCATCTTTAGAAAATCCAAACCACTCTTCTGTGTTCTTGATCTTGTGGCTTTTAAAACTAAATGTATGCAATCCTTTATGACTCATCTGACACTTCCTCATACAAGCTTTGGGATTAGGGAAACACCACCACCACCATCCCTGCCTTCAGTTTCATCATATCCCAAAGGAAGTAGCAGATGGCCATGCAGCAAAGAGTATAGACACTACAATGACCCAGGTCTCAGACCCAGAGCTCTAGCCCAGATCTAAGGCTTCATGCAATGGGACGTCAGCCTAGAGATGCACCCTGTAAATCTAGTGGGAGCAGCCCAGGAGAGGAACAATCAGAAGCACCTTTGTTCTCCTTTATCTGACAAGGTAAGTTGGGTCAGGAGACTGGTGCTTTACCCCAGAGAGTTTGGGGGAATAACTAACCCTCATGAATCTAGACCTTGCAAAGTGATTCCTGTTCTGTCTTGCCCCTTAATTCTAACATGATAACTGAAGCTACATGAAGTCCTGCATCATTCACTAGGGTTCTACACAGAGCTTCTCTGGCAGTTGTTCATTGTCTTCTGTACAAACATTTCCTTCAGGTCCTAGGAGGGAGGCATAGCTATCGAGAATAGTATTCCAGTGTCCTAGACCCATTGCCCAGCATTCAACTTCATCTTACATCCTATTGTAATATGGCTCCAGTAACTGCTAAACTAACTGCTGTTTCTGCACACCTCCTCACCAGGCATGATGGGGCTCCTGCACTGTCCCTAAGCTCATCAGAGACCTCCTCTGCCTTGCCAGGGAGAGGCACCAGCACTGTCACAAGAGGGAGACAACCAGCCAGACTTGAATGCAAATCACAGCTCCACAGAACCTGAGGACACCACCTACATTTTCTGGGCTTTCATTCTCACATCTGCACAAGGAAAATCGTGCTCTCATATCAGAGCTGTGGGGAAACAAATGAGGAAATATATATCAAAAATCTAACACTCATAGCTGGTACCAAATTGATCCTGAAGGAAAGGTAATTTACCTTCTCTTCCTTATATTCTGTTTCTGGGTCAGAATTTTCTGGAGTGCTCTGCAGAACACCTATCTCAGTGACATAGTGGCTGGGGGGCCAAGCTGGAGATGAATTCTGTGGGTAACAAAGTCTGGACGCTGTAAATATCTGACCTTACAGCTTGAAGACTCACACCTCTTATCAACATTTTGGTGGCTCTGGAGTGGTGTCAGGTAACAAAATCACTATTGCTTCATTTATTCCTGGGCGAAAACCCAAACCAACTGGGGCTTGAAAGTCTGTCTTGAGTCGCTACCTGCCGACCTGTTGATCAGTCCTGGTGGCCCGTGCTAACTCACAGACCACATGGCTCACACAGACCCTCCTGAGCAGCATGCTCACATAACTTCCTTGGTCCCCTTCTACCAGCCTGTGCACCAGGCACACTCTGGGGTTCCTGCAAACGCCACCCTTGAGCCAGCTCGCCTTCTCACTCCTCCAGCCCGCTGCTCATCTCCACTAATCTGCAAGGTTTAGTGATTAGCACAGTAATTACCATAGTGCCAAGATAACACCAGGAAAGCATCTGAGCTTCCAAGCCGTTTTAATGGAAATTTTGCCTGGAAAGGTAAGGAGAGAAAAGAACAAGGAAAGCTTTACTAGGCCAAAAGTTTAACACGTGCTTCCCCACACCAGCCAGCTTTGCTGGTCCATTATGCAATTCTGGGTGATCAGCCCGCTGATGGTTTTCCTTCGCTCTGTGTCTGTGGGTATTTTTACTGTACTTCCCAAAGTCAGCAAATATTCATTGAGTCCTATGTAAAATACTATGCAGAACAGAGAAAGAATAGTTTCAGAACTCAAATTTTAGCAGACATCACAGGCTTATAATAGGTATCATTCAAGGGTAACTGATATATGTCATAGCAGGGCCACACAGAAGTAGATAGGATGGTGAAGGAAAGGCGACATTACTTCTTCCTGGAGGCATGTGAAGAGACTTCTTAGGAGTGGGATATGACCTATATTGAAGGGAATTCTCTATTAGACCAATTTCCTGCTAGAGTTTCTCCAGCTTACAGCACAAAGCCTGAGTACATTGCACATTCCTAAGAAGTTTTGGGTTCTTCTATTAAGTGCCCGGGATCTTGGAGATTAACTTTGCTAACATGGAAGGAAGAGCATTCCAGGCAGAAAAAATCCTAATAAAGATATACAGATGGTAGTGTTCCAAGAGGCTTTCGAGGTGAAGTAAAGACAGATTACTGGAGAAAAGTTAGAGATCTGGGTTTGAATCCCAAATTTGTATATTCAAGCTCTGTAAATAAAGTGAAGATGCATTTCCCTACATCTCCATTTCCCCAATTAGAATATTTGGGGAATACCACCTCCTAGAGTTGTTTGTAACCAGAGCTCCCTGGATTTCAAACCATGAAAACCACTGCACGTGTGGAGGTGCCTTTGAAGCAGAGCGCACACACCCCTGATTCCGTTAGTCAACTGAGATGTAGCTGGGTTTTAGTTGTTTATTTGGTGTCTGTTTTCCTCATCTGTAAAAGTGAGGATAATAGTTATTTGCTTCATGGGGAGTTATTTTGCTAATAAAATCTGAGGGTAAATGCACACATTTAGTAAGGCGGGGCATACAGGACCTGTAAAAACCTGGCTCCCTCCTGGCTGGATTTGAATCAGGGGTACTCTCAGTCAGGGGCGGCTGTTTCTCATTTTGCCACGTTGCATCAAAGAGATGGGGAGGGTCGCTCAATTTTAGATGCGAGTGAAGTGTAGGGGGAAGGTTTCAAAAGTAAATGGATGTGCAAATCCTAGTTCCCTGAAACATTAGCTTTAACAGTTACATGATTTGGGGCAACTTAATACATTTTATGTGATTCTGTTTCTTAAAGCTGAGAAGAAATAGTTACAGAACTGTTATAATTAGGAAGTAAATGCTAAGCAAGGCCCCATTATGCCTTGGATCATACAGAGCAGAGCCATGGGTGCTGGGTTCCTCCTCTGTCCCCCAGCCCTCTTCCTTGGGGAACACTCACCAACATGGTATCGCATGGCTCTGAGCTTCCGCACACTGACCTAGCGACTGAAACCCACCTCACTCGTAGGAAGGGACAGTTTCTCCCTAGATGTTTAACACAGTTTTCTACCTCCTAGTTAGTTTTGAAAAATAAGTTGGAGGGTTCCAATGGGGCCATCTGAAGCAGAGCATGAGAAAGACTGAGGCTCTCCCTGTGGACCCCACCCTGCACCTCTGTGAAGCATCAACTTCTCAGTTAGGTGAAATCACATTGTGTCCTTCTCTTTGATTGTTTAGAACAGTTTCAGAATTGCATTTCGACTTCCCACACAAGAATAGCCTGTGACTATTTTTTAACTTGAAAAAGATTATCTTAATAAAAAAAGGGAGAAAACGTACTGTCAATGTACATCTCTGATTAATTCATTCACATAAAGTAGATGTGAACAAAGCTTTCTTAAGATATAAAAATTTTTCCTCACGAGACCCAAAAGTAGGAGAATTTTAAATTGAGAACTAGGCCATACGTGCCAAATTAGATCCTGCCAAGTAAGAGTTCCAGAACCTGAGAACTTACTGAGTGTTTAGCGGTCACCTATCCAATTTCTGCATTCTAGGGAATTTGGAATCCCACACAGTTAGGACTGTTTAGAGATCACACAGCAGAGCTGTGGCACAAGGAACAGAATCAGCAGTTTTTCTCATCGGCCCCTGTTGGCAAATAAAATATGCAGTGTAGAGACCTCCGGGCCCTCATCCAGACCACACCCAGTTCAGTCTCCCAGGCGATTCCCAGACAGATGGTTTGTTATAAAATATGCACTATTTTTTTTTTCAGCTGACAGGAAACACCACAAGAATCCCATTCTTCGGTAGTGCAAGATTTTAACAAAAGTTGGCCCTGCTTTTGCTTATTCGTGGCCAGTTTCACAGCTGTGAGTCCAAATCCCCAAATTATGCCCTTTAATTTCTCAGTTTGGACAGGGTTTAATCCAATTCCCCTCTGCATCCTTCTGCCAACATCTCAATCGCTGCCATTCTGACGCCCCCTTGCATTGCAAGAGCTTAGCTCGGCCCTTCCTGCCACCTCAGTTCATAGTTCAAGCTTTCACAGAGACTTATTTTATTACCATAGTACGTCTAATTTCATCCCTGCTAAAGGCCTCCTTTGCCAGTTTCTTCAGGATGAAATGCAAAATGTCTTAGCTAGCATACAGTTGCTGAAGCTCTTCAAGAGAGAGGCCCCAATTCATGTTCTGGCCATTTTCCTGACACTTCTAACTAGCACATCACCACCAAAAAAAAAAATCATCATTTCTCAAAATCCTTTATGAAGTCATCGTGCCTCTGGTATGCCTGAAATGCCTTACCCATTTTACCCCCAGCAAATTCCTACCTATAATTATTACCTGTCACAAGTGTGGAGGTGCCTTTCAGGGCCTGTCCTCCCCCGGCAGTTAGAGACAACAGTAAAGCCTCGAGCCCTTTCTAGAGCCTTCTTCTCTGGCACATGGTAGACTTGCTGGTGTTTAATGGAGGAAGGAGGGAAGGGACAAATCTGTCATTGCAACATTAGCAGGGGGAATGATGGCCACAACACGAACAGGGCTGATAACTGCTATACTCCTTCTGCTCATTGTGAAAGAACTGGGGTAGTGTCACATCAGTCTGACATCTTCCGCTGCAATCCTTTTCTAGAGCTGCATCATTTAAAAAAATGGCTTATTCCATACCAAAAAATCAAACATAAAATGGTCATGGATCTATAGCCTTTACACTTAACAACTTTTAAAATATCTTATGAGAAGGGAAGAGCTTGAAGTCTGAAGTTCTAAGAAGACTGGCGCATGCGCATGTGTGTGTGTGTGTGTGTGTGTGTGTGTGTGTGTGTGTGTGTGTATCATAACAAATATACTGTAGACTTTCAGTTAACACTGGCAAACGCTTCCCCTGAGATTTATTAATAAATCCTGTGGAAGTGAAAGCTGGATGGAATAAGTAAATGAACGTGAGGAAATATTAAATTAGTAGCAACCTCATTTGCAGAATCTATGCTTTATTGTAAATTCTAGCAAAATCTCATTTTTGCCAGGAGGCTTATGTTGCTGTATGGGCAAATACAAATCTTAAAAGAAATTTTTAAAATTCCCCTGGTGAAAAGAAAAAAGAGGCTGCCCCTGGGTTCTTCTTAAAGTACTTCCTTTAGAAAATATAATTGCAAATACTTTCTCTGTCCCTTTGAGATGTATGTAAACATTTTAGAGGTTAAATAAGCTTCTTTCCAGTTTTACAATCAATAACTGTTTTTCTTACGTTTCCTCCCCCCCCCCCCCGGGGCCATTTCTTTGAAATGTAAACATCAAGGAAGTCAGCGCCCTGTCTCCCCTTCTCCTGCGAGGATGAGTATTAACTTAGCTTTAACTCAGGTGCTTAGCTCCAAGCTGTAAAATTTTCTGCTCATCGTAGAAATGTGAGAAGTTCTGTTTTGCTGCTGGATAAATGCAATTAGCTGAAACAAATGGCCACCTTAACTACCAGGTGAATTCAGGATGAACTATGTGGGACTCTTGGTGCTGTCATAGTCTCTTGTCTGGTCACTAGTTATTGTTTATCCTGAGAAGAGGTATGCATTGGGTGGGATCTGCCAGGCTTTCTCTCTTTTTCTGTTTTTGTGATCTCACTAGGGAGTTGCCTGTGATGTCCACTGTGGTTTAACGCTTACTCAATAATAAAACTGTTCTTTTCTACATTTACAGAGAGGTAAACTGGGTTGGCAGACATTTTGCTTTTAATTATTTCCCACTACCACCAGGAAGCTCTTATCTTCCTGTCTTTTAATAATCCAGACGTTTATGAAAATAATTATCCCTAAGTTTCCCAAGAAAAACGACAACAGTAAAAAATATTGTTGTCATATCCACCTTTCCTGATAATACAGTAAAAGACGGACCTTGGAATTTCTATGGCACTGCAGGCATCTATGTTTTCTGAATAAAAAAGACAAAGTGTGTTTAATACACACACACACACACACACACACACACACATGCAAATCAATTGGTACCAGTTATAGGAAGTGTAGCTCTGTATGATATTTATGAGGCTGATAACTATAAAGTGATTTTTATTCATTCAACCAATTTTCAGAGCATCTATTTTCTGTCAAAACTATGATGGAAAACACCTAATTTTTTTTTTCTTTTCTTGTAGCAAATGTAAATATTTTAGAAGGAAAAATATTCAAAATATTTAAATTTCTAATTTTTACTACAACAGTCAGGATAGTTGCAGTCATAATTCAAGTTCATTTTCTTACAATGAAGAATTCTGACTGAGAATTAGAACCTGGTTTTTACAAGTGTATCAATTATTTCCTTTGACTAAGTCAAGGAGCTTTTGAAACTGCAGTGAAGTTTCAGAGTCCCACACTATCATTTAACTAACGGGTAACTCAGCCTGTTACCTGGTACTGTGATGGCATGTTTTAACCCGTGTGACCATCTGTAACAACACCATGAAGGTTAAGCAGCTTACACAATGGGTTTCATTGTTAAATCTGATCAAAGGAATCAGACTTCTTTCCCAGGATCAAGTTTTACTACCAATTTCAAAGAACTTTGGGGTATCCTGGATGGCTCTCTAGAGGCTTCCTTCCCACCTGGGCATACACTGTCTGACTTACCTGGGCTGAAATGAGGGCTTCCCACCTTGGACATACACTGTCTGACTTACCTGGGCTGAAATGAGGGCTTCCCACCTGGACATACACTGTCTGACTTACCTGGGCTGAAATGAGGGCTTCCCA
>JAQQAC010012171.1:10948848-11019347 GCA_029783875.1 Phataginus tricuspis | reverse complement strand
TGGACATACACTGTCTGACTTACCTGGGCTGAAATGAGGGCTTCCCACCTGGGCATACACTGTCTGACTTAACCTGGGCTGAAATGAGGGCTTCCCACCTTGGACATACACTGACTTACCTAGGCTGAAATGAGGTCTTACCTCACACAGTGACCAGTATTTATATTATGAAATATCTCCATTTTATAGACCCAGAGAGTTATGTATCTTACATGACTTTTCCCAGAGAGCCAGCCATCAAAAATCCATAGATTGTTGGTTTGTTTACTGTAAACAATTCTAAGCCAGAGACACCCAACTATTAGCATTCCATAGATGAGGATTTTCCTTGGTCCAAACACCATTCCTGTTACTTTTACAAGAGAATCAGACCAGGTCACAGGTCTTCTTTTCTTTTCAGGAAAGAAATGGATGGCAGCTGACAGTTTTACCCCTTCCTCCCTGGGAGGTAACCAACTAGATGCATATGGGGTTCTACCACCCCAGAGCCATCTGGTCTGACCTCTCTTCTCTGAACCCTAGCTGCGGATATTAGCATGTAAATTCCCGGCTTTCTCTTAATGTTAGTTGCAATAAAAAGAACCGGAACTAGGATATCAGAATGCTTGAATCAAGTCCTAACATTTACCATCACCTACACATAAAAGAGATCTGAGGCTCAGGAAAATTTCTAAGATATATGGGGCTCTAGCCCTGATCTATTCAATCAGACTCTGACTACTGAACCGACCTGAAAACTGCATTTTTTAAATTTCCTGGTGTGATTTTTATGCACACCAAAGTCTGAGATGATCTGCTCTAAATGCAGGTTAGAGGAGCATACTATACTAGTGAAAATCACAGACAACATGTATTAAATGTTCAGCACAGCACTAAACTCATAATTAATATGCCCTGAATAGAGGGTTTTGATGATAAGAAGCTCCACTAGTCTTTCTTGTGCCGCTCAGTGTCCTCAGATATTGACTTAGTGACCACTTAGCCTCTGGAATCAGGAACCATAATTTCTGTAGGTTACATTGGAGGTGAGAAAGATAAAACAAAAGTGAAATATTTTGGCTCAAAGAAACCTTGCAACAGTTTCCTAATAACCCAGATTCAGCAAAAATTTACTGAGACCCAGAAGCTGCATACATTTTGATGATGCTTTATCACCAAAGCAGCATGAGCTGGAGCTAGAGTGAACTAGCTGTCGCATTTTGATGGGACCTTCTTTAATCTCACGGGCTCTGGGTATGCAAACCCTGAAAGTCAGAGGACAAGGCAAAAATGATCACGTTCGCATATTTATGTTTAGTTTTCAGGCTGCAATAGGCAAAAGGAAGGAGGGCCTGCACATAAATCTGAACTCAGGTCCTCTGTGCCTTTCTTTTCATTTTTCTGAAAATTATACTTCAGGCAGTGCCTAAAAAACCAGCAAATATACATGAAACACCCCACACAGTGCCCAATATGGTAGGCACTCACCAGAAACTGTTTCCAGGTCCTATTCCAGAATTCCAGCAATATTATTTAAGAGTAATCTGTCTTAATTACTTTCCCCCAAAACTATTCTACTTGCTCAGATCTTAAAATACAGGAAGGCCCAAGTGAGGGAAACCACTTAGTTTGTTCTCAACGGACCCTTTCCTCACTTTTCTCCTCTATTTATCACTGAGTTGTGCTTTTTTCTTGGCTCCACGACCAATCTCTGCCTCATTCATGCATCATGCATGTTCTTAACAGCCACCACCCACCTGTTCCTGTAAGGTCCTAACGGAGGAAACTGCAGTCTCATTGCCTCACCCTGTCTGTGTTTTTCATCTTACTGCTTCTGCTTTAGGGGAATACTAAGTTCCCCTGACCTTTGCTGACACCCCTGAGTTCCTAGGATTTTGCCTGACTGAGGCTATACATATATATGTGTGTGTGTATATGTTTATATTTATGATGTTGGCTCATTAAATTATGTGTATTATAAGTTATGTTTATATATACATAATTTAATGATACATTATAAAAGGGTCAGTTGGTCATTTGAAAGCTTTTCTGTGTTCTTTAAAATTTCTGCCGTTGCATATTTTAGCTACTTTTAAAAATACATTCTTCAAATATATTAATATTTTAGTGAAGTTTTTAAAGAAACCTCCATTTCCGATATGTTAAATTTTTAATTCTTATACAATTGATTCAATTTTGATAAAACATATCAGTGATCAGTGTTATGTGAGGCAATTAGTTTTTGCATAATTTAAAAAATTTTTTAAAAACTGGCATTTTCTTACAAAGTGAAACACATAAGCTTGTGACTCAGCAATTCTACTCCCTGGAATCTCTCTGGAAAAATGAAAACATATGTCTACATAAGTGCTCACAGCAGCATTACTCATAATAGGCAAAACCTGAAGCAATCCAGGTGGCTATCCACTGGTGAAGAGATAAACAAAAAGGTAGTATATCCATTTAATTGAATACTATTCAACAATTAAAAGGACACACACCACACCGTGGATAAGCCTAAAAACATTTGCAAAGTAAGAGAAGCTAGACACAAAGACTACATAGTATATGATTCCATTTTTATAAAATGTTTAACACAGGCAAATTTTGGGAGACAGGAAGCAAATTGATGGTTGATGAGGACGGGGCCAAAAATCGACTGTAAGCAGGTATGAGACGTTCTGAGATTATGAAAATGCTCTAAAACTGGATTCCAGAGATAGTTTCAAAACTCTATAAATGTACTGACATAATTGAATTATACACTTACAATGGGAATTTTATGTTATGTAAATTATACTTGGAAAAAGCTGCCTAATTGTCTTTTTAAGACACCTATTGGGAGAAGTTTGTCGCAGGGGAATTCACAGATTTGCTCCTCTCTCCCAGGTTGTTCCTGTCTGTTTATCTACCAGATCCCTCTAAACAATATTTAAACACATCCCAATCTCTCCGTCTTACAATACTCTTCCCATCAATATGCCTCTACTTCCTCTCATCTGATCTCTGAACTTTGCAACCAAACTCATTTACTCATCTTCCTTATTTCTCCCTAACTTTCAAATAGTTTATAGTGTGGCTTCTGCTTCCACCATTTCACCAAATGATGATAAATAAATAAATAAATTCAACTCACTAGTGGCTTTCTGGTCATTGAATCACATGGGTTTAAGCCTTTGGTGAATTTTGTGTACTATCTAACACCAGTTGACTCTTCCCTTGTGTATATAGCTCCTCTTCTCTCGGGTTCCTTGCCACCAGACTTCTTCTCCTCCATTTCTAGCAAGTGTATCAGAATTATTGAATGTTCTTCTTGGGACTCTATTTCTCTGCCGGTTGAGTCTGTTGGAGGCCTCACTGACTGCCATCTCTCCCTCCACATGTGATCTCTGGTCTCATGGGCCCCTGTTCTGTGAATGGCCTATGGTCTGTCCATCCAGGTGCCGGAACCTGACATATGAAGTCATCTGGGATTCCCTTTCTCCCTCATTGCTCTATATCGAGCCAATCACAAAATCCTGCTCAATCTGCCTTCTAAATGTATATTTCATGATCTGACTTCTCTCTATCCTAACAACCACCAGCCTCTGTGGGAGGCCATTTCTAGGAAAAGAGCGCCGTAGTGGTGTGTGCCCCTAGTTGTTCCCCAAGTCAGTATAAGTGGCCTCACATCTGGAGTAAATGCCCTTCTCTGTGGCCCCAGAGCTCCCCATGTTACTCCTATCATATTATTCCTCAAGTAGCCACACACAATTTAATCAACTGACACTCCTACGGCCTCCACAATAAGATCTGTGAGAGCAAGGTCTACACAGATTGAATCCCCAGGGGGTCACCAGGGACAACCATGGGGTGGTGTGTCAGGGAATTAGGCAATGCATGGGTTTTAAAACTATGAGTTTTAGTTGTAAGCTCAACATTATTCAATAGAGAGATGCAATTAAAAATCCTTACTGTGACCCTCAGTGGCACAGAAAATGTGCCTTCAGAATAGGCATGATCCCTGTCCTATATTATAAATTCCTCAGCCTAATTTGGGGGTCCCATCAGTAACACAAGCAACCCCCTTAGGAGACACTGGTGAGTGGTCTCCAAACCCCATTAAATGACAAAAACTTAATGAGATAAGGGAAACATTTAAAAATAATTTTAAGGCTGGCCTGGGGATATTACTTCTTTTCTACAAGGTCCATGACAAAGGCCTCTGGAGAGTTTTGGTTCAGGAAGAATTTTGTATCAGGAGAGATGACAAAAGATGAAACAGGGTGGTTTGGACCTGGAAGTGTTCAAAATAACTAAGGTGATGGGATACAACTCGGCAAAATATTCATAAAATCTGAAGCATCAAACCTTGACTTCGGTGGCTAATAAGCTTTCTTAGAGTCAAAAGAACCCAAGGTAAAGCAGGAAATTGTACCTAAGGGAAGATCACTAATTATTTAATGATGCAATCAGGGATATGATCTATTAACAAAGTTTCAACTCACCTTAAGAAGCTAAATTTAACCTAAAATAGACCTTAGGGTGAACAAACAATAAAAGCATCTTTGTAAATGCCAATACATGAAACTTGTATATGTGATTGTGATTTGGCAGAAGTCACAGAAGAATTCTTCATTACCTTGGAGAATTAACCCAACTAAAATAAATACAGATTTTAGTAAGAGAAAATGTAGTCGGTTAGACATAGGAAAGTCTGTTCTGACTAATAAAAAATCAATGTTGAGAAAACTAACAAAACCTATTTTGAAATTTCTTACCACGGGGTAAAAAATACTTGCTGACACTGTTGCAGGAACAAGGTCACAAATGGATGACACAACAGAGATTTGTAGTAGGCAGACCCCCCATAGCCTCCCAACCCAAGAGCTTAGGGTTGAGAGGGGAAGGAATACAAAGATAAAATGATACAGGGTATAAAGGGTATAAAGCAAGATAAATGTGCTGAGAGTCAGAGGTGGGTGCTTGGGGAGTCAAAAGTGCTAGTTAGAAGAGAAGGTGCCTACCAGTAAGGAGAACCAAGTCCCAACATCTGGTAGAAGCTCCATCACTACCCACCTTGGCCAAGGTCTCAAATGCCAGTATTCCCTGCACACATGGGATAAAACTGAGAGCTCAGAGCATGAGTCTTGGACAGAAAATGTGCTACATCATCCATTCAGATCCTTTGTTCTTCCTCAACAGTGAAGGAAGGAACAAAGGAAGACTGAGCTTTAGTCATCGCTATGTGAAGGAAGTACCAGATGGTCACGCCCCTTAAGCTTTGCATCAAGTATAATCCCAGAGAGAATACTTAAGGCTCTTGCAACTGTGTTGATCCTATTTTAACAAGCATTTGGCCAATTACTGCTGACAAGCTCATAAATATGACAATCAGCTCAGCCTCCTGCTTCTTTTCACTTCCCAGATGAATAGTATCTTCAGTGGGAATTCATCTCCAAGGCTTTTTCTTCTAAGCCCCAGAGCCATGCTTCTTGCAAGGTAAGTTAAATTCCTGAGGTATCAATACTAACACTCTGCAGCTCATAACTCCTTTCTATTGCCCCTCAAGACCTGGTCATTTTTATCTGTTGAACATACTCCCCTCTGGGTCTGCACAGTTATTCATTTATACCCACAATTTATTAACTCTGCTGTAGTCGTGGATATAAAGAGTTTGGATGTGATTCCAGAATTTGCTGCTCTCTTTGAGATTTATTTCAAGGCACTCTGTGACCCTGTAACTTTGAAAGGCCCATATAAAAGAAGGTTTATTATTAGAGCTACAACAAGCAGGGTGGCTTTCGTTATAGGCCTGGCAGCAGTTCTAGAAGAGATTTCTCTTTTTAGTTCTATCTGTGTACTGGACCTCAGTTGAAATTTAACAAGTGCAAATGCAAGCATGCAGGGAGTTTGTGGTCACAAAATGTCATTCCCTGAGTTTGTCTCATCTGAGATAAAATAATAAGTCTTAAAAAGAATAAAGCACAACAAAGGCCTGGTTGTTCTATTATCCTTTTATATGTTAAAAAATATTAGCTACAACTTTGTAAGGATCAGTAAAAGAAAATGTTGGGTTAGAATGATGACAATGAATTATTCATAATGAAGTCTGAAGTCTTAGTTTTGCAGGTTCTTTATAATTTCCTTTACTCTTATAAAGCTCTCAATTTTGTATTTATAGTCGACACAGAACAATTAAATTGAAAACCAGCTGTTGCTCATACCTATGATGTCAACCTACAAGGTGCAGTGACAGTAACACTTGAACTCATTTTCCAAGTTCAGTTCCCATGAGGGTGGCCAGCTTTGTCAAAGGCACTGTATGGCTATTGCATTTCAATAAGGTCAATGCTACTTTATCAGTGCTGGGGATATTCACCCTTTTCCAAATGTAGTTTTATTTTCTCAGGCAATCACAATGATAAGTAATAGTGGGTCATCCCAGGACAACAGAATGAAATAAAAACAAAGGAAAACACACTGACCCATCATCTACTTTTATCAGAAAGAATTTACTGACCAGGAACCATAGACCTCAGCCCTGGCACTTAGTCAAATCATTAACTCTATAAAATTTCTCTATCAAACAGGAGAGTGACTTTGCACTCAGATGATTCCATTAAAATGTTGAAAGGAAAAATAATTTGCTATTCAGTTCAAACCTCTCAAGGAATCTTTTCCCAGAACCACTACTGATCTAAAGTCCTGCATCCAGAAACTCTTTTGAATCCATGCCTCCTGGGGTAACTTGTTCAGTATGTTAAAAAAAAAAAAAGAAAAGAAATCCATCAATATCTTCCAAAGATCTGACAGTTCTGAATGAGAACTGAATTTTGTGTGTCCATTTTGAAGAGGCTAATAAAAGAAGGTCTTAAAACATTGAAAACCACCACACAATGCTGTATTGTTACATAATTACACCCCTTCTATTTGCATGTGTTTGTGATCAAATTCATTACAAAAATTATTTTAATTTGAATCTACTAATGAAAAGAATTAAAGTAGATTTAACATGTAAATTGTGTGTTTGTGTCAAATTACTTTGATGTATGCTGTTCAAATGAGTTTCTCATATTAATTTAACAAATATTTTCAGAGCGGTTTCTTTGCATCAGTACACCTCTGTACCTAGCACTGGAGAATTAGTGCTGAATGAGAAAATATACTCACAAGGAACACACATCCTCATGAACCAGACCGAGAGAAAGCAAATGAACTAATGCGTAAGCAAATCCATTCGTTCATTCATCATTCATTCCCAGCGGTAAGTGCTGAGAAGGGAGTCCTGTGAAACGGAAGGACAGACCTGGCCAGGGGTTTGAAACTGCCTGGCTGGAAAGCTGTCTCTGAGATCTGGCTGATAGGAAGGAACTTGCAGTGTGCGTTGCATTGCAAAGACCATCCCAGGCTGGAAGCCCCGACTGGTATGAAGCTTCTACTTCAGAAACACACAATTTCACACATAGAAAGGGGTCTGTGGCTGGTGGAATGAAGGGGGAACAATACTCAGGAGTACCAGCAAGCAGAAGCCTGGGATTAAGCAAGGGGATGGGATGCTTTACTAAATATGATGGGAAGCACTCAGATGATTTCATTTATTTTAATTAATTTTTTCAGCTTTATTGAGGTATAGAGGTCAAATAAATTGTAAGATACTAAAAGTATACATGTGATGACTTGATATACAAATCCTTTGTGAAAGGACTCCTCCCATCTAGTTAAATAACACATTCATTGCATCACATACTTATCTTTTTTTTTATGAGAACAATGAAGTTCTACTTTCTTAGCAAATTTCAATTATACAATGTAGTGTTATTCACCAAAGTCATCAAGTTATACATTAAATCACAGAGCTTACTCATCTTATAGCTAAAAATATGTACCCTTTCACCAATCTCTCCTTAACTGCTTGACCCTCCAGCCCTTAGCAACCACTTTTCTACTCTGTCTGTATGAGTTTGACTTCTTTTAGATTTCATATACAAGTGATCACAAGCAAGTTTATCTTTCTCTGTTTGACTTATTTCCCTGAGCACAGTGTCCTCAAGGTCTATCCATGTTGTCACAATGGCAGGATCTCCTTCTTTTTCTTGGTTGAATTTATATATGTGTATATATAAAACATCTTCAGCTTCTCTACCCATTCATCTGTTGACAGACTGTTGGGTTGTTTCCATATCTGGGCTATGGTGAATCATGCTGCATATAATATGGGAGTGCAGAGATCTCTTCAATGTCCTGTTCTCATTTCATTTGGATACATACCCAGAAGTGGATACATACCCACTGGATCGTAGGGTATTTCGATTTTCAATTTCTTGAAGAACCTTCATACTGTTTTCCATAATGGCTGCACCAGTTTACATAACCACCAACAGTGCACAAGAGTTCTCTTTTCCCCACATCCTCACCAACACTTGCTATCTCATATTTTTGATGATAACCATTTTAAGAGGCGTGAGGTGATATTTCACTGTGGCTTTGATTTGCATTTCCCTGATTTATGAGGTTGAACACATTTCATATACTTGTTGGCCATCTGTATGTCTTCAGAAAAATGTCTATTCAGATCTTCTGCCTATTTTTAATTAGATATTTTGTTTTTTTGCTACTGAGTTGTGTTAGTTCTTTATGTGTTTTGGATATTAACCCCTTATCAGAAATTTGGTTTGCAAATGTTTTCTCTCATTCTCTACATTGCCTTTTCATTTGTTCATGATATCCTTTGCTATGCAGAAGCTTTTTAGTTTGTTGGAATTCCACTTGTGTATTTTTGCTTTTGCTATCTTTGCATTTGGTATATGATCCAAAAATGCCAAGATTGATTGATGTCAAGGAGCTTAACCCTTAAATTTCTTCTTGGAGTTTTCAGTTTTAGGTCTTAAATTTAAGTCTTTAATATATTTTGAGTTGACTTTTGTGTATAGTGTAAGATAATAATTTAGTTTCATTCTTTTTCATGTAGCTGTCCAGTTTCCCCAATACCATTTATTAAAGAAACTATCTTTACCCCATTATATATTCTTGGATCCTTAATATATGCATGGGTTTATTTCTGAGATCTCTATTCTCTACTGTTCATCTATGTGTCTGTTTTTATAAAAATACCATAGTATTTTGATTACTATAGCTTTGAAATATAGTTTGAAATCAGGACATGTGATACCTTCTGCTTTGTTCTTCTTTCTCAAGATTGCTTTGGCTATTCAGGGTCTTTTGTGGTTCCAAAGTTCAGGATTTTGTTCTATTTTTGGGAAAATGCTATTGCACTTTTGATAAAGAGTGCAGTGAATCTTTAGATTGCTTTGGGTAACATGTGGTGATTTCGATATTAATTTCTCCAATCCATGATCATGGAAAGCCTTTCCATTTATTGTGTTTTCAATTTCTTTCATCACCGTCTTACAGTTTTCACCATACAGATCTTTTAACTTTTGGTTAAATTTACTTGTAAGCATTGTATTCTTTTTGATGCTACTGTAAATGGGGGTTTTTTTTTTCTTAATTTCTCTTTCTGATAGTTTGTTGTTAGTGTATAAAAATGCAACTGATTTTGTGTCCTGCAAACTTAGTTAATTTATTAGTTCTAGTAATTTCTTTTTCTTTTGGCTGGAGTCTTTAGGGTTTTTCCTATATAATATGTCATCTGCAAGTAGAGATAATTTCACATCTTCCTTTTTGATATGGGTGTCTTGTACTTCTTTTACTTTCCTACCAGCACTTCCAATATTAAGTTGATAAAAGTAGTGAGAGTGGACATTCTTGTCTTATGGGAAAACAATTCAGATGTTCACTGTGTTGATTATGATGTTAACTGTGTTTTTTTATATATGGTCTTTATTGTGTTGATACTTTTTTTTTATACTTTGTGTGTTGAGAGTTTTGTCATGAATAGAAGCTGAATTTTATCAAATGCTTTTTCTGCATCTATTGAGATGATCATATAATTTTCCATCTGTCAATGTGGTATATCACATTGATTTATTAAGATATCCTTTCCACTTGATCATGGTGTATGATCCTTTCAATATAATGTTGAATTCCATTTCCTAATATTCTGTTGAGAATATTTGCATTCACATTTATTCAGGATTGGCACGTAATTTTCTTTGTTTTTTAGACTGTCTACTTACCCAGTTTTGGTATGATGCATGATAATACTGGCCTCATAAGATGAGTTTGGAAGTGCCCCCTCCCCTCCTGTTCTACTTTCTGGAAGAGATTGAGAAGGATTGGTATTAACTCTTTAAATGTTTGGTGTAATTCACTCAAAATGTCTGGTTCTAGACTTTTTTTGTGTGTATGATTTTGATTACTGATTCAATCTCATTACTAGTAATTGGTCTGTTCAGATCTTCTATTTTTTCATGATTTATTCTTGTTGCATTGTTTCTGTGAATTTATCTATTTCTTCTAGGTTGGCATATATTTGTTTATAATAGTCTCTTGTAATCCTTTGTGTGGTGGTAATTGTAATTGCTCCTCTTTCATTTATAATTTTATTTATTTCAGTCCTCTTTTTCTTAGCAAGCTGAACTGAAGGTTTGTCTATTTTGCTTTTCTGTTAAAAAGCATCTCTTAGTTTTATTGATCTTTTTTATTGTCTTTTTAGTCAATCTTTCACTTATTTTTGCTCTGATCTTTGTTATTTCTTTCCTTCTCCTCACTGGGACTTCATTTGTACTTTTCCTAGTTCCTTGATTGTAAATTTATCTTGTTTATTTCAGATCTTTCTTTTTATTTAAGGTAGGTGTTTATCAGTATAAACTTTCTTCAAAGCACTACTTTAACTGCATTCTGTAAGTTTTGGCACATTTATTTCCATTTTCCTTTGTCTTAAGATTTTTTTAAATTTCTGTTTTAATTTCCTTTTGACCCATTGATTGTTCAGGAGCATTTTGCTTAATCCCCACTTATTTGATAATTTCTCAGTTTTCTTCATGTAACTGATCTCTAATTTCAAATCATTGTGGTTGGGAGAGATGCTTGATATGATTTTAATCTTAAATTTAGCATGACTGTTTTGTGGCTTAATGTATCATCTATCCTGGAGAATCTTGTGTGTTCTGCTACTGTTGGTTGGAATGTTCTATAAATGTCAAGTTTATGTGGTCTAATGTAAAGTTTATCTCCAATATTTCCATATCAATTTTTCTGTCTGGATGATCTGTCCATTGTTGAAAGTGAGGTTGAAGTCCCCTAACATTATATTATTGCTGCCTATTTTTCCTTTCAGCTCTGCTAATATTTGTTTTTTATATTCAGGTGCTCTTATGTTGGGTTATAAATATTTATAAGAGTTATGCCCTTTTGTTGGATGGAACCCTTTATTATTATATAATGACCTTTTTCTCCTATTACAGTCTTTGCTTAAATCCTATTTTGCCCAATATAAATATAGCCACCCTTGCTTTCTTTTTGTTTCAATTTGCATAGAATATCTTTCTATCCCTTCACTTTTGATCTGTGTATATTCCTGAAGCTGAAGCGATTCTCTTGTAGGAAAAACCTATTTGGGTCTTTATTTCTTAAATCCATTCAGCTACTCCATGTCTCTTGACTGGAGAACTTAGTCCATGTACGTTTAAAGTAATTATTGATTTATATGAATTTGTTTGTGCCATTTTGTTAATTGTTTTCTGTCTTGTAATTCCTTTGCTCTCATTGTCTTCCCTTTTCTCTTCCTTTGTGATTTGATGATTTTCTGTAGTCGTATGCTTTGAGTTCTTTCTCTTTATCATTCATGTTTCTACTATAGGATGTTGCTTTGTATTTACCAATGGTATTTACATAAAACACCTTATATTTTTAACAATCTATTTTAGCTAATAACCACTTAACTTTGAATACATACTAAATCTCTGTATTTTTACTATTCACCCACACTTTATGTTTCAATGTTACAATTCACATCTTTTTACTTTATGTATCCATTAAAAGTTATTACAGTCATAGTTATTTTTAATACTTCTGTCTTTTAGCCTTCACACTACAGCTGTACATGATTCACCCATCATGATTACAATATTAGAGTATTTTGAACTTAAATATATATTTACCTTTGCCAGTGAGATTTATACTTTTTTCCTATACTTATGTATATATGTTAATAATTTTTTATGTATATATATTTATACATTTTTTTCCCATACTTATGTTTTCCTATTACTAGTTTGGATCCTTTTATTTCAGCTTGAAGAAGTCCTTTTAACACTTCTTGTACAGCCATTCTAGTGTTGACGAGCTCCTTCAATTTTTTAACCATCTCCAAAACTCTTTCTCTCTCCTTCAATTCTAAAGGACAGCTTTGCCAGGTAGAGCATTCTTGATTATCAGATGTTTTCCTTTCATCATTTTATATATATCATGTTACTCCCTCCTTCCCTGAAAAGTATCTGCTGAAAAATTTGCTATTATTCTTACTGGATTCCTAAGAATATTCCTAAGTATTCCTAAGAATACTTCTGTACAACCAGAAGTTGTTCTTTCTCTTGCTGCTTTATTTTGAGAGTCTCTCCTTGTCTTTAACTTTTGACAATTTAATTATAATGTGTCTTGGTGTGGGTCTCTTTGGATTCATTTTTTTTGGAACTCTGAGCTTCCTGCATCTGTATATCCATTTCCTTCCCCAGGTTACAGAATCTTTTAGGCATTATTTCTTTAAATAAACTTATTGTCTGCCCTTTTTGCTTTCTTTTCTCCTTCTGAGACCTCTATAATCAGTTATATTAGTCCACTTTATGGATTCTACATTTAGACCTCTCTAAATAGTACATTAATCCATTTAAGCTCTCTTCACTCTTTTATTTTTGCTTTTGCTTTTTGTCCCTCTAATTGGATGAATTCAACTGCCCTGATTTTGAGTTCACTGATCCTTTTTTCCACTTGACCTAATCAGTTGTTGAACTTCTCAGTTGAATTTTCAAGTTATTATATTCTTTAGTTTTGTGATTTCTGTTTGATGTCATTTTGTAATTTTTGTAACTTTGTTGAAAGTCTTGTTTTGTTCATGCATTATTCTCCTGACATTAGTGAGCATCTTTATAATCATTATTTTGAATGCTTTTAAATCGCTAATCTCATTTTCATTAATGTCTGTTTGTGGAATTTTATCTTGCTCTTTTCTTTGGAACCTATTCTGTTTCTTCATTTTCTTGGCTCTGTTGGTTTCTGTGCATTAGATAAAAAGCCAGCTCTCCCAGGCTTCATGAAGAGGTCACCTGTAGAAGATGAACCTTATCAATCAGCCTTGATTGACACAAGCTTTTGCTTGTCTGTCAAACCTTTATGAATGCCCGAGCTGCTTTCTTTATTCTTAGTAGCTCCGGTAGTTGAGAGTATGCCACAACCTGTCAGTGTCTCAAAGAGGAAAATGGTAGTCAGCATGTGGATGCTGGCTCATGAGAAGCCAGACCTTCAAGCAGAAGCTGGGAAAATATGCAGTTAGGGAGAAACTTGGAAATGGATTTTGTTGTTGTTTTGCTTGATCCTTCCGTACTAGGCCTGGATATGTAGACACTAGGAGGTGTCCCTGCACCCACTAACAATTGTTTTCTATAGTCCTCCTAAGAGACTCATGAATACAAACATCCTTGGCTATCAGAACCAGGAGATCCATGGGCCTATCCCTTGGGTGGAAGTTGCAAAAGCTGAGATATGAGATATGCATACAAGCTCCTTCTAGAAAGATTCTGGTGATTTGTAGCAGGCTTGATTAAGAAGGCAGACGTAGTGTGTTCTGGCTTCCCTAGTCTCCAGAGAATATCCCAATCAGCCCTTAAATGTCTGCTAAACTACAAGCCTGACCTTTAGGCAACAGCTTTTAGAGTGTGCAAATAGGCCTCTTTCAGGCATCAATTGGGAGATAGGCATTTCTATCTGCTTCCTCTGCACTGAGTTCTAGGGAAATTGTTGGTGAGAACTGTTTCTTTGTTACAACCCTGTGAGACTTGTGAATGAGGCCCCTTTGGCTTGCATAAGCAAAAAATCCAAGGGCCAGTCCCTTGGGAAGAAGCCACAAAAGCTCTGGTGCCAGACACATTTACAAGCTCTTTACAGGGAGATGTTGCCAATTGGAGTAGGTTCATGTGAGAAGGCAGAGGTAGTGTCCACTGGCTTCCTCTGTCTCCTAGATGTCTATCCAATTGAAAGCCTGAGACTCAGGCAGTGTTTTTTAAGGTACCAAAGTAGGTTTCTTTCAGAAAAAGACTGGAAGATGGGAGTTTTTTGCCTGCTGTCTCTGTGCTGAGCCCTGGCATATAGCCATGGTGAGTTCCTGTGAGGCTGTTAAAAACCATGTCTTTGTTTGGTTTTGTGGCTCTCATGGACGCAAGCCCTACTATCTTCAAGAACTAGTTGTTTTTGGTGCCTGCCTTACAGGTGGGAGTCTTAAAATTTGAGACACTTGATGTGGGGTCCTTAACAATCATTCCTCAAGGAGAAGAGGTTTTGGGAGTTCCCTTCCAGTTTAATGATACTGTGCTGGGCATGGGATTATGGGTGGGAGTGTCTCAGCTCCTCCTTCCCATTTCAATATAGGTGATGTGGTTATTTTCAAATTAATATGTAGGAGTTGCTCAGCTAGCTTCTGTTTTGTTTTTCAGAGGAAATTGCTCTATGTGTAGCTGTAGATGGGTATCCATGGGAGACAGTGAGGGTAGGAGGCTCTCGTCTCACTATCTTGGACTGAATCCTGGATCATTTCAAATGTGGAAATGCTGGGAACTGGCTTTCATTTGTATGCAATAACTCAGGATATTGTGGAGCTAAGTAGTATGGCAGGGGTCAAGAGAAAGTAAATAAATGGTTTAAGTGGCTATTGTTGTGATCCAGATGAATGAGGATGGAGACAAACCAGTGTAACAGAAGCGGCAATGACGAGAAGTGAAGCTATCCAAGTTATCTTTTAGAAGTAGTGTTGCTAAGGACTTTCTAAGAGATTGGATGTGGCAGCTGTAGAAAAGAGAGGTCAAAATTAATCTCAGGTGTTTTATTTGAGCATCTAGGTAGATGGTACTAAGGAGATGGAGAAAACACTGGGGGAGCAAGTTTTGGGACAAACTAATCAAGAGTTCTGCTTTCCGTATTCCTTTTAAGATACCAATTAAATATCCAAATAGAAATGTCAAGAAGATGACAGTATCTGAGTCTGTACATACAAAAGGTTGAAAATGTACAAATCATGTGAAAATTAATGAGTTTCAGTAAGATTTCACAGGGAGAGAAAGAATGAAAAAATGGCCCCAGGCAGAGCCCTGCAACACTCTTGTGTTTTGAAGTCAAGTCACCAAGAAAGAGAGATATCAATTGCAAATGAACAAAAAGAAGCCTGACATGTGGGAAGGAAATTATTCAAGTTCCATGTCAAGAATAGAGAATGTTTCAAGAAGTTGAGAGAGGGCTGAATGGGATAACAATGTGTGAACACTGGTCTTGGCAACACCAATATCATTGACAACCTTGAAAGGAACAGTGGTAGAGAAAATACATCTAAAAATGAGGCAGCTGAAAACCAAAGATGTTGTGAGAAAGTGGAAGAGAAAATGTAGCTAACCCTGTTAAGAAGTCTTCCTGTGGGAAAGCTGAAATGAGACAATAACTAGAGGTAGAGGGATGTGGATTTAAGAGGGGTATTTCTTTTAAAACTGGGAGATAAAGAGTAAGTACGGATGCTGAGGGGAATGGTCCAGAGTTGGGGGAGAAATTCGTGCTTCATCATAGAAATTGAAGCCGAGTCTTGATAAGGTAGGAAGGTTCAAAACTGAGGCACTAATCAATGGGCTGACCTTTGATAGGAACTGGGACACTCATCCGGGTAATTTACGATAAAAAATTACAGACTATGGAAACAGATGCATGTGAAGTGATAGCTATTGTTGTGAGATGAAAAGCTTTATTCCCACTGCTTCTAATGCCTCAGCGTGGTCTGAGCATAACACCTGAGAATACTTGTGTATGCAAGCATGTGTGTTTGGTGGTGACTGTGGGTAGTGGTGTATACAGGGTTGAGAAGGGAGAGTAAAGTGTGAAATAGAAGTTCTGGAAAATAGAAAAGCTAATATACCAAGATAATATAGCAGGAGTTGGGGGTCAGTGTTCAATATCCATTTGAGATTTTGAGCATGAGTTTAAGTGAAATCCAACAGCAAGTTTGTATGCTTTCCTCCAGTGATGTTAGCTATTCTATTAAGGTAGAGAAAAACTAAGTGATTGGGTTTAACCAGAATTTGGATTTTGCCAGTCAAGTATATCAGAGAGAAAGTATGGCTATAATTCAAATTGAGAATATAGGTGTGAGAATCAAGTTTCACTGCATATGGCAGATATGCAAAACTCAAAAAAGCCTACACTATGGAAAGCTGACATTCCCACACAATTGGCAATTCAGTTTCAAAAAATCATAATGCACTGTATTTAATTAATGTTAATTTGAATTTAAATCTAGTTGATTGATGCATTTTTGCTTTGTAAGTATACTATAGCTATAAGCATAAGCAACTTACAAATAGGTTTATGTCTAAATATGTCAACACTATGATTAATTTAAGTCAACTTTGGTCCTCACTTCTGTTAAGGGGATTCATCCATTTTCTAAGTTTGGGAAAATAAATGATTTAAGATGATGGCGTATACTAACCAATCTGACCACAGTGCCAGTATTTTCATTCAGCATGAAAAACATAATTATCACATAAACTCCTGTGCTTAATGTGGAGAGTTTCTACATAGAAACGTGATCAGAGAACATAGGTTAAAAGTAGACATTTGATTAAAGAGTGTGACATCAAGGGAAGGGAAGCTGTTGGTCTTGATGGGCAGACATCAGGCCCTTGCAACCATCTGCGTCAACAGAGGCAGACCTTCCCAAGGCCTTTTTACTCTCTTCGACTGGCCTGGAGCCCTATTCGATCTTCAGAGACACTGTGATTTATTTTTGTTCTTTAATTCACCCTCCTGCCCATCACTACATTACATGAAGTTCCCTGATAGACTTAGATGATTTTAACAAATTTGCTACTTCTTAAGCATTAAAACTGGAATCTTAGCTCATGACTCCCTCGAATTACCAAAGGCTTCCTTGTTCTCTTCATTCATATCCCACAATAACTCAGAAGCCCATCATTAAAGGAAAAAAAAGGAGAAAGTCTTTGTTCTTTTGAGAAGCATTTGTCCCCAGGCAGGGTCTGGAGGGCCTCCGTGATCATATCCCATGTCTCTCCCATGATAATACCATCACCTTTGGGGTTTTTGCAGGGGTTACAGAGGGCCCATCATTAACACTGGCAAGTTGCTCCAAAGCACATGGACGCTCTCAGTCTCTTGGCCAAAAGGATCTTGTCAAACTCTGTATGTTTGCTCTTTAATAGCCACCAATCATCCAGATGTGGTGAATCCTAAACATTCCATCTGTGAGAGTCTGATCATGCTCTGTAACTGAAGGAGATTTTTAAAAGCTCTCAGAGGGGGAAAAAAAGGGTTAAAGAAGGTGGCCCAGGACGAAGGGCCTCGCTTTTTAACTGCACACACTGTGATGTTTGTGACTGGAAATGAAAGTCAAACTTCGATCACCCAATTCCTTCCTGGCTTGGTGACTTCTGGCTGATACTTCCTGGTTCCCTCATTTCTAACACGGTGACAATAGTTGGTAAAGAGCTTAACATAGTGTCTGACACATTATGTATATGTGTTATGTATGTGTAGTATAATAAAATGTGTACAATAATGTATCATATATGATTTGTTGCTATATGTATTGATACAATTGTCATATACATGTATGATGCATCATTATATATATTTCATTGTCTTTTTTGTTTGACACCTTTCGGTCCATAAAGGTGTTTGGGACAACACCAGAGGACCCAGGTTTAAATCCTGTCTCTACTACTTAATTATGTGATCTTGGCCCATATCCTTTGATATGTGATTCTTCAAAGATTTCATGAAGAGATTTCCTACATCAACACGTATTTATGAAAGAGAGCTGGCTACCAGACATCCTGTGTTCTTGGGATTTTCTATATGTTGTATCAGTAATTCGACAAATTCCATGAGGTTGGCATTATTTCCATTTCACTCAACTGACAAATGGCAGAGCAGTGGTTTACACAGAGATTGTATTAAATCTTATACCCTCCAATTATGGAAATAAAATAATGAATTTAAGCCATATTCAAGCTGGAGAAATACAAACTTAGTAAGGGAAATAAAGCCAAGGAAAAATGAGTTGAAAAATGAGGTTTTAAAACTATATGTTTTTATAGACTTAAAGATCCATTGTGGTAGATTAATTAGAAATCATCTTTTGTGATAAAGAGAAGAGGTAATTTTCTTTCACTCTACGTTGTAAAGATATTCAATGCCTATAAACTAATCAAAGATGTCAAAAAAAAATTGTGAGCTTACAGTTTCGGTGAATTATTACCTTTTACTATTTCCCCCTTGTCTTTAGATTCTTGGTCTATTCATTGACCACTTTTAAAAGATGCCTGCACAAGAAAATAAGATTTGGAAAGGAACAGTTATGTGAAATAACATTCAGCTACATCATCTTTACACTGGACTGATTTAGGCCAGGGTGACATTGACCTGGAGATAATGCCCCCATTCACATGACTAATATATTATAATCCTAATGGCTGTGGACATATTTAATCTCCCCTGCAAATAAGAGTCAGTAAAATGAAATGAAACAAAATGAAATAGAATAAAATAATAAAATAAAATGTGAATGACCCATCACTTTGCTGAGAATACCGTTGATTTCTACCACCACATTTACATCAGTTAATATATTATCTTCCCAAAAGAAAAGTGTTAATAATTCTCCCAGAAGGCTTCCTGATAAAATTAATCTAAGTTTACAAAATACATATGAAAGTTAATCAAGACAGCTTTTGACACAACATTAATAAGGAACTGAGTGATGTTTTCTAGGATGACTTCTAAGCTCACGCTAGTCATTAGGACAAGATGCAAAATCATTATACGTGGAATTTAGCTAATGAATTAAAGGAGATATTTCCACTTGGGGGAGATCTAATCTAAGTCTGTTTCTAGCTTAAAAACAGTTCAAATCTGTGTGGCTTGAAAACACCAAGAAAATATTACCTTTGGTCATCAGGCGTCCTTTACAATAAAATAAGTTAGAATTTATGTATCTGGGGCCATGACATCAGCCAACCTCATATCTCAGCTGGGTCACACCATAAATAAAGCTGCATCAGCTGGTTTCAACCTCTAAATAGAAATCTTATGTTTAGGCTAAAAATAGTTAATTCACACACAGTGCAAAAGATCCTGGATCCTAGAACTATTTTGAAACGTCCCTATTTTGAGTTAAATGAATGCTACAGTTGGTTCATTTATCTGTGGGAGGGATGTAGAAGAAAACTGTTCATTTTTAATGAAACTGTCATGTAAATGAAACTAGCATCCTTCAAAAATGCGAAGGATATATATTTTCTGTATTTTGAATGAACCCTCACAAAAAGAATAGGAAAATTCACCCAGGCATTGATTGGGCTTCGCTGCCCAGGTTTATTCCTCAGAGTAATCATCTGCCAATTTAGTGTTAGCCCGCCTCCGTGACCAGCGTTGTTGAACAGAAAAAGCTTTTGATGATTCCGGCTCACTGAAGTGAAACACAAAATAAGTTGGCATTTGGAGACCATTTGTATATTTAATGGCCTCCTGAAAAAGTGTTCCCTGGGTCTCCAGGCCCTTCAAGCAGATGTTACCTGGAAATGAGGCTTTTCCCTTTGGACACCAGCACACCGTTGCTAAGTTTGCTGCAATCTCCAGACCCTGAGTCATAAGCAATATGATCTGTCTTGGTTCAAGTGCAGCAGTTTGAAATTTTCAAAATAATGCTGTGCTTGGAATTGAAGAGTATGGTGGTCTTTTAGTGGTATGTGAGGAACTGGCCAGTGACTTACCAATGCAGGGAAATCCACCCCCACTCAGCCCTGTATAAATTCCCTCTGGGGGCAGTTTGATGGTACAGATTGTGCCCCTGTCTAGAGGAGCCCTTTCTCCACTGTGAACCTGCCAGATGGAACCAGAACTCCTGGGGACATCAAAGCCCAGGGAGAGCTAAGGTCTGCAACCTTCCTCATACCCACACTGGGGCCTGGGGGTCAGTGGACACCTACTCCCACAGAGGTGATGTGCATTCTCCGTGGAAGGTCCACCAAGGAGGGGAAAAGAACCACTGGGACCTGGGAAGTCAGTCCTGAGTCAAATGAAGTCAATGCCCAATCCAACTTGTCTGCATTTTTAATTTGAACAAAATTACACACAAGAGGTCATAGGCTCAGGGTAGCCTAAAATCAAATTCTGGTCCTGGCAGTTCCTAGCTATGTGACTTCAGCTAATTAGTTAACCAATGTTAATTCTAATTTTCAAATCTGAAAAAGGGACTAAGGTTCGTGAGTTTTAAGGGGTGAATCTCCTCTCCCCACCAAGAGAGCTCCTCGGGGTGTGGAAGGAGGGGAAATGGAGAGAGTGGTTATATTTACGGTTTATGTCTCAGCTGAACTGGGCCCTGGGGCCCCCAGATATTTGGCCAAACATTATCCTGGGTGCATGTGGGAAGGTGTTTCCTGATGAGATTAGGATGTGACTCGGTTGATTGAATAGAGCCGGTGGCCCTCCCCAGTGTGGATGCACATTATCCCAACCATTGAGGGCCTGAATAAAACAAAAATGGTGGAGACAAGAAAAATTTGTTCTTTTCCTGAGTAAGCTGGACCACCAGTCTTCTGCCCTGACTGGGATTTACACCACTGGCTCCCCTGGGTCCCCAGCCTGCAGGGAGCAGATCTTGGGACTCCTCAGCCTCCATTACTATATGAGTCAGTTCCTCATAATCTCTAGATAGATAGATAGATAGAGAGAGAGAGAGATAGATAGATAGATAGATAGATAGATAGATAGATGATAGATAGATAGATAGATATAGATAGACAGACATATATATCACAGATATATCTAGAGCATAGATGATGTATATATATATATGTTAGATAATACAGATACATCTAGATGATAGATGATCAATAGATAGATAGATGATCAGCTGATTGATCAATGTATATTTCCTGTTGTCTCTAATTCTCTGGGGAACCTTGATTACTCCAGGTCCTAACTGGAAGCTAAAATTAGCTGACTGCCTAAGCCATGGGTGGGGGCTGACCCTGGAACTCAGAGACCTCAAAGTTCATATCTGGCCCACTGTTTGGGTCCTGGAGAGAAGGAAACTGAGACCAGAGAAATGGGGAACAGCTTGCCCAGAGTCACACAGCCACTGGTAACAGTGTCAGGACTAACACAGCTCGCTTCACCCTCTTCTGATGACTTCTCCCTCAGGTTAGCAGGGGCCGGAGGAGCAGGGAGGGGAGGGGCAGAGAGAAATGGAAAGGATGGAGGGGTCAAGACAGGGCACCCCATCAGCAGCTGCCGTGTGAGGAGACATGGTGACCGAGTCTGGGAGCAGCCGCACTCGGAGCGCAGCAGTCCCGGGGGAGGGCTCTGTTGCGTCTCTCTCTATTCGTCCCTGTGACCTCCTTCCGCCAGAGCACAAGCACTCCCCAGAAATGAGACATAACCTCTGCCTTCCAAAGCTCCTGGCTTCCTCAAGGGAACAGTTGAAAGAACTTCAGTGTGTGGGAACTTGGTGAATCACCTTTTGTCCACAAACTGAGGTTTGAGCTTTCCTCTTGGGGTGCTTCCCTTCTCACCTATCCCTGTGTATAGAGGCATCCCAACAAGCAGCCGCTGCTGTCATCACGCAGGGCCAGCCAGGGCTGGACCGCCACAACCTGAAATGGCACAGTAGAAGATAAGGTGGGTGCCATGGCCCCTCAGAGCCAACTGAACCCCTAGCCCAGCCAAGTGAAGCCACAAAAAATAGGATTGCATGCTTCAGACAGGCACCTCCTCTATCCCTGGGAAATATAAATAAATAAATCACACATCCTGTTACTGGACAAATAATAAGAGGGAACCAGTTGCAACTGTGGAAAGATAGGGGCAAAAACCTTTGTGAGGACCCAGCCTAATGTTACATTTAAACCGTATTAAACCGACACATCCAATGAAAAGAAATAGCATTTTACATGCTCAAATAGCTCTAATCCATGTTCTTTACAAGATTAAAGAGAGTGGCTATCAAATGAGAACTACCAGAAATAAGGAGAGATTGCTTTCAGATGGAAAACATGGTTACTAAAATTTCAAGAGTAGAATCAATGATATTGAACAGCAAGGGAATGGAATATGTTGATTAGAAGACATTTTCCTCAACTTACAAGGAAAAGGATTCACAGATGAAGACATGAAAACTATGTGTGGAAAAAACAAGAGCTGTAAGCTGTACACTTACAGGGGAAAAAAAACGCTTTGTGTGTGTGTGCATGTGTGTGCATGTGCATAACCAGGAGGAAGGAGACAAACAACAGCTAACGTCACAGGATTCGTAGAGAAAAGTATTCTAAATCTGAAGAAAGTTTTCTAAGAGGAAATAAAATAATGAAAGAGACTGACATCCAGACATGCTTCCATAAAATTTCTGATTTCTACAAAACAAAGGGAACAAATACAAAAATGTACATAATAATCTGAGAAGAGAAAAACATGGCTCTTTACAAAGAAAAAGAATGACTAAATTGGCATCAGGCTTCTCTTCCGTAATACTAAATGTGGGAAGATAATGAAGCCCGTAGAGAACTGTGTGGAGAAGAAAGCAAAACCCTTGCTCTGTCTTTCCAGCAGAGGGAGCTCTGGAGCATGACGCGGCCCGCCTGGAGCGGCAGCAGGGGCCTGTGTGGGGCGAGCAGGCTGAGTCAGCTTTCTGGGAGAATTCCCTGTCCCGTGGGGACTCTGCCCTCTCTGTTGTCCCCCTCACACCACTTTTTGGTGTGCGGTTGTCCCAGGGCACCCAGCTTCACAGCCTGGTTCCTTCCTGGGAAATGCCCAGACCACGCAGTCAAACGCATTTCTGTTCCACGGCTGTGCGTGTCTTTGCTTCTGGTCTTGTTCTGTTTGGTTCCTTTAAAAATCCTGCAATCTCATCTGTTGTAGGAATCATAATTATTTTATATGCCACTAAGAAAATGGGGGAGAAAAGCCAATTATATTCTTACATCTGTTTCTCACTTGATAGGTATTAAAATATGGGGGTGGGGGGGGAAGAGCTGTCTTAGAATTGGAGAAATGTACCACTTTGCAGGCATTTTGCAGGCAATTCTGTGTCAATAACTATACCCAAAGCTTCTCTTTGAGATAGTTCTCATCTGTACTGTATTTCCTTTGATCTGCCTTCCAGGCCTTTCTCTGAGCCCGACACAGGCTACATTGGGGCTACGTAGGACAGGAGGTGGAGAGTCATCACTCTTATTTTGGTTTCACCCTGCTTCCTTGCCCCCAACAGGACGCTTTACTAGGCCTTTGTCCCTGAAAGCCTTTTCCAGACCCATGCCTTACAACTGGGTTTTTCCCACAGTGTAAAACGACACATTTCTGGACCACTCTATCTCCTTTCATTTCTGGTTGCCGAGCAGTTACTTCACCCCTGTGCGTCTTTCTGACTCTCTCCCCTTCTCTGCAGTACCTTGACAAATTGACCTTATAGCAACGAATACACAGTAAGAATATTCTATTTTGTGGAATATTCCTCTACAATCTCTTTCACTACAGCTTCAATTTCTGCCAACGATTTCCAAGTTACTGAAGGTGACAGCCTTACCATCTTCTAACCACTCGTCATAGATCCCGACTGTTCATGTCTCCAAGAAGGATTCCCATGCATGCCATGCAAACGTGAATGACGCTGGTGGCTTCATTTTATTTTTATTTATTTTCTATTTTTTGATGTACATATGTATATGGGGTGGGGAGAGAATTAGGAGAGGTAGAAAGGTTTAAAACACAAAGGACGGTCTCCAAACCAGCTTTCCTGGGTCGGAATGCCAAGTCTGTCCACTTGTCTTAGCTGCAAACATTGGGCAAGTTACTTAAACATTGTCTCATCGTCCGTAAAATGAGTTACCTTGTTGAGTGTGATTGGATGTTTGTACAGCCCTAAGAGCAGTGCCGGGGACAGAATGTCAAATAAAGGTGCCTCACAGCCTTAGCCGGCCCCTGATAGCCTGTGTGGCTTTGGTGTCCCAGCTGTGGATGGCAGACAGTTTGGCCCCATCACAGCACTGCTGTGACCTCAGCCATCTGCTATAATAAAATGCATGTTTGCTTTAACAATTATGCCCAAAATGCACAAATTCTGGAATCTATTAGGTATAATAAGACCTGAGAAAAAAGAAGTATATTAGACTGAGAAAAGCTTACTCTTTTTCTTTAAACTGTTCATTAGTGAGCAAGTGCACAATGTTTTTACCTTTGTTCTGTGATGAAAGCGGAGTTTTGACTGAGTCAATTGATTTTGATCACTTTTTTGGTAGTAAAAATCGAACATGGCCACTGGCTCACCTACAAAGCCATGTCCCGGGTCCTCCCACCTGGTCCATGTCCTGTTTGCGTGCTGGGTGCAGGTGACAGGTCCCAGCTAGTCCAGATTACCACCCAAGATGTCCATCCTGTGGCCATTGCAGACCATGGGGAGAGGTCAGAGGTGGGACATGTCAAAGGTGTTTTCGAGCCTTCACGGCACAGAAAGAGTAAAAGAGCTCATTTCTCTAAACAATTCACCCCAGGAAATGCCCAGCCTGGAAGCATAACTCTGACCTGGACCTGCTCATGGGAACCTGCCAGTTATACATGCTGCTTGGACAAGGCCTCTTCCTGTTCTAAAATCTATATAGTAAAATCCAAACCAGAGTTTCATTTTATTTTAAAATTTAATTTATTTATTTCCAAATATTTGGTCAGCCTTTTAGATTTATTGCATAGCATACTTTTAAATTAGAAAAGTAATTCAAGCATTAAAAAATTCTAATAGAACAAAACATATGAAATAAAACGTGAAAGCCTCTGCCCCCTGACCCCCAGCGTCTGCACTGCACCCCGCTGGGGAGGAAACCACTCTGAGCAAAATTTCCCAGATACTTTCTGAGAATTTACAAGCTGTTTTGTTGTGCTGTGTTGTTAAAGAAAAAGGAGCATGCCGGACATAACGGTCTACAAAATATTTCACCTTCAAGTAGTAGATAAGGGCCATCAGGAAAGAGAAAGATACACCGTCTTCAGCACAAAGACAGACGCCGTGGCTGCCAATCTCCCCAGGATGTCTGCAAACCCATCAGCAGCTGCGGGGGCTGGTGAAGACAAACCCGGATCAAGAGCACAGGCTTTTAAAAGGCCTGAAATCACTAGTTCTGGCAAGAAATCTCTGCCGAATAGGTCAATGCTGACATCAAAGGGTAAACAATTCTTGGAGGATTTGGTCTGGGTTTGCAATATCAAGACTGTGGCGGGGTGTTCTTTTCCTTTGCCTTTTCTTGTCTCAGACTTGTGCATGGATCTCTGCTCATTTTTTTGTGTTGTAAGATTCTGGCTTTTTTAAGTTAGCGGTGTTTGCCAGATGCAGGCCAGTTTCTGGATAGGTTTTAAGTTGCTGGCTTGTGGGGATATCCTCCTTCCCCAGCTGACCTCTGCTATATGGAGCCCCTGCTACCGCTTCCCAGGCACTTGGACCTGGGATTTTCCTAATCTGACAGTCCTCACAACTCCCTCACTGTAACTGAGAAGGCCTCAGAAGTGCTCTTAGAAGGAGAATAGCATCTCTGGGAACCAGGCCCTGGGGGTGTTGACTCAGAAGACACAAATCCAAATTTGAGTTCCACCATCTACCTGTTCCTGGGCTTGCAAAGTCAGCCTCTGTTTCTCCAGCTATAAATGGGAATAACGCCACCTGATCTAAGTGCAGGGTGTCACAATCCCCAAATGAGAAAAATGCACTAAAATGTTATATTTTATTATTATAGCAACAGACTGAGGGGGAGTAATTTACAGCCTCAAGGTCTATCTCCCTAATTACCCACCAGCCCAGATCTCCTGGCCTGGAAGCAGTATTGGGACCCACTGCAGTCACCTGAGCCTCCAGTGATGTTCCTCCTGGCCCCCAGTTCCTGTGGTGAAATGTGCTGGCTGGACTTCAGCAGGTTTCCAGAAAACCCTTTTTCCTATAAACTACTTCCTGAACGTCACCATTCCCTGCATTTCATATGATTCACCTAGACTATTTTTTTTCTGGACTTTTAGTGCCAACAGAGTCATTTATAAGTAAACTGGAAAGCAGAATTAGATACAGCGTTGGGGACATTTTTTCCAGCTAGAGCTCCTGATGCAAAGGGACACACACAGCATGCCCAGCTTGCTCATGGCCCCTTCAGGCACTTGCTCAGATCCAGGCTCCCTGGCTGCGAAGACAGCAAGTCCCAGGTGGGTTCACCTGTTGACCGGGAAAGGATGTGCCACAACCAGAGACCCAACCTGAAGTAGGGAAGGGCTCTCAGGACTCGCAGAAGAAAAGGCTTAATCACAGACCCTCCAGGAATGGAACGTGTCAGGAGGACCCAGCAGTCCCTTAGCGCGCTTAGGCAGGGGCCGGCGCTGTCTCCCCGCAGACACTGTTGCTAGTCACTGGGCTTATTTGGTTTGTTGTGTTTTTTTTTGAGTTACAAGCCCTCATTCTAACTTGGCCCTCCGCCATGTCCCTGCTTCTCTGAGTGACTCCACCCCTCAAGTGGCTTCAGGTCAACAAACAAAAGACCCTCCTGGGGAAGCTGAGAGCAGAGGTTGGCCCCCCTGCCCAGGAGAACATCCAGGTATGGCCACGCTGTCATGAATTCTGCGTTTCCTGACAAGCCTTTCCTCAGTGCTCCCTAGCTCCTCAGTGCTGTGTGGTTACTTCTGATGCCTCTGGTTTGGCACCAGGGTCAAGTCTACTTCCCTGTCCCGGTTGGCTTTCCCTCCTCGCACCTCTACCAGGCTGCTCAAGGGCATCCCTCACACCCTTCTCTTTCACTTGCTTCTGCTTTGCATGGACTGTTCCTTCTGTATGTTCCTAGTTCCCACTGCAGGGAAATGCTCTCCATTCTTCAGGATGCACTTGGTAGTCACCTCCCTTCCTTAGACTTCTTGGGTATTATTCCCCACCTACACCATCCTCATGAAGCCCATAACCCCAAACATATTCCTCTCTGATAGCACTCAGGACCTGCCAGTCAATCTTATGGCAGCAATCACTCCAGGTTCCTCACATATCTGCCAGTATGTCCTTGAGCCATTCCTGTGCCTAGAGCAGTCCCCACACACAACCACCATTGAGAGAAAGTGTCAGGGGAGGATGAGGAAGACCCCGAAGAACCTCATTCCCACTGCTTGGTGAGATCTGAAACTACAGGACCAGGTGTCTGAATCTAGCAGAATAACTGCCACTTAATACACCCCCCCATGATTGTCTTCTGAAGGACTGAAATATGGAAGCATTTGTGTATGTGACAAGAAGTCCCCAAGCCTTGTGCATATTTTAAATCAAAGAGTCAAATGAAATAATCAGTTGTTTCTTTTATGGCTCATTATTCATGATTGGTCTGCCTCATTCATCGCTGGGGCTCTCCTGAGGCTAGATTGTCTATGTTGCTTCCGTTGGATAATTTGGAAAGGAAATCCACAGTCTATTTCTTAAAAAATGATTTTGTTAAATGGAAACTGTGCAATTTATCAAATACTTTAAATACCATCATCAGTGAATAAAGTAAGTAATGTCGATATGGAGTTTTAATCAATGGTTTCCTTGGATAATATAAAAATAAACAACCATATATCAGCCCCTCCCTCTGGACTTAAATAACATTCTTGCATAATTAAATAGCCATGGTTCAATAGCTTGAAAAATCATATGCTTTTAAAATTGAAAAATAAACTCAAACCATGACGTTTACTTAAAATAAGTATTAAACATATTAAACATTGTTTTACAAAACTTCAGGAGTTTTAAGAAGTATATTATTCTGAAATTGAATTTCAGATTTTCAATTAGTGGAAAAAATAAAGTCTACATCCAATATCTGGACCATATGAATTTATTTAAATCTCAACCAAATGAAGTAATTTAATCCTCAATCATTTTTAATTGTTAAAGTTTTAATATATATTTTGAGAATAAAGCTATCTAAAAATAGAGACTATGACTTTCAAAGAAGTTAAATATAGTAGAGACTTCCAATATTTGAGAACTTAGTTCTTTATGAAGAAATATTTTCAAGATATTGATAAACAGTAGTGACAAAATCATAGCATATAAGGATGAACCAAATAGAACTGACATTAAGTCAAAAATGGTTGAACACTAACAATTGCAGATAACAAACTAAAAGTATGTTAAATGCAAATTATGTTTAAGCTATGAACACCAAGGAAAGCAAATGATTAATTTAACAGCAGAGCTATATTTGGGTTCAGGGACCTAAGAATCAGGCCATACACTATACATATGACCCTTGCCAACTTACAGCTCCCCTTGACCTGTGTTCCAGTAGGAAAATTTCTAATTTTTGACTTTTGTTTCAGCTCTTAAACTCTGTAATTCAGACCACACATTTTCCCCTGCCATTAGAGATAATTAAACAGGAATGTCAGTAAAAATATTTCATTTTGTTATAAACATTTACTGATGTAATTAGTAGAGCATCTTCATTCATTAATGCAGGAGATAGTCACTCAATGCTTGCTGTATTCCGTGCACATTGTGGAAACAAAAACAAGTAAACATCCATTTCTCTGGAGCTTATATTCTAAGGGATGAGGAAGATAATAAATATATATAAAATGCAATATGTTATAGAAGTGCCAGGGAAAATGTAGGGTGGGGTAGGAAGTGCTGGGGTGAAATGCCACATTAAAAGGAGTAGACAGACAAGGTCTCATTGAAAAGTGGCTATTACAGTATCAGGACTATCTTCAGGGCAAAAACCCTGTTTAACAGTTACTTGACGAAGTAGGGGTTTATTTTTCTCACATTATAGGCTACAAGGAAGTAGATGCTCCCTGACACTGATTCAGCTGCCCAAAGATATCATCAAGTACTCAGACTTTCCACCTTTATACTATCCTGTCTTTGGCACTTACTATTCCTTCTCAAACTCATAACCTCATGGTCACAAGATGGCTGCTGATCTTCAGATATCACAAAAGGTGAGTATCAACAGACACTTCTCTATCTACTTTCTAAGCCTTTTGCAGGCACACGTTTCCAGGACAACAATCTCCCCAGCCACCATAGCTGCCTTCCCTTGGCACAACTGCATTAACCATGTCTTTCGTCTTCTGTATTTTTATGCTTTGATATCTGGCACCTTGTTGACTAACCCCAGAGGGACTACACCTCCCGGAGTAAGACAGGTCCTAGTGCCTTTCAAATACAAACCAGCCAATCTGGAGCCCGCCCCTCCAACAACCTCTTCTTTCTGGCTCCCACACTCTGGGCCACCAGCCCCGGGGCCCCAGAGCTCACTGAAATTATTCACACTGGCCCTCTGTCCATTCACCCTGCCTCGCCAGCTCCTCCCCATGCAAACCGCAATGAAGGCACTTCCCACATTTCCCCTCGCTCCTACCGCCTCCTCACTGTCTCTGGTGCTGCCCCATGGAGCTCCCCCCACCCCACCCGTGGCGTGCCATGCTCACTCCTGCCCCTGCAGGAGTGCCAGGAAACTGTCAGGATAGCAAGGGATCTTTCAGTAGCAACCATCTCTGGATCTGTTGGTGTTCCACATGTAAACAGAACATGAGAATTGATCAGAACAATCACAGGACCAAACCTAGCTCCATGGAAGATGGGGGAAAGAAGAATGTTTGGCAAAGGTTTGATTATGCAATCAATTCAGGTCTTGGTGTTGGTCATGTTGCAATCTGGACCAAAAGGTGCAACTGATAAAGAAAGAAAACATGACAACAGCTGTCACGCCTGACATACAAGGCCCTCATCTCCAAGAGGAAGTATTTTCCCTGGCCCAGGAGAATGCCGGCACCATGAGGTCCCTAGGCATTGATGGGACCACAAGGCAGGCTACTCCTCCATGAATGTTCTGTCTTCTTCTTACGACCTTCTGAAATACTTAAAGGACTTCTTTGCTCCTTTTTCCTAGATTTGCAGAAGATCTCTGACTATAAAATTCCATCTAGAAGCATCCTTCCTAAAGACTTAAGGAGTGTCTTTTCTGTCTTTATTCTGGTCTTGAGACATTTCTTGTTTTTTAGTCCAAATTACTTTAAACCCTTTTTACCACTTCTATATGCTTTGCTTTGAAGAAATCCTCCTCTTGGCAGAAGAAGTGCAATGAGGGAGCATTTATTAAATGTATGGATCAATGAGAGCCACTGTGGTGTTACTGTGACATGTTCTAGGGACATGCTATCCAATAGGACCCATGTGCAGATGGAGACACTCAAGCATGCCATGCAATACAATAGAACATATGCAATATGGCTGATGTGATGGGGAAACTGAATGTTTAATTGCACTTGAATTAATTTAAACTTTAATACAATCTATGGCTAGTACCTATTATACTGTATGACCGAGTTCTAGAGTTTCAACAGCATGCAAGCAAAAGATAACGCCTTTTTAGTGGTGAGGATGAATAATTCATTTGGAGTTTAATCCACTGTATGTTTACTGAATAACCCCCTTCTTTTCATTCCCATGCCAGCCTGAGAACTAGGATGAAGAGCCGTGGGTATAGCTGTTCTGCAGGTGCCTGCCTCCTCCAAGCTTTAGCCAGGGCTCTCCTGTGTTTCCTCCATTGCTGAACCACTCAGTTCAGGAGCTGACAGAGGAGTGATGGGCCAGCCACCAACCCCAGTTGACTTGGGGGCCTGGGTACTGGGAGCTGGGCAGGCCCCCTGTGCCTCAGCCTTTATGAGCAGCGCAGTTGGGATTTCTTCCCCCAGTTCCTTTTTGATAATTATTCTCCTACTAAGAACATATCCTGCCTCTGAAATGCCACTGCTCTGTTGGGGTTTTGGCCACTTGCTTGTGTCTTGGTGGCCCTTTCTGGGTGCCAGTGCTGGGCCCTGGGCTGATGTTCATCCAGTGGCAGGCAGTGCGGCTGAACTTCCCGTCGCACATGACGTGTGTTTCTGTGCCGGTGGATAACTGCCTCAGACACGACCCTACCATGAGCCAGTGGAAACCCCAGACCCAACCTCCAATCAGTAGATCAGCTGATGGCCTGAGTCTGCTGGGCATGGCCAGTGTCCATGCTGTGCAGGCCACCCACTATTTTGAGGGTCACTCCTCTCTGGTTCACAAAGCACCTGCCAAGTGATGCTGCACTAGGTCACTAGCTTGGAGAGTCCACCTCCTTCCTGCCCTGGGCTTCTCCCCAGTGACTCCAAATAATAACAGTTTTGAAAGTCTCGGGTTTGTTTCATGTTATGCAGATTCGGTTTTTCTCAAATGTATTTAGTTTCTTGTGAAATTATACTCTTTTTCCCATTTTTGCCAGAGCTTTCTTGAAAATGTTCCAAGTTGGTGTTCTAAGGTATTTGCTGAGAACTGGAATGAATCACAGTATGTCTGTTTGTCCATATTTGTCTGTAATTCAGAATGGCGTGAGATCTACTCTAGAATACTCCCAACCGTTCACAGAGTAAATATGTGCAAACTCATTCAGGTTTTTGCTAATAATTACCAGGCTCTTTGAAATGATCCTATCTTTCAAATGATTAGTTCTATCTTAAGAATCCTTAGAAATCTGGCAGATCAAAGTTTTTTATAATTGTGAAAATCAGAAAACAATCTAAATCCCCAATGTTAGGAAATATGCAAATTATGATTAGCCTTTACCATTGAATAATATGTATTTGGTAAAAATGTCACTTAAATATATTTTAATTCCATGGGAAATATCTATTGTTAGTTAAAATTAGGGCTAGAGGAATTTTTAAAAGAGATCACAAATAAATTTTTTATAGAATAACAGTGGCTTCTCAAAAATGATGGGATCGTTCTCAACATTGTTACTCTCTAAACACTTGTATGCTGCCCAAATATATAAACATACCACTTTTGAAGTCAGAAAACATATTTGAATATATTTGTAGGTAGACGTGTGTGTATACACATAAATATTGAACAAGCTGGAAGAGCTAACAGGAGTGTATAAACTTGGATGCACTATTAGGTAACCACGGAAAATACTGTTATTAAAACTTTGGGGAAACATTCATGATATAATGGCAAATGAAAAGTTGAAAGATCAGATTGTAAATTGGATATATTCTTAGCTGTTTCTAATTTAGTAAAGGAACTAAATATATGAGAGAGAAACCTAGTTAAGAAAACATAAACCATGGTTGGGATTATGGCTGGACCCAACTCTTTGAAGTGTTGGCTTCAAAGAGTGTGCACTTCTTTAGAGTTAGATGTAACTAGCACAGTGTGGGGTGGTGGCCTTTCCTAACGGTCCCCACAGGTGCTCATGCTCAGCCACTTAGGGGTGAAGAACATATACACCCACAGCAGGCTTCATCTATGTGCCTACAAGCTCATTTTTAAGATGCTTGCCGAGATGTATCAATTTTCTGCCTTCTCTGGCTGGTTAGAAATCTTGGCAAAATATTTTAAAAATATAAATGTGTAAATTTTGATTGGGGCTTCCAACATTTCTGAACATTTAAACAAAACCTTTATTTTAAAATGCAAGTATGTTTCTTTTTCCTTTTGCCACATTCGTCCTCCAAATAATAGATTAAGTGTGCTGTAGTCTGGGAATTTGATTTTCTTCTCTTTACTGCTACTGAAAAGCAAAGAGAGTAAAACACTCTTGGGATATATACACACAACCCAAAAAGATGGACCTAGCAAGATCTACTAAATAATAGAACACCCCTGTGTTAGCTTTTTCCTCCCCCAGTCCCCAGCAATCTTCTTTAGCATTCCACTTTGTCAAACTGAAAGAAGCTTTAAAAGCCCCCAGGTTTAAGGTTGCTTTTTTTACCCTCCTGGAAAAAAGAAACTGGCTTTTGTTTATATTTCTTAAATGAATCTCTCAGACTCGTGATAGCTGTCTGTTTCTACAAGGAGACACACTTCTTACATTCTTACTTTCTGTTCTCTTACATGTTTAGCTCCCAAACTCTGCAGTGATCCCTCACATGAGTAAGAACACAGAGGACAGCAGTCCTGTGAGCAGTCAGCTCCTCTGTCCTTCATGGGAGAGAGTAGCCATCCTGCAAGGCCGGACCTGGGAGTGCGTCTGGCAGTGCGAACGCCTGGTGGGCTGGGCCAGAATTCTGCAGCGTGTGACAGCCTGCACCAGGTGGAGAGGCACTCACCTCCTCGTGTGAGGACCTGCCATCTCGGCTGTGAGATGGAGGACAAGGTCCCTGGGATGGGGGTCTATATCCAGCACATGCACTGGAGTTTTGGAAAGTCACTGTCATGTTTTAATCTGTGGAGATACTCCAGCCTTTCTGTGCTCAGACAGAAAAAGATACCCTGTGTTCTCATGCTCATTCCTTTTCATGTAGTTGCTATTATACCATTGATGGAATCTGCCCAGAGAATAAAATCCAGGCTCACTGTAAAGCCATCCTTCTTGAGCATTTCTGACTTCACATTAGATAACAAGGTTCCAGCCAATTGGCAGCTTGTATATATTCCTTTCAAAGTCTCTACCAGTTTTCTCACTTTCTGAAAGTCTCTGGAGAGGAAGAGCGGATGGAAACAAAATGCAGATTAAAAGTCAGCACAGGTAGTTGGGAGGGTAAGGGACAGTTTCTCACTTCAGGTGACATCACAGAGATAACAGGACAGCAGAGACTAGTGCACTTCATGTCATTTGCAGAGGAGGGTCGCCCTCCGCCCGTCGGCGCTCACTGAAGCCCTGCGCCAGGGAGGGCAGAGCCTGCCGAGTGAGGAGAGAGGGGCCGGCCCGGGACGATGGCGGCCCAGCCGCTCTGGATGGTGGGTGGCAGGCCGGAACCGACAAGTGAAGGAGGAATCAAATGGGTTTGACCGTCATACTTGCAAGAGTTGGAAGAACCACGTTTCTTGTAAAAATGAGATCTGCTCGGTGGTGACAGCCAGGCAAGCCCGAAAACAAGCATTCTAATGTGCTGCTTTCTTCACACAAGCACTTGTTACAGGACAACCACTAGGTTTCTAAAGGAAAGAAAATAAAGAGTATGTTTTCACAGTGAATATATTGCCTGTGAATTGTACGGTTGTCTCTTGTATCTCTTTGACTTCAATCTAATCCGCCTCTGAATACAAAGAGTATGTCCTTCTTAACTTGTTAGAAAAGGTTACAGATTTTAGTCCAATCCATATTCAGCCTGTATGAAAAGAAAGAAAAAAATACTGTAAAGAGAAAGCAGAGCTCGGGTGGGCCCTTGAGGCCACTGGGTGCTTTGGTCCTGGGTGGGCCACTGAGGGGGCATGGTCCTGGTGCCACGCCAGGCTGCGGAAGGGAGCCTGATGCCATGGACAGAGATTGCAGAGTCCCCAACCAGGTTTACATAAAGTCAGAGCATCCATTAGCCAATCATGACAGAGCAACTATTAGCCAATCATTTCCCTAATCACTGGGTATTTTTTGATCACCTAATATGCTGTAGGTTTGCACTGAAGATAGAAAGGTGAAAATCACTACCTTTTAGTATATCTATAGATCTGTCTATATATTTCTACTGGTCTATTTATCTATCTACCCATATAGAAATAGATTGATTGATAGATCTATGTTTGCATTGATCTATCTATATAGCTTTCTATCAACCTATCATCTATCTATTGTAGTGGAAGACAAACGTCCTCCTCCTATCCTCTTACGTTTGGTGGCTGGCCTAAGAATTAAACTGACATTAAACAGAATAACAGAAGAAAAGCATACAAATTATTTACTATTTTTACTTGTACATGGAGTCTCCAGAAGGAAAATGAAAACCAAAAGAGACTGATAGGCCCCAAAACCTATGTACGCAAAGAACAATAGATCAGAGAGGTGTGACAAGACAAAAGTGTTCTGGCTCAGGGCAGTAAATTGTGGGACAGTGACTAGGAAATATATGGGAGAAGCCTATGAAAGATAAGGGTTATTTTAGTAGATTTGTTTGTCCAGATCTATTCAGTACCAACTTCCAGTCTCTGGTGAAAGAAATGTTCTATTTCTGGTGCAAGGAGGGCACCTTTTTTAACACTTACTTGTATTTAGAAAAGGGGAGATCAGAAAACCCTTCCTGCATCTGCTGTTGCCAAGTGCCTTCAGCTCAAAGTAAACAATGACAAAGCGACATATGTGCTGGTAGAATGTTTTGGAACCTCTCACCTGTCTATCTACCCATTATCTATCTAACTATTGTCTATCTGTCTATGTCTATCATCTATCTATAATCCATTTATCTACTACCATCTATCTATCCATCCATTTATCACCTACCTAGCTAGCTATATACCTGTTTATCCACCTGTCTACCATCAATCTGTCTATGTATCTGTTTTCTGTGCACTGACAGCCTCTGCATGCCCAGTGCTAGGGAGCACACGGGAAAGCTCCTGCCCTCAAGGGAGTCAGCATCCTGTTTGGCAACTTCCCAGAGGCCAGCTCTGCTTACTTGTTGCGTCCCCACCTTTCTACACAGCTGGATCCTCTGACCCCACCTGAGCTGTTATCTTTACTGGGAAGCCAGGTTTACCTCACCTCCCTCTCCACAGAATAGGCCAGAGTTCTTCTCAGACACCCCAGTGACCACTGTCACAGGACAGTAAAACGTGTGTCTTTCCGATCTGCTCCTCACATAGAACTATGAGGGCTTTTCTGTCAGTACGGACAATGCCTGGCACAAAAGAGGCTCCCAGGGCATGATGAGCCATCACACGGGTTTGGACATTACCTCCATGTGCGCAGGCCCCACTGAGGGTGCACAAGGTGAGAAATAATTCCTCCTTAACAAACAAAATTGTCTCACTGGGTCATCTGCATCGGAATTGCCTGGAGTGCAAACACAAGGGACATTTACACGGATAAGGATTCTGTGCATGATGAGTTCTTCGGGAAGGCATTAATCCCACTTGTGAGGGCTCCACCCTCGTGACTTAGGCAAAGGCTCCACCTTGGGTACCAGGACTTCAACAAATGAATTTAGGGGAAACCATAACTACATCAACGTTAACAACTACAAGTGGAGAGAAAAGATTCCCAGGTTAGGGGCTAATTCGTTATATCGCGGTAGAATTGCTCAAAGAAGTAACATGCGACCAATTAAAATGATGCTTATCAAATGGCATACTTGCTTCATGCCAAGTGGAAAAGCAAAATGCACAGCTTCATTAGAATATGATCAGGACTATGATCTAAAACTGTATTTAGAGAGAACTGAGAGAAAATATAACCAAATGCTAATTGATTTTATGGCTAACAGGGATTTGGGAAATAGTTTTCTTCTTTTATTGTATTTTTCATATTTCTACCATCAGCGCATTCACATTTGAAACAGATATATTTTTATACCAGAGGTAATTCTCACCATGCTAAAAGCATGTCAACACACGTGTTTGCTTTAGAAACATGGTTTCTGGTTGCTGTCCCTGGGCGTTAGGAAGGACAGTTACGGAAAAGGGCTTGTGAGCTCATAAATGTAAAACTGGAGGAAACACCCCAGTGGCAATGCAGACACGGGACAGGATGGAGGAGATTCCTTACCGAAACTTCCTGCCTGGGCCTATAAGTAGAAAAGCTCCATTCGTATCTGTTCACATGACCTCTGCATTTCCTGATGGAGGCCCATTTCTGGAGGAAGAGTGTCCTGGAGGAGTCTGGCTTAGCGTGCTCGTCTATGACTGCCATCCCATGTTTCACCGCTCATGCCCAACACCTAATTTGCTGCCATGTGGGTGAGACTTCATGTCCCAAAGATGCTCCGGTCTATGGAGCACAGAGCCGGTGGAATCCTAGATGCAAGGGAACATCTGAGAACCCCTTAACTCCAGTAGAATGGTTGAGGATTTTGAGTTAGTTCTCCAGTCACATCCTCTGGGTCCAGAAACTCAATGGCAAGGAATTTGAGATGATAGAACTTTTTTACAGTTTGCATATAGACAAATATAGAACACCTGGTGGCCCAGGCAACATCTAGAAATAGCAGATTCATGGGTAGATAGAGGCACCTCTAAGAGAAATCATCATATATCAAAAAATCTGGCCCAGTGGACCAGAGGGGGCTACAGGCTGAGCTCTCTGGATCAGTGACAATGCAAAGCCATGCCTGGTGATACCTTACGTTATGGTTTCCAAAGCAGCACCTACTGTTAGAGTCCTCTCTGAAGGAGCTACTCTATAGAAATAGGAGGATTTCTCCTGCTGCACCTAAGGAAGAAGAGCTCCAGCATTCAGGGTTGTAAGCCATCCCGACAAGGCCAGCAGCTCCAAATGTGGTGGCCAGCTTGGCAGGCCTTGCAGTGTTAACTGTTGGGGAAGAGCACAGTTGCTACAAGGACTGAAAGAGAACAAGACCTCAGAGGTGAGGGCCTAGGGTGCTGGTGGCATAATCCAGACTCCAGGCCCCTAAAGGAGACTAGCTTAGCTGCATATCCTTAGGGTGTGAGGGAGTGCTGGCACTTCAGGAGTTTTAGCCACACCGATGAACATGATTGACAAAGTGCCTTGGAGAAGTGGATATTTTACTAGAGGAGAGAGTAGATACAAATACAAAAAAAGGGTAACATAATGTAAGGTACATGAGCAATAGACCAACAGGGGTGCTCTTATGGATGGATATATTGATACTAAGCAGAAACTGCAACCTTCATTTAACAGAGATTTGTAAACAGGCAGACCTTGTTTTATTGCACTTTGCAGATACTGCGTGTTTAACAGATTGAGGGTTGTGGCAGCCCTGGGTCCAACGAATACATCAGCACCATGTTTCCAACAACATTCACTCAATTCTGTCTCTCTATCACATTGTGAGGTAAATGGAAGAATTTCCAGAATCTCCCACCTAGCCTTAGTGCATTTACATACCAATGGATGTTTCAGAGCCCCAGGTTGATCCCACACAAAGGGTGGAAAGAAAATGACCATTCTCTTTTCTGGTACCTAATTGGTCTGGTGCCAGTCAGTCACCACGGGCAGGCCCATGGATTACTTGCCAGAAATGGTGGGTGAGAAGGACAGTGCTTCCCACCAGAGGCGATGGACGGATGGGAGCCTGGTTAGCAATCCCCAGTAAGCTGTAAGAAATAAAAGCCTTTTTCTGCCAACCTGCCCATTCCCTTGACTTTCTTCAGTTTCAGTAGATTCATGGCAGCCGGGTGATGGTGGGGGTGGGGTGGGGGTGTGGACTTGCCCCGGGCTGGGAACACCCCTCTCCCCAGAGCTACACACATTTTGGTAATTCTCACGATATTTCAATCTTTTTTATTATTGCATTTGTTATAGTAACTTGTGATCAGAGATTATTACTTGCAGAAAGCTCAGGTAAAGGTTAGCATTTTTTAGCAATAAGCTATTTTTAAATTAAGCTATGTACATTATTTTTTGGATATAATGCTGTTGTACACTTAACAGACTATAGTGTAGTGTAAATATAACTTATATGCACTGGGAAACTAAAAACTTCATTCAACTCACCTTATTCAGATATTTGCTTCATTGTAGTGGTCTGGACCCAAATCTTCAATATCTCCAAGGTATACCTGTAATAAATTTATGTTGGAGGGAATTTAGAGCAAATTTTTACTTCACTTTGAGGGAATTCCATTACAGTATAAAAGATATTCAGTGTGGTAGTTTAAAATATGAAACTATTAATTCCAAATCATTTATTTAATTGTAAAGCATCGACATGAAGAAACCTCATAAAAGTCATTAATTACTCTGAAAAGGTGTGAAATATTTATAGAAAATTTAATTAATACCACAATAATTGTTATTTGTGAAATCTTTTTCATTTTATATTTTGATTCAAGAAAATCTGCAGGGTTTGATTGCTTTGAGGTTACAAAAAGATCATGTAAGCCTGTCATCTAAGAACATTTTATTCAACATGAGTTGAATAAACTAAGAACATTTTGCAACAGGAGTTCTTGCAAAATGCCTGGAACTTTCCTTAGATGCTGAGATGAAAAAATGGGCGGGGTTAGCCTGGCCACTGCATTGAGAACTTTATGATAGAGTATTGGATCTGAAATCTCAGCGGTTGATTTCTTTGAGTCCATTTCAAATAGTTTAAGTGAAACCAAATAAAAAACAGAACCTCCTAATAGCAAAATTAATCTCTCTCTCTGTGTCACTAAGACTCCTGTTGAAGTCTGTGAAATAAATTTCCTTAAAGGATCAACAAATAGCTGATTGCTTGTGTATACTGGAGCAACGTGCTTGTGTGGAGTAGACATGGAGACACTGCTGCTGGCTCAGGCAGGACTGGCCATGGAGATGTGATGTTCAGCCCCCCAGGATGCTGCCCGAGACCCCCCTGTAGGGTTTCCTCAGTTTGCTCTCCCACGAGCCACACAGAAGGGTTGCAGTGGCTCAACAGTTTCATCAACTTTAAGATTTGGAGACTTTTTGGGATTTGGAGACCTGGTAGCATCTGTTATGGTTTTAATGGGCTCCTTCTTCTCTGTGTTTCCCTCCCCCACACTGTGGGAACCTGGTAGCCCTGCATCCTGCCCTTGGCCACTTCCCTCCTTCTTCTCCCTCTTAGAATTTGATCTCCATTATCTCTGAGTAGAAAAATACCTGATGCACAAATCTTTAAAACATATTCACAATTGAACATTGCTTCATAGGCTATTTTCTGTCCTGGGTATTGAGTAGATGCTGCCCATGCCAAGCAGGTGAAGTCACATGCTGGGCTGGCTAAAGTATATTATCTGGCCCCTAGGTCATGGGTTTGAGTTCTTCTGGTTTTTCTTTTTCATGTTCTATCACTGTGCTTCCCATTTTTCTTATTTTCCTTTTGGTACTAGCCAGTGATAATTATTCTTAAACTTCATCACTGTAGTTCTAAACCCTAGTAGTAGAGAAAATCAAAAAGAGAAATATCAGTAAGAAGACTAAAAATGTCTCTATTTCCTTTCAACTAAGAGAAAAGCATATATTCCTTTGCATCCTAAAACTGCCTTTGCTAGTGTTTTTGTTTTTGTGTTTTGCAAAGGCATCCTAAACCAGAGATGGCTGCTAAGTTCTATAAAAGTAAATTTTACCTCTGAAAAGTCTGTAAGTTTACTGAGTAACGTGTGAGCCTGGAAATGCTAAGTAAGTTTTTATTTCTGTGTTCCAAATGTAAATATGCATTTGTTCATGTTTTGTTGTTTTTTGTCACTTTCCTTTATCTGTTATAGAGCTTTGCTGGATTTCTTATTTGGAGAAATAGTTTAGGGGTTTTACCTACTTGAATAAAGACAGGTGATTTCCTGTGATAAAGAATTATAAACAAAATCCTGTAAGAGAAATCTTTAAATTTTATAAACAAAATTGAAACAAGCAGTAATTTAGAATATAATTTATGCACTATATGACAAATGATTAAAATCATTGATTTATGAAGCTCTCTTAGAGCTCAGTAAGACAAAAGTAAGCCTTATTATATGAAAAAAATGAATAAATATTTGAAAAGGCAATTTAAAAAAATAAAAATAAGAGCTAACATGAAAAACTGTCAGGCACAAAAGTAATCAAAGAAGCTCAAAAATCAGTGAGAAACATTTAAAAAATCTATCATCTTAGAAAATATCAGACAAAATAAAGCAGTACTGGCAAAAAGTGGAGAATCATATTATTAATAAAACAGACATTGATACACTGATAAACAGTGGAACATTAAAACCTTACTTGCTGAAAAGGGAGGTGAGCTTTGAACTTGCCTTCATTCCTTTTTTCTCCTTGGAATTATAAATAGAGGACATGCTCCTTTTCCTCTATCCCTTCCCATTGGGCAACTTCATTCTTTGTCATTTGGAGAGGAAAGCTTGAGTGGACTCTCTTCCCCTGCACCTTGGCAGAAAAACTTGAGGAAGCAGAGTTGAGCCAAGCTCCCCTGTTTTTTTGTTTAACATCTTTATTGAGATATAATTCACATACCATAAAATCCATCCTTTAAAAGTATGCAATTTAGTGGCTGTTATTATATTCACGGAGTTGTACAGCCTCCATCGTTATCTAACTTTGGAACATTCTCAAACTCAAAAAGGATTATCAGTCATCTCATTACCTCTAGGTTCTTGCAACAGTAAAAAGGAAAATGCAAGCCTTTTTTAGAGAAATACCCTCAGTCCAGGCCTTTGGCATTCCCAGATATAGATGAGTCAGAACTTAACTCAAAATCAAAAGGTAACAAAAGAAAACAATGAAAGAAATAAGCAGAAGCAACACACAACAGTTTTAAGCCCCAAAAAATTCAGATAATTAGGATTACCAGAAGCAGAATAGAAAAGTATTATGTACAAAATGTTCAAAACATAAGTAATCAAAAACTACAGGAAAGAATAAGAGGCTATTATAAATACCACAGCTGTTTTAGAGAAATTAAATTTTAGAAATGAAAATATAAACATTGAAATATAAACATGTTGAGTAAAAAAGTAGATTAGACATGACTGAAAAGAGAATTTATTAATCAGAATACATACAGAGGATTCAACAAAATTGCAGCACAAAAAGAAACAAATTTTAAAAACATAACAGAGAAATTAATGGCTATAGACAACAAATGAGCAGGTGTAACAAACTTCTCAGTGGATTTCAGAGGAATGAATCTGAAAAGTGGGAAAGAGGTAATTCTCCATTTTCTGGAATTGATAAACTTGAATCTTGATGTTTGAGTGTTCAAATGTTCTAAACAAGATAAAGAGGTAGCGTTCATCTTGAGATTTTAATGGCCAGGAATTATAAGCATGATACATAAACAAGAAATCCATAGGTGCACACGCCACGGTGAAACCCAGTAACGCCCAAGCAGCTGAGGAAGAAAACAGTCTGCATACACAGGAACAGTAATTACATTTACAGCAGATGTTTTTAGCAGCACCAGTCGAAAACCAGAACTTAATAAGACAGTATTATCATAAAGGAATGAGAAAGCTGTCAACCTGTAATTCTGTACCCAGCTAAATTTGCATTCACGTCTGTACAAAAAAAAGGAAGTACTTAGACATGTTCACTTGGTGGGGAAGGAGAACACTTTGAACAGGGAGGTTTGTAGAGCTGCTTGCACCTGAATTGACAATGTTTCATTTTTAAGTAGCATATTGGGGACATGACCACAGATAGGCAACAGAGTACTTTATTCAGATGTTATGGAGCAAACATGAGATAAATTAAAATGTACTCATATAGTTGGAACCCAGATGTATTGCTGAGTATAAACAAGTTTCAGAACATTATGGACAGTATATCTCAGTTTATATATAACATAAGTATTAAATATTCCCTAAATATATATGTGTGTATTTAAAGCCCTGAAAGATGTCTGGAAAATATAAACAAAATTATTAGTGGCAATCTCCGGGGAAAGAAAAGGGAACCAGGGGAAGCTAAAAGCTTCACACTTTCCAATAGTGTTACCAGTTTCTTATAAAGATAATATACACAAATATTATCTGAAAACCTCAAAATATTTTTTTAAAGAATGGACAAAAAGAGTACGTGGCCCTGGCCAGGCTCAGTCACCAGCAGTGTGGCGTCCTAGGGGACCTGGAGCCCAAGCGGCGCCCGAGCACCTCGGAAGCAGGGTACCCAATATGGGTTCCTGGGTGACACCCTCTTACTGTCCTGGGATGCAATCATGCCTGCAAGTTTCCCAAGGGAGAGCCCTCTACATAGCCCTTTGGCCACTGCCCCAAGCCTGTAGCGGAATGCAGACATGCCCAGAGATGGGGACCCAGGCTCACCTGGGACATGGCTCCTGCTGCCCCCAGAGCTGGCTGAAGTGTACCAAGGTATCTCTGTGTCTCTAGAATCCTGTGTGTTGACAGAAACTTGGCCACCCCTCCTGCCCCACCCAGCATGCCAGAGACTCCAGCCTCAGACCCAAAAGGGACGCTGGAGCCACAATGCAGAGTTGCCCCCTAGCTCAGAGGACTGGGGACCAGGCTACCTTCCAGAGCTTAGGCCTGGGGCTCAGTGACTGTTCTGATGGAGTGAACCAGATGGACATCTTCTACTAATGACCTTGCCTGCCCCCTTTTCATCCAGGAATTAGGCTTATAATGTGAGGCATCCTCCTCATTTGCTGCTTCAGTGTTTTTTCAAGCTTCCCTTTAGCCAGAATCTCTTTTCCAAGTGATGTCGTCCATGGAAGCAGTATTTGACACAGAGAGTGAGAAGCCTCCCCAGCTGGAGTCAAGGTTGCGAAGTGCTCTCTGCTCTGACCCCCCTCAGAATGATGGCTGGTATAGTGGAAAGGTTTTGAAGCAAGGGGAAATAAAAAGCTAACAAAAAGAAAGTTTAAATCTTCCTCACCCACTGCTAGATAAGTGATCTCATAGATGTTACTCATCTCTATAGCAAAGCAAGGGATGGGATTGCATTTGGCTTTGTGACCTTAGCTCCCTAGCACTTAACATACAGTGAGGTGCGAGTTCATACATCTCAAACTTTCTGTTACCTGCTGAGAGGATTAAATATTATAGGCTATATGAAATATGCTTGAATCACAGTAGGTATCCCAATTATGGGACCAATTTAAATGAATTCTCTATGTAGCTATTTTCTCACTGTGACTTCCAAAAGGATTTGTATACTGGAGGTCTCTACCTAGCTACCTTCCTCATTTTCACAGACCTAGTTATTCTTGTCTCCACAATCTCACCTCCTAGACTTAACAAATGTTGGTATCACCTTAGTTTCTTCCATCTCCTTCCCAGGCCATCTAATTGGTTGCCCAGTTTTGCAATTTTTGTTTCTGAAATTGTTTCTCAAATTCTATCTAGATTCAGGAAGACTACCCGCATGACCTCTTGCTGGATGAAAACAGTTCTCAGCAGCTGGTATCCCTACAGAAGACATAAGGATTCCTTTCCCCCATAATAACATTGGGTCCCCTTTGTCAGTTCACATGATGTCATGAACATGTGAAAATGCTTCTGAAACACTCTGGACATCTCAGTAAATATGCTGATAATATTCTATCGTATTGATGCACCAAATTTGAATTTGTTCCTAGTTCTTCATTACTAGAAATATGGGCCAATGAATTATTTTGTAAATGTTTTATTGCAATTCAGTTTTCTTGGGATAAAGTCTTCATATTTGGATGGAATCTCAATACCTGAGTTATGGAGTCAAAAGGGTGTAAACATTTTTGAGATTTCTAATACCAAAGTGCTTCTAGAATGTTCCTATCACCTCAGATACCTTGTCATAGTGGTGTTTGAGTGTCCTGATCTTTCCACACCGTTACTGAAAATTGACATAAATATTGTTTTCAGTAACTCAAAAAGCAAGTACAAATAAAAAAAAAAATACCTGAACATTTTTTACATGTTTATTAGCCCTTTGAATGTACTCTTTGTGGATAGTCACTATATCTTCTTCGTTCATTTAGTTTCTGGACATTGGTGCTTTCTTACTGACATACACATATTCTTTGTATTTATAGAATGATCTCCCACTGCAAGTATTTATCCTCTTCTTTTCATGAATTTTAATTTGTTTATGTGTTTTATTTACCAATTTGGTGTTACTTGTTTTAATCCATCCAATTCCTTTGCCTTTTATATATTTTCATTCTTAAAATATGTTGTCCCATCAGAAAATCAAATAAATATGAGTTTGTTTTCCATTCATTGTCCTGGACTTCATTTATAAAAATCAAAAGTGTTCCAGCGTTATTGAGATAAATTGGTATATAACACTGTGTGAGCTTAAGGTGGACAATGTAATGACCTGATACACATATTGTGAAATGTTTACCACAAAGAGGTTATTTAACACACCCCGCATCTCACCTGATTACCATTTTGTTGTTTTTGTGGTGAGAATATCAAGCTCCTATCTCATATCAACTTTCAAGTAAACAACACTGTACAGTATTACTAACTGTAGTCATCATGCTCTGCTCTGGGTTCCTGGAATTTACCATCTTACAACTGAAAGTTTGTGCCCCTTGACCAACATTTCTTTCTATCCCCCATGCTCAGGCCCTGGCAATCACCATTCTACTGTGTTTCTATGAGTTCAGTGTTTTCAGATTCCACATAAGTGAGATCACACATAACTGTCCGTTTCTACCTGACTTACTTCACTTAGCATAATGCCTTCAAGGTTCACCCGTGTTGTTGCAACTTCCTTTTTTTTTAGAGTTGAATAATGTGTGTGTATTTTCTTTATACATTCATCCATCAGTAGACACTTAGCTTGTTCCCAACTCTTGGCTGCTGTGAATAATGTTGCAATGAGCACGGAAGTGCAGATATTTCTTGAGATAATGATTTCATCTCCTTTGATTATATTCCCAGAAATTGAATTGCTGGATTATATATGGTTCTATTTTTAATTTTTTGAGGGCCCTCCATACTGTTTTCAGTAGTGACTGTACCACTGTACATTCCCATCAGTGGTGCACAAGGGTTCCCTTTTCTCCACCTACTCACTAATACTTGTTATCTCGTCTGTTTTTGAACATAGCCATGCTAGCAGGTGAGGAGTAACATCTCACTGGTTTTGATTTGCATTTCCAAGATGATTGGTGACGTTTAGCACTCCATGTACTTGTTGGTCGTATGTATGTCTTCTTTTGGAAAAACTGTTCAAATTCTCTGTCCATATTTTAACCAGATGTTGTTTTTGTGGTTGTTGTTGTTCTTACTGAGTTGTGTGCATTTCTTATTTACTTTGGATATTATTCCTCACAGATACATGGTTTGTATTTTTCCATTCCACGGACTGCCCTTCCAGTTGATTATCTCTTTTGCTTGAGAAGAAGCTTTTTGGTTGGATGTAGTTTCACTTTGTTTTTGGTGTCAAATCCAAAGAAATCATTGATAAGAAGCTTTTGCCTGTGGAGTTTTTGTTGTTGTTTTTTTCCTAGGAGTTTCATGGTTTCAGGTTTAGGTTAAAGTCCTTAATCCATTTCAAGTCAGTCAATTTTTGTGAGTGATGTAAGAATCTAATTTCATTCTTTTGCCCGTGGGTATCAAGTTTCCCAGCACCATTTATTGAAAAGACTCTACCTTCCCACTGAGTGTTTTTTCTTGGCTGTCTTTTCAAATATTAGTTAATTATTATGCATGGGTTTTTTCTGGACTCTCAATCCTGTCTCATTGGTCTAGGTGCCCATTTTTATGCCAAAATAGTGTTTTGATTACTGTAGCTTTGTAATGTAGTTTGAAATCAGAAAGTGTGATACTTCTAGCTTTGTTCTTCTTTCTCAAGATTGCTTTGGCTATTTGGGGTCTTTTGTTATTCCGTACAAATTTTAAAATGGTTTACTCTATCTGTGGAAAATATCAATGGGATTTTATTTGGAATTTCACTTAATCTATAGGTGGACTTGGGTATTATGGGTATTTTAACAATATTAACTCTCCTGATTCATTAACACAGTGTGAACTCCAATGGCTTCACGACCACACCATGGTACAGAGCAGAGGCAGTCAGTCATGGGGATTGAGCTGTGGATGTCCAGGTGTGCAGCTGGAGAGGCTAGTTGCAGGTAAGCCCAGTGGCGCAGGCCAGTGACAGGAGACAGGGCTGAACCTGGAACCACGAGCCTCTGTGGGGGTCTTGGTAATTGACATGCACTTCCATGTCTGCAAGACCTTGCCATGTGGGCACACGCAGCAGTGGAGGACAGTGATGGGTGTCAGGCTGGTAGTGTATAAGTGCACAGCAGAGGGGCTAGTCCTGAGTGCAGGAACGGTAGTGGGGGTCAGCCGCAGGGGTCTGGGTTGATGTCTTACACTTATGCACCTGCAAAGGCCAGGGCCGGCTTCCGGTGTGAGTCCTAAGTTCTGGTGGGAGGAGTGGGGACGAATTTGATAGGAACCCAGGTGGCTGGCATTAGTGAACACAAATACCTGTAAGGTTAAACCTGGTGAAATATGCAGGAAATCCACGGTAAGCATGCTATTGTCGAGAAAGCTGTTAGAGGTCATTTGGAAGGAAGACCATTGGGAACTATGGTCTCTCCCACTGCGTGATCAGAGTAGTGGTCCCTGCTTTTCCTCCTTGTTCCTAGCCATCTCTCTGTGTCTCAGCTTTACTGGTATGGGTGGAGTGACACCGAAGCAGGTCCTTTATGTGGTGCCCCAGAAGGCTGGGGAGGCTGGTCACTCACCCTGCTCTCCCTTTCCTTGTGAAGGGATCTCGTTCTCACTGGGCAGTTTGTCTTGGCACCGAGCAACGCTGGCCATGGGGATGGGATGGTGCAGGCAATGTGAAGCTGTCTTTATGTGGTTATTCCCTAGTTCCTCGTTGCTTTGTGTCTCTGAAGTTTCTCAAGAGGGTCCCAGAGCTGTTGCTGAGCTGTTTTTTGTTCACGCATAGCTGTCCACTCAGTGGTCTTTGTTGGGGGACGGAACCTGGGGTCTCCTACTCATCCATCCAGGTAATTCAGCAAATTCTTAAAATCCGTTTTGACTTTTATTCAAGTAAATATTTATTTTGGTGGCAAAGTAGCCAGATTTCCCTAACATAATTTATTAAATAGGTCACACTTTGACCATTGATTTAAGACGCTCATTTATCAATTGTTAACTTTTGTGTATATGGGGTTCTCTTTCTGGGCTTCGCATTCTGAGGGATTCATCTCTTTTTGTGAAAAAAATCTCACTTCTATAACTACTCTTATGATTTAAAAACATTTTTTTATCTTGTAAGTCAAGTTCTCTTCTTACTTTTTTATATCAGATTCCATAGCTATTCTTGTTTCTTTAGATCTACAAAGATTAAAATATACAGAAAGAGAAAAAGAAGACAATTTTTGGAGAATAAGACAAGAAATTATGAGAATATTAGAGAAAAAGATGTAATATTCTGAAGCACACACCGAACTCCAACACTGCCATTTCTGACCTATTTCCGACCTTTTTCCTATCACTGCTGAGCCAAGCTGTATCAGTTATAATTCTGAGGCTGTCAAGAATCAGCCTTCTGCTCTGATTTGTAGCTGAAGCTCGAAGCTGTCTTTCATCTCTGTCACCTCACTCTATGCATGCAAAAGAGAAGATTGCTCCAGAGGATGGGCAACTCACCCAAGGGCAAAGAAATGCTTTGTGGAAGTTTGCAGCCCCAAGCAGATCTTGCAATTACAGAGCTGAACCCAAGACAGATGATGGATTTTTTTTCCCTCTAAATCTTACTTGGAGATCTAGGCAATACTATGCAAATTGCTTGGGATAAAAGAAAACTTGAAAGCCAGGGAATTGGGGGAGGGCATAGCCCTAGAGACTGCTGATATTAGAGAGGGTGATTGACTGAGGCAACTTGGAAATATTCCAAGGCAACCAAATCCATCACTTTCCCTTTTCGTGTTTTTGAATACCCTTTCACTGCATACCAGCTCTTCAGATACTTTCAAATACTTACCGTGGAACCGTATGCTTTGTTTAAAAAATCACTAAAAAAAGATAATTCAGGTCATCATACAGCAAATGTTCATAATGTCCACAAACAAGAATTATAGTTCCATGTAGGGACTATGATGTAGATGAAATGTTAAATGCAGTCATGGCATGGAATCAGGGATACTAAGTGTTTGCTCACCTGAGCCAGGTATGAGCACGTGGCTGTCTGGATAGACTGACAGATATAACTTGCACAGAAGCGCAAGGCCGGATGAAAGCATACAGCGTGTCTGACAGGTCTGCTGATCAGGTGACTCACTGAGCAACTCTAGCACAATCAGAGGATCCGGTGAGAACACTCAGAGGATGATTCTGTGAAATTCTGTCCCCTATGTTTGACAGTCTTACATTTATTTCAAAACTTGATTCCTTCTCTAACATAATTCATTTGATTCCCTCATCTCTTGTGTCCTCCTTATTTTAAATATGCCTTTTTTAATAATTTATTTTGGTATCATTAATCTAAAATTACACGAGCAATACTATGGTGATTAAACTACCCCCTTCATCAGGTCCCCCCACCAACCCCATTACAGTCACTGTTCATCAGCGTAGTGAGATGAGAATCACTACTTGTCTTCTCTGAGTTGTACAGCCCTCCAGGTGGCCCCCCAACATTACATCTGCTAATCGCAATGCTCCTTTTTACCCCTTGTCCCTTCCTTCCCACCTATCTTCCCCAGTCCCTTTCCCTTTGGTAACTATTAGTCCATTCTTGGGTTCTGTGAGTCTGCTGCTGTTTTGTTCCTTCAGTTTTTTTCTTTGTCCTTATATTCCATATATGAGTGAAATCATTTGATACTTGTCTTTTTCAGCTTGGCTTATTTCACTGAGCATAATACCCTCTAGCTCCATCCATGTTGTTGCAAATGGTAGGATTTGTTTTCTTCTTATGGCTGAATAATATTCCATTGTGTATATGTACCACTTCTTCTTTACCCATTCATCTACTGATGGACACTTAGGTTGCTTCCATTTTTTGGCTATTGTAAATAGGGCTGCAATAAACATAGGGGTGCATCTGTCTTTTTGGAACTGGGCTGCTGCATTCTTAGGGTAAATTCCTAGGAGTGGGAGTCCTGGGTCAAATGGTATTTCTATTTTGAGTTTTTTGAGGAACCTCCATACTGCTTTCCACAATGGTTGAACTAATTTGCATTCCCACCAGCAGTGTAGGAGGGTTCCCTTTTCTCCACATCCTCGCCAACACTTGTTGTTGTTTGTGTTTTGGATGTTGGCCATCCTCACTGGTGTGAGGTGATATCTCATTGTGGTTTTAATCTGCATTTCTCTGATGACCAGTGATGTGGAAGCATCTTTTCATGTGCCTGTTGGCTATCTGAATTTCTTCTTTAGAGAAGTGTCTATTCATGTCCTCTGCTCATTTCTTAACTGGATTATTTGCTTTTTGTTTGTTAAGGTGCGTGAGTTCTTTATATATTTTGGATGTCAATCCCTTATCAGATACATCGTTTATGAATATATTTTCCCAGATTGTAGGATGTTTTTTGTTCCACTGATGGTGTCCTTTGCTGCACAGAAGCCCTTCAACCTGATATAGTCCCATTCGTTCATCTCCGCCTCTGTTTTCCTTGCCCGGGGGAACATGTTCATGAAGAAGTCGCTCATGTTTATGTCCAAGAGACTTTTGCCCATGCTTCCCTCTAAGAGTTTTATGGTTTCATGACTTACATTCAGGTCTTTGATCCACCTTGAGTTTACCTTCGTGTATGGGGTTAGACAGTAGTCCAGCCTCATTCTCTTACATGCAGCTGTTCAGTTTTTCCAACACCAGCTGTTGAAGAGGCTGTCACCTCCCCATTGTATATCCAAGGCTCCTTCATCAAATATTAATTGACTGTAGATGTTTCGGTTAATGTTTGGATTTTCTATTCTGTTCCACTAGTCTGTGGGTCTGTTTTTGTGCCAGTACCAAATTGTCTTAATTACTGTGGCTTTGTAGTAGAGCTTGAAGTCAGGGAGCGTAATTCCCCCTGTTGGATTCCTCCTTCTCAGGATTGCTTTGGCTATTCTGGGTCTTTTGTGTTTCCATATGAATTTTACAATTATTTGTTCCAGTTCATTGAAGAAAGTTGTTGGTAGTTTGATAGGGATTGCATTGAATCTGTAGATTGCTTTAGGTAGTATAGCCATTTTGACAATATTTATTCCTCCAAGCCAAGAGCATGGGATGCATTTTCATTTGTTAGTGTCTTCTTTAATTTCTCCTAGGAGTGTCTTGTATTTTTCAGAGTACAGGTCTTTCACTTCCTTGGTTAGGTTTATTCCTAGGTATTTTATTCTTTTTGATGCAGTTGTAAATGGAATTGTTTTTCTGATTTCTCTTTCTGTTAGCTCATCATTAGTGTATAGGAAAGCAACAGATTTCTGTGTGCTAATTTTGTATCCGGCAACTTTGCTGAATTCAGATATTAGTTCTAGTAGTTTTGAAGTGGAGTCTTTAGGGTTTTTTATGTACGTTATCATGTCATCTGCAAATAGTGACAATTTGACTTCTTCTTTACCAATCTGGATGCCTTGTATATCTTTGTTTTGTCTGATTGCCGTCGCTAGGACCTCCAGTACTATGTTGAATAACAGTGGAGAAAGTGGGCACTCCTGTCTTGTTCCCGATCTTAGATGAAAAGCTTTCAGCTTCTCTCTGTTGAGTATGATGTTAGCTGTGGGTTTGTCATATATAGCCTTTATGATGTTGAGGTACTTGCCGTCTATACCCATTTTGTTGAGAGTTTTAATCATGAATGGATGCTGAATTTTATCAAATGCTTTTTCAGCACCTATGGAGATGATCATGTGGTTTTTGTTCTTCTTTTTGTTGATGTGATGGATGATGTTGATGGATTTTCTAATGTTGTACCATCCTTGCATCCCTGGGAAGAATCCCGCTTGATCATAGTGTATGAATCTTTTGATGTATTTTTTAATTTGGTTTGCTAATATTTTGTTGAGTATTTTTGCATCTACGTTCATCAGGGATATTGGTCTGTAATTTTCTTTTTTGGTGAGGTCTTTGCCCGGTTTTGGTATTAGAGTGATGCTGGCTTCATAGAAAGAGTTTGGAAGTATTCCCTTTTCTATTTTCTGGAAAACTTTAAGGAGAATGGGTGTTATTTCTTCTCTATATGTCTGGTAGAATTCAGAGGTGAATCCATCAGGTCCGGGGGTTTTGTTCTTCGGTAGATTTTGATTACCGATTCAATTTCGTTGCTGGTGATTGGTCTGTTTAGTTTTTCTGTTTCCTGCTTCGTCAGTCTTGGAAGGCTGTATTTTTCTAAGAAGTTGTCCATTTCTTCTAGGTTTTGCAGCTTGTTAGCATATAGATGCTCGTAATATTCTCTTATAATTCTTTGTATTTCTGTGGGGTCCGTCGTTATTTTTCCTTTCTCATTTCTGATTCTGTTTATGTGTTTAGATTCTCTTTTTTTCTTAATGAGTCTGTCTAGGTTTTTATCTATTTTGTTTATTTTTTCAAAGAAACAGCTTTTGGTTTCATTGATTTTTTTCCATTGTTTTATTCTTTTCAATTTTATTTATTTCTTCTCTGATCTTTATTATGTCTCTCCTTCTGGTGATTTTGGGCCTCATTTGTTCTTCTTTTTCCAATTTCAATAATTGTGTCTTTAGACTGTTCATTTGAGAATTTTCTTCCTTGTTTAAATAGGCCTGGATTGCAATATACTTTCCTCTTAGAACTGCCTTTGCTGCGTCCCACAGAAGTTGTGGCTTTGTGTTGTTGTTGTCGTTAGTCTCCATATATTCTTTGATTTCTGTTTTGATTTGGTCGTTAACGCATTGATTAATTAGGAGAATTTTGTTAAGTCTCCATGTATTTGTCAGCCTTTTTGATTTCTTTCTAAAATTTATTTCTAGTTTTATACCTTTGTGATCTGAGAAGTTGGTTGGTAGGATTTCAATATTTTTTAATTTACTGAGGTTCTTTCTGTGGCCTAGTATGTGGTCTATTCTGGAAAATGTTCCATGTGCACTTGAGAAGAATGTGTATCCTGCTGCTTCTGGGTGTAGAGTTTTGTAGATGTCTGTTAGGTCCATCTGTTCTAGTGTGTTGTTCAGTGCCTCTGTGTCTTTACTTATTCTATGTCTGGCTGATCTGTCCTTTGGAGTGAGTGGTGTGTTAAAGTCTCCTAAAATGAATGCATTGCTGTCTATTTCCTCCTTTAATTCTGTTAGTATGTGTTTCACATATGCTGGCACTCCTGTGTTGGGTGCATATGTATTTATAATGGTTATATCTTCTTGTTGAACTGACCCCTTTATCATTATGTAATGTCCTTCTTTATCTCTTGTCACTTTCTTCGTTTTGAAGTCTATTTTGTCTGATACAAGTACTGCAACACCTGCTTTTTTCTCTTTGTTGTTTGCATGAAATATCTTTTTCCATCCCTTCACTTTTAGTCTGTGTGTATCTTTGGGTTTGAGGTGAGTGTCTTGTAAGCAGCATATAGATGGGTCTTGCTTTTTTATCCACTCTGTTACTCACAGAGGCATTTTAAAATACCTTTCTATTTTACTCAACTGTACCTATTTGAAGTCAGCGCTGTGACTGCCTGTTGTACCTCTCCACCCCCAGTGCAGAGCCAGAACAAAAAAGATTCTGATCAGGGTTTGGAAGGCAAAGGGGAGGTGAGAAAGTCAGAGGCTCCCCACCATAGCCCTTGACCACAACATCCGTGTGCTCAACAGCATTCAACAGCAAATCATTTTACTATTATTTCTGCTTTAAATCCCCCAGTTTGTCAATGAGAAGCACTTCAGCTAAGTGCCTAATAAATGGGTAATTACCAAATAAGCATTGAAGAACCTGCTCTATTACTGTCTCAAACATAAGATGATCTAGGCGAGAGGTACAAATTAAACCCCGGCATTTATAGATCATGACAGGCTGTAGAGATTATTTCAGGACATGGGTGCTGCCTGTTTAGTAGCTGTGCACTTTGCTAATTGGCTTGGGAGTAACGGATGAAAGATTAATACCAACAGTCTTCTCAAAGCTAGCTAACATTAATAAGAAGCTACAAAGCACTGGGTTGACAGATTTTACGAACTGCCTGGTCTTCCTTGGTTCGCTTAAACATGAGTTCGCTAATTTGCTCAGACTAAACTCGGGTGGAGAAAGCAGGGGTGATTTGTCGCAAGCGTGCCTGAGAGGTGTCCTCTGATCACCATAATTGGCTCACTGTTCTTCACTGATGAGGGTCTCTCTCCTACTCAGGTCATCAGCGGATCCTGACGGAAGCGTCCAAACCCCCCACAATCAGCCGTGCTCCTGCTGTGCAAGGGGACTTGGATTACCTTCCCTGGAGCAAAGTGGAACCTTGTGACTGCCCCCGCCTCCCCAACAACTGTTGTTCTCCTGGGCCCTGAAGGAAAGCTCGGGACAGTATTTTAACCCAAGTCACCACCTCCTCTCCATGGGGGATTGCAAAGAGATTGGACCTGGAAGTCAGACATGGATGTGAACCCTGGCTAGGATTTACTAGTCAGCCAGGAGAGCTGTGCAGTTTTCTCAGTTTCTCTGGGCCTCTGTTTCTCTATAACATTAGTGAGGGAGGGTCACAAAATAATTGCAAATGTTTTTAAAAGTTTTCATTATTCTAGCTCCTAGCAATTGCATTTATTTTTAACATTATATTTTTATCAAAATAAACAAGCATGGGTTTTAAAAATGAAACAAAGAAAGAAAGAAAAAGTCTTTTCCAATTCCACTTTTCCCCATTGCTAGGGACAGCCACTTTAATCTTTAGGTTTTTCTTCTGCTTATAATGTACATGTGTATTTCTAAAGAACTGGCATATGCCATGATTTTTGGTTCTTTGTTTTTGAGCATTGTTTATTGAAAATGAGAATTAGATACCCCCCCCCACACACACACACACACACTTCTCTTTTCTTCCCAGTGTGCCTTTGTTTTTATTTTATTTATTTATGTATTTATTTATTATTTGTTACTGCAATACAGTTGATATACAATATTATATTGGCTCTGAGTGTACAGCATAGTGATTTGACAGTTACCTACATTATCAAATCCTTACCCAACTAGTGCAGTTACTATCTGTCAACATAGAAAGACATTGCAGAACTGTTGACTATATTCTCTATGCTGCACTTTCATCCCTGTGACTGCTTTACATTAAGATTGAGATTTTGTGCCATTTTATCCCCTTCCTCTGTTTCACCCAGCATGGTTTTGAATTAGATCAATATTCCATGTTACAGTTCTTTGACAATATATATTATCTACTTCTGAGTAAAGGGATATATTTTGAGGGAAATTGTACTTTATATGTATTTTTATCTCCACCTTACATTTTTAGTTTTCTCTATTCTAATTGTCCACATTGTTTTCTTTATGAGTCATGATCTAATTTACACTTCCTCCAAGACTGGTCAGAGCCTCTTCTTGGGCTATCAGTGGGCAAGGTCATGAGAGGGTCCTGGGAACCCAGGGCTCAGTGCAGCCAGGATCTTGGCTGAGCCATGGAATGGAACAGCCCAGAATTCCTACCAGGAAAATGGGCAGGAGGTGTGGGCCTCTCTATATGTGTAGCTTTGTAGCTCACCATGGCCACACAGCACACAGAGAGAAATGAGAATCCTCAGCTGACCCAGAGGGAGAGAAGGATCACTCTTGGCCAGCACAATCCAACTCCAGACAAGGACATGGGCAGGCTCGCTTGGGCACCTGTCTGTGTGATGGCAGCATCACTGTGCTATGTCCTGGGCCAACCTGCTTGGACAGGATGTGCCGGAACAGGGTCCCTTACACCTGGGATCTTTCCCCACCAATTTCCCGTGTGTCCCCTTCTCTCTCTAATACTGTGTCTCTTTTATCCTGCTTCTGTCGTGCCCTTCTTCTCCACTTTATTCTTTCTTTTTAGTACAGCACATCCTTTTGCAGCTTATTAAGAAACAGTGAAAGGGAGATAAATTTTAGAGACCTTGCATGTATGGAAATATTTTACCTGCTCTCATATTTAAGTTATAGTTTGGCTAAGTCTGGAGTTACAGATTGGAAATGATTTCCTACAGTGCAGCTGAAGTCATTGTGCTCAATTATGACATTGAAAATCAGTTAAATCCTTTACCCTTTTGAGGTGGCCTCCAGACTTTGGTGGTTTTGGAAATGCGTCCACAAATATTTCATGCTCATCTAGTCAAGAATGTGGATCTTATTCCCTCTATGGGACTGTGAGCTGGACTGGTGGAAATTCTCTGTCTGCTTTAGTGCAAGCTGGGTGTTTCCTCAAATAGAATTTTTTGAAAAATTTTGTGGGCCTTCTGTTAATCTTTCTGGAGTTCTCGTCTTTAGGCAAAAGGTATACTCACAAGTACTTTTAAGATAAGCTTTTCTCTACCTTCAGTTTTTTCTGAGAAAGACAGAACAGTGGCTTAAGCTTCCTGCATGTTCTATTGTTTGACTTAAAGTGTCTGCAAGGCAAATTCAGAGAGCTTTTACTCAGCTGAATAGCATTCAGAGGCGCCATCTTAGATCTTTCTTAAATCTTAACATAATATTTAATGTCACAATGTTGTCTTCATCTTTGGACCATGATTTTTCCTGGCATTATCCAGGATTCTTGCTTGAAAGCCATTTTTTAATTTTGTCATTATTTTTCTAAATGTTTGCTGTGCTGCTTAACATGTGAGAAGAGAGAGATAAAGATGTCATAGCTTAATGGTTGGGAAATTTCTCAGCCTCTCTAAACGGCATGCTAGTTACCTCAAACATTATCATTCCTCTCTTTCCATATACTTACGTAGATGTTGGACCTCTTGGATTGGTCCTTTAGTTTGTTGATCTTTTCTTTTTCCTTCTATTTGCTCTACTCTTTAAGAAATGTCTTAACTTCACCTTCCTTCTAGCCTTTCATGGAGTTTTTCACCTAGGCTATTTATTACATTTTTAATCTCCAAGTCTCTATGTTGCTCTTTCAGTGTAACCTGTCCTACAACAGAGGTTGGAAAACGATGGCCCAGGGATCAAATCTGACCCATCAGCTGATTTGTAAATTAAATTTTGTTGGAACACGGCCACAGTCATTCATGTAAGTGTTGTCTAACACCGTTTTCACACTGCAACCACAGAGCAGAGTAATACTGCAGCACTGTGGCTCACAAAGCCCACACATTTACCATGTGGCTTTTAAGGGAAAAGTGTGATAGTGTCTCTAAGAATATTAGTAGTATTTTAACACTTTCTTGTGTCTGTGTAGTCTCTGTTTTCCCTGACTTGTTTTTCTTTTCTTTTATCTCCTTTTTTTCTTTTCTGTTTGTTTAAGTTGCTATATTTCCTGTAAGACAATGTCCTCAGATGCCTATGGACCTTTGTTAGTAACACCTGCTTGCCTGCTCATAGTTACAAAGCTGATTGGAATCCTTGAGATTATAACCAAGGGCCAGGTCACTTCTCCTTCGCTGTACTCTTAGCTTGCACTGGCACTGCCATTGCAAAATTGCATTTGCTAAGGGAGACAGTTGTCACTCCTGTTCATATCAATCAAGATTGAAGTTGCTAAATTATGAAATTTGTTGACTTAATAAATACTTTGCAGAAAAATTAGCCAAAGGTCTTAAGATCAAAGTATCACATTAATGAAGCACTATTATTCATAAATTATATAAATGATCACACATAGATACCATATATATTTTTAATTTGTAAGAGTATGTTATTATTTTGTGTCATTAGTATCCCTATTATGTTTTATAAGAATAAAATATAAATTTTTAATTTTTTATGGAAGTATAGTTGACATACAATATTATATTAGTTTCAAGTAAACAACATAGTGATTCAACAAGGTACATTATTAAATCCTCACCCCAACTAATGTAGTTATTATTTATCAAAATATAAAGATGTTACAGTTCTAATGACTATATTTTCTATGCTGTACTTTCATCCCCATGACTGATACATTTGACAAATGAAATTTTGTGCCTCTTTATTTTCATCACCTATTTTACATACCTACCTAAAGCCCTCCCCAACGGTAACCACCAATCACTTCTCAGTGTCTATGAGTCTATTGCTATTTTGTTCATTTTATTTTGTTTTATTTTGTTTTTAGACTCCACATGTAAGTGAAATCATATTTGTCTTTCTTCACATGGCTTACTTCACTTAGCATAATATACTCTAAGTCCATCCATGTTGTTCCAAATGGCAGGATTTCTTTCTTTTTTATGGGTGAATAATATTCCCTTATATATATATGTACCACATCTTCTTTATCCATTCATCTATTGAGAGACACTTTGGTTATTTCCATATTTTGGCTATTATAAATAATGAGGCAATAAATATAGGGGTGCATGTATCTTTTCAAATCAGGGATTTTGTTTTCTTTGTGTAAATTCCTAGAAGTGGGATCACTAAGTTGTATGGTATTTCCATTTTTAGTTTTTTGAGGAACCTCTATATTGTTTTCTATTGTGGCTGCACCAATTTACATTCTCACCAACAGTGTAGGAGGGTTCCTTTTTCTCCACATTCTTGTCAACACTTGTTATTTCTTGTCTTTTGGATAGGAGCCATTCTGACTGGTGTGAGGTGATATCTCATTGTGGTCTTTATTTGCCTTTCCCAATGATTAACGATATGGAGCATCTTTTCATGTGCCTGTTGACCATCTGTATGTCTTCTTTGGAAAAATGTCTATTTAGATCCTCTGCCCATTTTTTAATTGGATTATTTGGTTTCTTTGGTTTTGAGTCATATGAGCTCTTTACATATTTTGGATGTTAATTCCTTTTCAAACATATCATTTTTAAATATATTCTCCCATACTGTAGGTTGCCTTTTTATTTTCTTGATGGTTTCTTTTGCTTTTAGTTTTAGAAGGTTTTAGTTTGATGTAGTCCCACGTGTTGATTTTTGCTTATGTTTCCCCTTGCCTAGGGAGATATGCCCAGAAAAAATTACTCATACTTATGTTCAATAGATTTTTGCCTATGGTTTCTTAAGAGTTTTATGTTTTCTTGTCTTATATTTAAGTCCGTAATCCATTTCAAGTTTACTTTTGTGTATGGTGTCAGGGAGTAACCCAGTTCTGTTCTCCTGCCTGTAGCTGTCAAGTTTTCCCAATACAAGTTATTGAAGAAAGTGTCTTTTCCCCATTGTATATTTTTGCATCCTTTGTCATATATTAATTGACCACATATGTGTGCGTTCATTTGTGAACTCTCTATTCTGTTCCATTGATCTATGTGTTTATTCTTGTGCCAGTATCATACTACAAAGCAATAGTAATCAAAACAGTATGGCACTGGCACAAGAACAGACACAGATCAATAGAAAATAATAAAATGTAATTAAATGAAAAATATTTATATTGAAGTACCTTTACATGCAGATTTCTCCCCAGACTTTTGAGCAAGAGTCCCTTTCTTTATTGTTCATAGGGCCCTAAGAGTTGTGGAGGTGGAGGCAGCCCTGTCAATGAACTTAGAAAAGTATTTTGAAAATTTTTACTTTCTCAATAAAGGTGTAAGGACTTCTGCTCCTCTAGAGTTCTCATTAAGTACAACTAAGAACCAGGACATTATATATAAAAGAAAACACTGACTTTGGTGGTAGGGAGAAAGCAGACTGGCTGGTGAGCTTAGAACCTGAGGAAATACATGGTGGCTTGTTCTCAGAGTTTTATTTTTGCCTCCTATGCACCAGATGTGTTGCTGAAGGAGGTGACTACCCAGAAATGCCAACAGGTGCACCCAGAACAAGCCCCAACAGAAGCCTATTCTCTCTAGCCAAAGGACTAGGGAAGACAGCAACCAGCTATAAATTAACCACTTCTCTTCAAGCAAACACCATAGATACAAGTGTGGACCTACCCCACCCATTTCAGCCAGGGCTTAGTGGACAGCCTAGACTTACACCCTTGTGAAGCGGTAATGTATGTCCAACATCTTACTGGGATGTCATAAGGGAAGGCAAAGTAAGAGTGGGGAATTTCATCCCCATTGGCCAGTCATAAGGCACCCGTGCCCCACATTGTCAGTGGAGGCAACATGGCAAAAAGAAGCTCCCATGTCCACTCAGCAGTAATGAGAGACCCCCTGGGTAAGGGACCTAGATTTAATGTTCCCATTCTCCATTGCTGGGAACAAGGTGACATCACCTCCCCTTCCTGCACTGGAGATGTGTCAGAGAAAGCCAATTAGTAACAACATTTCATTATCATCCAGAATTCTCATAACATAATATGAAAATGTCCAGGTTCCCATAAAAAAAAATAATACTTGTCGCCATAAGAACCTGGAAGATCTCAAACCGATTGAAAAAAACAACAATCAATATATATTAACTCCCAGATTCCAGAGATGTAGCATTTATCTAACAAGGATTCTAAAGTAGCCATGTTAAAAATGTTTGAAAAAACAATTACAAACATTCTTGACCCCTCAAAAATAGAAAGGTTCAGCCAAAACCTAGAATGTATAACCAAAGAAGTGGAAGCTAGAAAGACTTTGAGATAAAAGGGAGAGAAACGGGGGACAGATGCTTCCACCAGTTAAGAAAACAGATCATTTAAAACACTTGCTTTGTGGTTGTATTAGTTTGCTCGGGTTACTGCAACAAAATACCATAAACTGGGTAACATAAACAGAAATTTATTATCTAAAGGCTTAAAGTGTGAAATTCAAGGGTTAGGAAGGTTAGTTCCTGCTGAGGCTGAGAAAGAGATTGCTGTTCTAGCCTTTTTTTGGTGTGTGTTTGGCCACCTCCTCCCTGCGTCTCTTCACATCACCTTCCCTCTGCGCATGTCTGTCTCCAAATTTCTCCTTTGTAAAAGGACACCAGTCATACTGGATTAGGGCCCACCTGCTCCAGTGTGACCCGATTTTAACCAGTTACATCTGCAACAATCTTATTTCCAAATAAGGTCATATTCTGAGGCACTGGGAGTTAAGACTTCCCGTAGGAATTTTAAGGGAACACAATTTATCACAGCTGTAATATAAATGGGTCACACTTTTGGCATGATTTTCAGAGGCTACGGGAAACATTCCAGGTGTTTCTGTTATTTTTTGGCAGAGTGAATGGAGTTTCTTCTGACTGTGGAAAAAGATGCAGGAACCATTTGGCCGCGCGAGCACAAATTTGAATTTTCAGGGACAGAGCTAGAGCTGTAGGCTCCACAGTTGTCAAGCACATTTTCCTTAAAATGTGGCAGCAAGAATTAAAAATAAATTTTCAGTTTGTGGTATAAATAATACATAGTATAAGGATGTTCAAACACTTTTATTACAGATACTAAATTTCCATTAAAGAAAATTATGTTTTCTTTATTAGGTAAAATCTTTCACTAATAATGAACCAAAGGAGGAAAATCATGCCATGCTGGGGGCACACCATTTTACCGGGCAATTCTCCTTATGCCTCCCTATTCCATCTCCCATCTGCTCCCATGAAAAAACAAGGCCAATATGGAGGTTAGAAGTGCGCTGACCATTAGCTCATAATAAATAAACATTCCTAGAGACAGCAGTCATAGGCCAAGCTATTAGAAAAAAAATGAAAAAACAAAAATAACAATATACTTTTATGGGTTATATATGTGACGGCTTTGCATGTTTTAAAGGTAAAGTTTTCTACTTAGAAATGTCTAATTGATTAAAATTTTCAGACTATATTGGCAATACAAATGTTTTTAGAGTCGAAGTTACAGTATTTTTATTATAATTGGACCTCACAAATGCAAACAAGTGGATTCGAAAGAGGTGATGACTCAGTTAGACTATAAAATTCTATTAGAGCAGAAAATGTACAAGCAATGCTAAAGCCAATGTCACGGAAAGTGAAATGGTCACTGAACACTGTGACCCTAGTCGATTTTTCATGACTTTTCCAACAGCTTCTACATTTTTAAAAAATTAAACTCCAATTTTCACCACCAGATAATTTAATGTGGAGGTGATATTACATTGTTTTTCAGTGGCTTCTAAAAGTTCTTACTCATTACTTGTCATTGGCATGAAGGGCAAGCATCTTAGCAAAGTTGTTCAGAAACTAAAATATCTCATTTTCTATTATTATAAGGAGAGACAAAATAGTATTTGAAATTTGCCTTAAAGACTTCTAGGATATTATGCACTTTGTTGAGTATTTTAACTGGCTCAAAATGTCAACTAAAAGGAAAAAAAAAAAAAACAATCAGGTGTGTTTATTTGAGGTCTTGGGGACCACAATCCCAGTACACGTTCATCCTAGGAGCAAAAAGGGCTTGGGATCTTTCAAGGCAAACAGGGGAACTCTGAAGTGGCTTACATGAGTTGTTTGAAAGAATCATGATTGGCTAAAGCTATTGTAACCTACATTTAACTGTACTTAATTGGTGGTTAAGGCTATTCATTAGGCAAAAGTGCACTTTGTTGCAGGCAGCAAGTGTTTGTCCATGATGTTTACAGTTTGACAGAATGTATAAAGTTTAAGGATCTTCCAAAAAACAGTCAGTTTCAGAGACTAGGACGTGGATAGGCCCTCTTTCCATAATGGCCCCCTATTCTATTTTACTTTACTCTCATTTTCAATGTGCACTCCATTTTTTCTACATTTACATAAGCATGACCCCTTTTGAACTGTTCCAATGCAATAGGGGAAAATAAAAAAACACATGGGTGAAATCCACATGTTGAAAATGTTATTTTATGACAATTATCTTGCTGGTATTTATCTGTTTTCTCCATATGATACACAATGTATAGTTTTAGGATTAGAAACAAGAAAATCATTTAATGTTATGTCAACTCAATCACTTTGCAACTCTTATTTTTTCAGTCAGTCTCCCTTATTCTTTGGTTTTAAAGTTACTTTTTTACTTCGTATCCATGCAAAAGAAAAGTACAAGATAAATAAATGAGATAATAAATACGAGCTTACAGCTAGAAATTTTCTTTTTGTGTAGAATTATACAGGGTGCAGGCTCAAGTGCAGTGATAAAATGAAATAAAATGCAAGTCCTCAGGAAGCTGTCAAGGTTGACCAAACACTTGAAAGCCACAGGAGGAGGAATGGTGCTAGGAGAGTTATCACAGGCATAAGAGAACAACAGGAGGAGAAGAGGCCCCCAGAAAGGTGCATCTTCTGGGGCCAAGCTTGTGTGGAGCTCAGGGGAAGGGGCAGGGAGGAAGCCAGGGTGGAGAGGGGATCCCATGACTGGTCGCATCATGCATGTCTCACCAGCAAGAGGGACAGGAAATGGTGGCCGGGAGTGAGGCATAATAGCTCTCCCATAAAAATTCAGAGAAGAGAGAATTGGAACTGGATATATATTTAGGGCAGGGTTACTAGAATGGATAACGGTGCAGCTAGGATCTAGGATATGGAAAGGACTCAAAGGAACAGAGGCTAAGGGAAGAAAGGAGGTTTCAGAAAGGACACGAGTGGGCTCATGTTGGACAATAGGGCCGCCTAAAGGACATCCATTTGGAGCCTCCATATGCACGACCATGAGCATCTCCACCTTTGTATGATCCAACCATATAGCATAGCTTAATTGTCCACACAGCCCTAACACTGTAAGGTTTGGATGATCCTGGAGGTCTTTGGTAGATTACTCCTTAAACCTTCTTCTGATTGTCTGTATTACTGGCTCCAGCAGAAACAGTGGTCAAAGTGCTAACTAGCTTGGAATGGGGAATGAAGCGACTGTCATTGCTTTTCTGCAGATGTCTACTTTATTCTTTTCTCTTCTTGGAAGCCAGAATTTCTCTGTTTACCTTACAGCTTTCTCAGATATGATTGCTCAGATCAAATCTTCCATAAACACTCCACACAGGGCTTCAGCAGAGACCAGTGAGGGGCCCCAAGACTCCCATCCACTTCATAGGGGAGGGAATCTAATTGGCCTGACTGCACAAGGTACCCAAACCACTCCCAATCTCTATGATTAAGAAGGATTTTAACACAAACAAAGTTGTAAAGGCCCTAAGAGCAGGAGTGACTTGTATCCCTTATCAAGAAGCAAATACAGAATAAATTGTTTCTGAATCAATTAATAAATGATAATGGAAAAATCAGCCTCCACACTGCGCACTTTCAGAAGCAGTACGTTCCCTAGCAGAGATGGGTATTTCAGAGGGACTGGGAAATAGAATTCAGGCATTTGCTGGAGATGCTGTTGAAGGGAGGCAACATTGGGACAGTGGTGGAAAAATTGATCTTTAAGATTTCCATCATCAAAACTTTATGAGTTCTTTAAGGCCAACATGAATCTTTACCTATCTCCTATTTCTCTTCCCTCTCTTGTCCTAATTTAATTTCTATATATGCATTTACTTTTAACAGTTTCATGAAATCTATCTCATCTGGAAATTACATGTCCCTCCTGGTGGACACCAGCAAAGGAGTAAAGCTTAGGAGCAATTCCAGCAAAGAGGACTGGCAGAAGAAGCTCTGCTAAGACTTAGTGCTCAGGAACTCCATTCTCCATCCTTTCCTCCATCATCCAGAGCCAAGGCCCAGCTCTCTTGGGCCACCTGTGGAGGCTGTTCCATTCAGAGAAAGAGCAGAGGTGCACTACAGCCTCAGGGCAACACCAACCAGGCAGAAAATCCCTCAACTGCTACTTATCTGTGCGTGAACTTCTGCGACACATTGTTTGGTTTTCTAAGCCTTTGCTACATAGGATAGGCAAAGGAAATGCCATCTATGAGCTAGTGTGTGTTTCCATTTTGTGATGTTTCTAAGCTTGAGGTATTGGGAGAGTTAATGAAAGAGCAACATTTCAACACCGACTTACCCCCAGCAGGAATGACTTACAGTGCCAGTGGGCACAATTCTCAGCTCCTAAGTGCGCCCTTGAAGGGTGCCCCAAAACGACGTGCATTTGGCAATACAGTCACACTCAGAGTAGCACTTGTGCAGCTGAATTTCCGGAGACTGAGAGAAGTCTAGTACCATGGTGGTCGCTAGGACAAGAGCATTGTGACTTATTTATCCCACTTAGCATGGCTGTCAGTATGACACAGTTCCATAGCACCCGACTTGAGGAAGTAAAGGGAACATCACCAAAGCGTTTGAAAATAACACTTGTTAATAAGTTCACAGTAAGTTTGTAAGACATATTGATCACACTTAGTACTTTGGAAATCCTCACAGGAGACATCTGCCTCCGCAACCAGCTTCTCTATGACAAATGATGTCACTCACGAGGCCCCTTGAATTCAGACTATGACTTAGGGGACACAAGGAAGGACTTACTGTGTGGATTCAGATGTGCCGATGTGACCGAGGAAATAAATCTATTTGAAGATAAGGTTAAAAGGATGTGCCTAGTACACCACCTGGTGACAGCATGTAATCCATTAACATGGTCGGTGAGTGAGTAACAGAAAAATCACAAATATGTCCTCTTCTTGCTCTACTGAAAGGCTCTGACCTGAGAATTCACAACATTTCAGGGAAATGTTGGAAGAAAAATGTAACGTGGGTTTCCATTTTCTAAGCCCAGTAGAGGAGTAAATGGTATACATGGTACCTGACACCAGTTAGGAGTGCATTGCTTACAAGGAACAGAACACTTGAGTAAATGGCATTATTTTTCTCCCTTACCCAGAAGGCTTAGAGGAAGCACCTGTCTATGCTCTGGGTTGGCACTGGGTACTTCTGGTTAACAAGTCCTGCTACAACCCCAAGCTTCAGGTCCATGATCACATTTGAGGTCAGGAGATCAAAGAACTGCAGGGCAGAAGCGTTCCTCCTTGCACTTCTCTTTCGTTAAAGAGAAACTGTGTTTGGAGAGCTTCCACCAGAGGGAATTCATCGTAATCATTTTGCCCCATCTCTCCTGCCAGCTCTAAGGAGGTCTGTGTCTGTTTTTGCAAGGCTGTATAGAGGAAGATGGCCACAGGAGACAGGGGGAGGAGGGCTGTGGTCCACACTGTGACAAAAACATAGGCCACAGACTGGTTAATACAAACTAGAGACTACATGTTAACTCGATATGGAAGTTTCCAGATTCATGGGGCATTGTAACTTCTGATAAACTTCTCCATCCTTGGATACAGTTAACCTACTCTGCGGCAGGTTCTGAATTATGCACTAAAATTGTGAGGTCAGAAAGAAAGATCAATGTGTGTCCTGGAGTGGAGTTTACAGTCTACCCCAAGTCTGAGACACCAGTGGCTCTGAGAGTGTGCCGCTGGAACTCAACTGGCGGAGCTCTGCCCCATCCCTGCCTCGCCACACCTGCCCATGTGGGGAGCTCTGGGAGGCTTTTGTCCTAGGACCTTGTCCTTCACAGGGTAGTTTACTCCTCTCACTCAAGCCATGTGGAGTCACAGTCGCTGCCTGAATTCGAGTCCTGACCATCTCTCTTCTGAGCTACCAGTGGCCCTAAGTGCTTCTCTGTCTGTCCTTTTTCAGCACTCCGTGTCTCCTCCATGCTCGGGATGAAACAATATTTTCAAAGTGCAGAGATGTTAGCAGCAATCAACCCATATATATTAACTTTCTGTTTATCCCTGAGTTGCTCTTGCTTGGGGTGAAAGCCAATGGGTATGTTTGATTGGGATGGGCTGGATGTGCATGAAGGACAGAAAGAGGTTTTAATGGGGGGAAAATACCACATTTGACCACGCATAGCTGGATCTACATAATTATTTTTTCTTAATTTTTAAATACTGAGAAAAACAAGAGAAATGCAGTAGTCTGCAGTAGGGGAAAAGTGATTTTATGAAAGCATGCCCACTTATTCCAGTATTTTACATTGAGAAGGGGAGATATCAACATCAGAGACAAACATACACATTTGAGGGCAGTTCAAACATTGAAGGATTGTGAAAAGCATGAAGTAAGTAAACTAAATATAGATTCTGGAGAAGGTAAAAATCCAAGGGTACTAGACTTGTGATAAAGCCAACAATGCCAGGAAAGAAGTCTCCCAGTCCTTTCAGCCAACGAGAGTTTCAAAGCATTTCCACAAAGACAGGAATAGGGGAGCACAGAATGCTTCAGGGTCCCTGCATTCTGTATTTAGTGACTTGATGACAGGTACATCTTACTCCCTGTTGATTAAGTTTCTAGTGGGATAGTTTTGCATGGTAAGAGTTCTGGCAAGTTTAACAGATGGGCCTTACCCACATTTCACCTGTTCTCAAAAAGTGAAATTTTGAGAAGAATTTGCCTACTAAAGCAAACTGCAGTATAACTTTTTCATCTGAGGAACTTGTACCTAAGGACCACTGAGCAAGGAACAGCCCTGCACAGAATTATGTAATTGTTTCTTAAAATATCAAAGACATGCCAAAATGCTTTGTTGACTTGTTTTTACTGATCTTGAAAATAGTACAATTTTTGTAAAATGTTCAGGAAAAGATAGTAATAGCTAAAGAAGAATATAACAACCTTCTCTATACTCAGAGAAGCAATAGTATATCCTTGCTTCTTAACCTGACTAAAAGACATAAATATTTCATGTTTTCTTAAAAGCTGCCAACATTTCCTCTGTTTGGATGTATGCATTTTAATTAACCATTCCACGACTTTGAACATGTGCAAACCTTTGTACTTCGATTTTTTGTATGTGCCATTTATTTCCCTACCAGACATTCTAACAGGTGAAATGGATAAAAATTATCAGTATTTTTATTATGCTTAACACATAATGGAATCTACTTCTGCAGAGTGTTTATCTATTTGACCGCATTTTTACAAAAGTGGATAATATTTTTTTTTAATGCTATGAAGGTAAAAATGCATGCTGTGGTTATAATTTTAATCACTTGAATATTAGTGAGTTTGGATTTTAGTATGTTTATTGATCACTTTTTTATCTATATGTTGCTTTTTGAAATAGACAACTTCTTCTGGGCTATATATTTTCTTACTAATATGAATCTTGGTATATCTATTAATCTAATGTTTTAGGCAGTTTCGGCGGTGGGTAACTAAGATGATAGAGGTCCGGCAGTCAGATTATGAGCAAAGGATGCAGAACTACTGACATTATTTTAAGCAAGACCTGCTGTAAATTCCAGCCAGAGAGTTATTTTTTTTTAAGAGTTGCTTCTTCACTTCTCTATATGTTTCCATTACTGAAGGAATTCTTAAAATTTAAGGAGTTTCCTTAAAACCTGAATGAGTCCAGTACAGGGTCCAAGGTGTAGAGGAGCTATAGGAGGGTCCCTACATGTAGAATTGCATGGACGGTAACAGGGGAGTGGGGAGCCCCAGACAGGAGCAGAGGGCACTGTGGTACCAATATAGGCGACTGTGCTCAGTTCACAGAGAGTGATCTGTTCAACTAGCAAGAAAAATATGAAGTTAGAGAAAGTTAAATAAAATCTAAGAAAATGCTTTCCAATACATCTAGTTTTCTGCCAGACTGAATGCCTGGGGACACAGGGAGTTCTTTCTCCTCTCTGCTTCTTGTGGGCCTCCCTGTCCTTCAAGTTGACCCAGCCACCCAGTGTGGTCCTTCTATTGTGGTGGATGATTGTGTGGGGTCCTCTCCAGTCTAGGGATGTGAACACTCACCACCTCAGGCCTCAACCTTGCATGGTGAGGTAAATGCATCTTCCCAGCTTCATTCCAAGGCCAGCTTCCAAAGGCTCTTCAGGATGAGTGAGACCCTGGTGTGAATGCACTGGCTCTAAAAGAAGGGATATGAGTAGGGAAGAAGCTTCTGGATTGGCAGCACTTGCTTTATAGAAAAGTAAGGCATCTGATCTGGACTCTAAGAGTGTCCTGACTGGCCGTAAATAAGACTGCATTCTTTTAGTTAATGAACTCAGCTGCACATATATAGACACTCCGAGCAGTGGGACAGGGCTTAGACAGGGTGGACAGTCTTTCTGCTGACCAGTGTTCAGTCCCTCGCTACTTCTGGCCCCTGGCATGTCTCCATCTGCTCATTTGCTTGACGTTGAAGTACACATACGAGTTGTTTAGCCAAAGAAATGTGAGCAGAAGTGATGTGTGTCACTTCCATGTGGAAGCATTCAATTTCTGATACTCATCTCTTTAGTCTGATTTCTCCCTGCAGTTAAAATATAAAATATATGTTGGCTCAGAGGAGATGGAAAAAGGCTGATCTTCTGACCGGGACATCAGAGTACAGCTGCCCAGCACTCTTGCCCATCTCCGTTGCGCTTTGATAAAGCGATAAAGTGAAATCTGTGTGCAGAACTTAGTTTTGGGGGTTTTTAGTGCAATGTCACACATCTTCTTAGTTACCAAGTTTATTCAAAGATATGGAAAGCAAATTTAGTCTACATAGAAGCAATTCTGCACAAAGATGTGTTATAAACCAGGAGACTCCAAACAGGCTGAAGGGGGGTGTCCTGCTCAGTCTGCACACCTAGTGACTCACGCAGCTCCCTCCACCTGCTTGTGGAGGAGGCGCTCAAGTGGACAATACTGAGATTGGATACAGGATAAGAATTATTATACATCATTTACAGATGAGAAGGTAAGACTCAAGCCAGTAAGGGCCTGGCCACCATCATTAACACATGGTGGAGCTGAGATTTGAATAAGGCTGGAAGTACTCGTATGTCAAGAAGAAAATTTATGTAGCCTGAATTTTTGCTAGCTGGACACTAGTCTTATTACAGTTAGAAAATAGATAAAAATACAAGTTCATCAAAGGTTTACATCCCTGTGGTAAGCTAAAAGTATTTTTGGAAAAATAGGTTATCTTTGAACAGAGAACACCCATCATATTGCACTTTTCTTCTGAATTCTTCACATTATTCTCATCAATCCTATCAAAGTCCTCAATGGATTCCAAGCAAATCTGACTTTTTGTAGCTGAAAATATTGTTTGACTGTGTCCCTTCCCAGCATCTCAGGACCAGAAATAGATCCTTTATCTCTAAAGCCTTTACTGAGTTTCAAAACAGAAAACCCAATTCATTATTAGGAAGCTCTATACATCATCATGTAGAGAACATCCTGCTCAAAAGACAAGACTGGAAAGAGACCCACTTGTTCTCTGGGAAGTGAGTCAAGCCAGAAGGAAGAAGGCCAAGCCTGGGTGGACTTTCCCAGGAAGCCTTTCAGGTCTTCCCTTTATCTGCTGTGTATAAATTGCTCATGCTGCCCTGTGGCTGCCCCTTCCTCAGGGAGTGCAAATGTCAATCTAATTCCAGATGTTTCTGACCTATATTATAAAGAACCATTCATTTCTGACCTTCAGATCAGCATGCCCCATTTATTAGGGCACTTAGAAAATGTTTAAAAACACACAAATATAGGAAATCAACATATAATGACCTGACACTCTTCCAAGGCAGCTAATATGGCCAGAGGGTTGTTACTAGTCATGTGTTTTCCTTGTACTCTTGGGTTTAAATAAATAGTTTTAATAATAAATATAATATAATAAATAATTAATTATTCATTAATTCAACCCCATGCCAAGTCCACATTTCTTATTGTATTAGTTTTATTCATTGATAGGTTTAAATAGCTATTAAAATCAACCAAAGTTTTAATCCCATCTTGACCACAATTTTTAAAAAATTGTACTTTCTCAAAGTTTTTATTTTCCTTGACCTATGAGACAAAACATACTCTGGTTTTTAAGACTTTTGGCTGCTATTTCTCAGCATCCTTTGTAGATTTCTTTTTCTTCTTCTAATACATAATGTTAGTGTCCCCCAAACCATGTCTTTTTACTAAGCTTTGTTATTTTCATTTATTCCTGTGTGTTGAATTACTATCTTTAGGATAGCAATCCCCAAATATTTACTCTTAACCAGCTCTCCCTTCTGAACTTCATGGCATAAACAACTTTCTCCTGAAAAGCTCCAACTGGGTGTTTTACAGGCACATCAAACCCTGTGTGTCCAAAGATGAACTCACTTAATTTTCCTCAGAAAGCCTTCTCCAGCCCCTTTGAGACTATACAAAATAGACGCATTGTCCTCTGCCCCTGGTTCCTAGCACAGAGCCCCTGAAACCTTCATTATTTCCTAGATGGTAAGAGCACTACAGGCATCTTTTGTT
>JAQQAC010012171.1:10889530-10943848 GCA_029783875.1 Phataginus tricuspis | reverse complement strand
GTTTCCTTCCTTCTTTATTAATAGATTTTCATTTGAAGTTCTCCCCCTCTCCTGCTAATACATCTCAAAAGCCTCTTCTCCAGCCAGCACAGGTATTTCCCTTCCCAAGAGCATTGCTGTGTTTCCACGTGGCAACCAGGGGTGTATGCATTATTCATTGATGGGAACTTGTTTGACAAGGGAAACATCAGTATGTCTATAGCCTTATATCAAAGTGCCTGATGTATTTTAAGGCTGGGACTTATATGCTGGACTCAGTAATCCCACTTCAAAGAATGTGTCTTCAACAATCAGTGACATATCCAAAGAAGGCATGGCTGCTCAACATAACCCGTGTGAGCCTCTGAGACGTTGGTGGCAATGTGAGTGTTCAAAGGTTATGTTTAGCATCCGTTCACCTAGTGCAGTCTTCGCCCAGGTAACAGTGAAGTCTACTTGTTGAATGTCAATAAGTGAAATTTCTTGGAATAGACAATGAAGTACTATGCAGAATTTGGATTCATAATTGGTTCAAGAGTAGAAATGCCATTAACCGAAAAAAGAACAGGAACTTTAGGCTGGTATTTACAGTTGTAGTACTTATTTTTAAATCATGGAATTGCATTCTTTCTTTGCTAATGTGTTTAGATCTCTTGAACTGACTGATTGCAAGGTTAGGAAGGGACAAGATATACTAGAAAAATAGCTACCCATTTTTCCTGAACACTTATGTATATTAGAAGTCAGTTGATTAAAAAATTCATCCATCCTTAAAGAAAATCTTGGAAATGACTGGGTTAAGCTCAAAACTCATGTCTGGAACTATATTTTCCCAAAGTATCAGCAGGTCAAAGTATCACCCAAAACAAAGTGGCCCAAAGCATGGCTTATAGCCCTGTGTAGAGACAAGGTGACATGGGTTAAGCCATGTCTTCCAGGACCTGACATTAAGTGATGTGGTTTGTGTAAACAAGCAAACAAAATACATATGTGTGTATAATTTATTTATATTACTGAATATTCTTATATATATGAACTTATATACTATATTAATATGGGTCTATGGTTATGGAGGAATAACAAATCTTTTGTCAGGGCTTGTTTGGATGTGAGGTAGGGACAAGAATTTCACTTGTGTATCTTTCTTTACTCTTTGCATTTTCCAACTTTGATCATCTATTTCTTTTACTTTAAATATGTTATCATTCAGGGCTACTTGGAAGTTAGATTAAGGACTGTAGTTAGTGTCTGTGTGTGTGTGTCTTCTATACCAAAAATACTTTCTGAATGGTATCTTGATGAAATTATATTCCCCTATGAGAAATGGAAAACTGGCTTGATTTTAGTAATTTTTTTGTGATAGTTCAATGACACTGGATTAGGGATAAATTATGGATGGTGTTTGGATGGCACTACAGTGGCACAGATTCATATTTGACAGCCATAGTTAAGAGATATGTGATAGTATTCTCAGCCTTAACCTGACAGCATAATTTAATAGGTGCCTAATGTCATGGGGATATGGATTTCACATTTGAATTGCTCTCTGTGACTCCATTTCTTCATCTACAAAATGAGATAATCTCTATGGTTATTTTGAGCTTGAAAATCCAAAAATTTTAGGAATTACAAGTGAGCCATCAATTCACTTTTTCATAGTCTTTGATGAATAAATGAATCATATATCCATATGATGCTAGAGTAGATGGATAGTGAAGCTGTACAATGATAGGAATAAACTTACTGTGAATTTTCTGTTTGGAAAAATCATTCCACGAAAGCAAAAGCAATTCAGTGTGGGAAATAGTGATGTGGAAGCAAAAGCATTAAACCAGAAACTAGACAATAATGTTGCGATCCAGGTTCTGCTGAGCTTACCCCGTGAGCTTGAAATAGTCAGGCACCTTCTTTGGTCTCAATTTCCTCATTCAACAATAACTACAATAATTGTACAGGATTCAAAGATGGCAAAATAACCGAGCAGCTTAAAGAAAAGAAAAAGTTATACGGATGCCAGTATAGTTATGGGTGATGGGAAATTCATATAAACCAATATTTTTGTTGTTATTAAATCGAATTTTTAAGAACCAGGTAATTTCTGGAATGCATTTTTCTTCTAAAGATGATCGATGCATTTCTATTTGGCTGAATTTTGGAATTGCTAAACATGTCAAATTTTTTTCCATCAAGTATCTCAATTTCTAATTGCACAAAATCAAATATTATATCTGCCTCCCCAAACCTCCTTGTCTGCCCTTCTTTGCTGTCTTTGCCCTTGGCATTACCAAAGGTCACTCTGGAGAGAAATGTGGGAGTACCCCTGGCATTCTTTAACTCTTTCTCCCTTTCTTCTTGAGCTCATTACCAAGTCCTGTGCATTTCCCTCCCTGATGGCATCAGTAATGATTCCCACTCGAGCTTCAGCCCTGGTGAGGCATGGTCTCCTTAGTACTGACCATCACTCTTCCGTCATAGCTTTATGGAGCCCAACACAACACCTGGGGACTAATCAGAGCCCCATCTCCCAGGCGGTACCTGAACTCTAGTTTCTGTCTGTTTGCTTTTGTGACTGATTGACAGTTCAGCTTGGCTTCTTGGCATCTCTGTCAAACTTATGAAATCAGAAAACAGCTCTAGGTTAAAAGAAGCCCCAAATGGCATACTTAACACTTGACATGCCTTCTCTCCCAGATCCTGGCTGACAAATTCTCAGTGCCTCGAAAGCTCTTGAATACCTTTATGTATTTATTTTTTGTATTATGTGTCTAAATTTTTTTATTTGATCTCATGTTAGTATTTATCTGAAAACCTTTATCCAAAATGGACATTAACAGAACTCCCCACAATTACAGCTTAATCTTCAGAAATATTACATCAGATATTAGCTCTTCTAAAGTACCTAGAAGTCACCTATGTTAAAAAATAAAAGCTTCTCATATTATTTTATATCACTGTTGATTAAATACTAACAACACCAACAATTAACGTTGTATAGAGTTAAAATTCCATTTAAAATATCTTATGAAAGTCAAAATTGTATTAAAATGCAAGTGACAATAAATGTAAGTAGTGAATAAATCACAATAAGTGTGTCCAAATATTTGTTGTTTCTTCCCTCCAGGGTAAATTTTACATAGTTACATCTCCTGTAGGCAAGAAGGATTAAAGTTATGTTCTATATGCTTTTTGGAATGGCATGGTAGTAATTATTGTGATCGGGAAAGAACAGAGCATCATATATCATGTCAAAAGGGACTGAATGAGAAATTTATTACATGAGACAATGGATGAGAAAGCATTTAACTTAAACATTTTCAATTTTTCATGTGTCTTCATCAAGTTTTTAAATGCAGGGACAAAACCATAGAACTGTTTAAGCACAAGGTTTTGGAACAGGAGACTGACAACTCTCAAGTTAATGTGGAGGGAAAGGGAGCTCGCCCTCTGACCTACCAGAGTTCAGAGAGTCTATGGGTGCCAAATTCTCTCAGTAATCTCTAAGGAAGTTGCTGTTTTCTGGCTTTTTTTTAATGTAAGGACCCCAGGGCTTGGAAAATGTATGCAAGTTGCTCCGTGCCAAAGTAAATAGAGTAGAATTGAAACTAGCATCTCTGGCTCCCTGATGCTTCGCGCATCCTCTCACAATTCCCTGGGACTGTGGATTCCTCGCCCTCTCCGCATTTGGGGCACTGCAGAATAACAATGCAGTCCAGGGGCTCCCGAGCTGATGCCACTGCATTCTTACATTCAACAGCAAAGATTCTTCTGCAATCCTCTCTTGTTTTAAAAATTAGAATAATCAATGTCGTATGGTATCACAGTGCTTTCCAACACTTGCATATCCCTCTCAGAATAAAAGTCTAATTACTTATAGGGGAATGTAAACCAATGGAGAGGATCGCTTCTCAGTCAGACTTGGGATATATTCCCTGAGAGAAAGACATCCTTCCCTCTTGTTTCTCCTGTTGAATCTATCTATGTTGGAGAATTCTTTGCCTCATATCTGTGTACTTTTCTTATCTCAAAATATAATATTCCTTTCAGCGGTATCACTTCCCTGTAACTTAGATTTTGATATGTAGTTGTTAGATGATTGAAAAAGGCATCTTACATTGGGAATTGTATTGTTTCACAGGCTGAGGAACGAGATGTATGGAGAGTTTTTGCAGCTTCATTAGTACTGATGTAGATCAAAAAATTCCAAAAAACTGCCAGAAGGTGAAATGACCAAGTTGACATATCTGAAGACAAACTTTCAAGACTTCGAACTATTTTCAGGTTTGCTCCATTAAGTTCCTCCAAAAATGCCTCAGCTCCACATTTCAGCATCGAGCTCATCAAAGTAATGGACTCTTTTGAGCTGCATGCAATTCCCACAGCTCTCCCCGGAGTCTACGAGTAGCTCCAGGTTATCACTTAACGACTCTTTAATTCAGCAGATATTTATTGAGAACCAACTGTATACTGGAAACTGTCATGGGGTACTAGAAATAAAAGGAGGAAGAATACAGGTAAAATTATTGACATTATAGAGATTAAAATCTAGTGCAAGGAGAAGAGAATAACATGTGGACAAAGTGATGTAATTTTAGATAGGCTTTGAAGAGAATAAAATAGTTCCCTGTGGCTTGAAGTGTTGATCAGAAGTTTTTCACTTAGTCTGAAAGGTCAAGGATGGACCCTCTGAGAAGGTGACATTATCTGTATTATTTGGGGATTTCACATGCTCAAGTCTGCAAAAAGAGAGAGGTCCTCATGGTAGCAATCCTGTGAGGTATTTTTAGAGAAGGCTCTTTTGACTGGGAAACACTATTCACAAAGGACTGGGAGTCATTCCTCCTGGTACGTCTGGGGCATTTGAAATGGATAACCATGGTTTCTTACCCTGTGTAATGTTTGTGGGGTATGAATGGATGAATGACTGAAATAACAAATTTCTGCGGAGTGTTTAAGACTGCATTTGGGTTCTTTGGTTAAGAGGGCTGCAGATTCCTTTAGAAGATAGCTATGAGCACCTTTTCAACGCTTCTGAGGTTAAAATATGCTATGATAGCACTCCAGCCACCAAAGTTCCAACGCATCCACTCGCCTCAAATAAATCCATGCCAAACTAATGAGTTATATTCATTATTTGATAAATAAACTCATAATCACAACTCCCTCCAGAATCTCTCTGATGTTAAATTGGTATTTGTCCTGACATGCTAAAGCATTCATTCTTCAGGAAAGCATAACACCACTGCAGAATGTACTCAGCAAAACAGTAGAATCACTCAGCTAAGCCTAGGAGAAAAGGTCAAGGCAATAAAATAAATTTGAGGAGAATATGGAAGTAGTCATCAAGTCCACTTGGGATGTCTTGTTGACCTTTATGTGCAAAGCAACATTGTTTCTAACATTTCAAAGCCATGTTGCTTTTCTAAAATTTTACATTTATTAAAAAAAAAAGCAGACTGTGGACTGCTGTGCATAGTGGCTGGTGTGAAGCCAAGATATTTGGAATTTAACCTGAGTACTGACAACAACTATATCCTACTCTGCCTTTTTTGACAGTAAAAATACTTAATGTCCATTTAATCATGTACCAGACACTATTTATGACCCTTTTATACATACATTTACCCCCTCTTAACAGCTCTATGAAGTTGGGTCTATTTTTTATTATTCCCATTTTATAGAAGAGAAAATATGAAAAAGGAAACTCAATTGTAGATAAACTTTATGGATCATTAGTAACAATTAAATCACCATACATGACATTGTGAATAGTGTTTTAAATAATGTTAACATTTTAAAGAAAGGAGACTGTGAGGCTGGTTTATGAATGCTAAATCATTGTCTCTCATGTCAGAAATGCATAGATAATAACCAAAATTTGCATAACAAGAAATAGTAGAACAGGGTGCTTGGTTAAGTATGCAAATAACTATCAGAAGAGACAGCTGGGAGAGGGACTTCCCAGGAAGGTGGGCAAACAGGGAACAGGATCCCAGTTAGTATTCACCCCAAAGCTTGTAGTACTGTTTGACAGTTTGTACATTTTGGATGCATAATTTTCATAGAAATTAAATGAGCGAAATACTTTCATCCCTCTGTCCCTACTTCTACCTCTTTTCTCTGCCACCGTGCTCACATCCTTTCCGGCTGCCTGAGCGGCAGGTGTTTTACCTGACCGTCCACCGGCCCCTCCAGGAACCATGTGCAGCGAATCGTGTCCTTCCCCTTTGCACTTTGAAAACACTTCCTCCTCTGGCCCTTATACTGTAATGTAGGAATCTGACTTTTTTTCATGGACAAAGCTCTTTTTCTACCTGTACCTCCCTGCCTGGCTAATGCTCCACTTCTTTCCCTTCAGAGCCACACCTCTGGAAATAGGAGACACTACCTTCCTTTGCTTCCTCATCTCCCACTTTCTCCCTAACCTACTCTCAGGGGATTTCCTTTCTTTATTATTTCCTCCCACGAGCGTTGAATCATTTTGTTCAGTGTACTGGTTGAGTAACTGGACTCTCAAAGACCTTGGGGTCAAATCCTTTTTGTCTCATCCACATAGGCTTCAGTGGATTTCCACTACTGTGTGGCTTTCCATCGATTGAATATTCCACAATTTATTTATCTATACTCTTGTCAATGTATCTTTGGTTTGCTTTATTTCTTTATTTAGTTTTGCTGTTAAAATGCTGCCGCTATTAACCCTTGTACATTTACTCAGGTGTGAATATGCAAGTGCTACTGTGGGGTAACGTGGTCTGTGGGACATGCTGCATCTCTGACTAGTAAACTTTAATAGATAATTCCAAAAGGACTTCTTAAATGATTGCAACGAATGCCTCTCCCATGAGCACCATCTGTACGGCACGGGTTCCTCTTGCCTCCCACATTTGCCAACATCTAAAATGTAATCATTATTCATTTCTCCCAAAAATATGTGTGTGAAGTGATGTCCCAAGGTTTTAATTTACAATTCCAAAAGAATTATAATACAAGCTAAATTTGCAATTAATGGTGAGAAAAGTTGTTTCATATGTTATACATTGTGGTGGATTTTACTACAACCACCTTGGTTCCCATGGGCATTTGTTTTCCGTACAGGGAAGAGCCTGAGAAGTTGGGCAACGAGCGTCGAGGAGCAGGGGACACAGGCCCTTCTATTTCACTGTCATCCACTGATCAGAGAAGCAGCAAGATGCTGTCAAAAATATCACACGTTATTAAAAATTGAGAGAGAAAGGTGAAGTATCAGTTTTCTCTCCTGGATGAGAATTCTTCAAGAACACATATCACAGCTGGAGGCCTAATGGGAGAGGGAAGAATATTTACCGAATAAACGAGGGTAACCATGAAGTGTTTGAGGTTCCATTCAGCATCCAGATTGATTATTCTGTAACTTCATTCGTAGCAGTCTTCTTAATAGTTCTATTGGGGTAGGTGATAAATGGCAGACAGACAATAAATAGGAAGATTAACTGGATATGAAAATGTTCACAGCTATTATTACATGAAAGAAAGGAGGTTACAAACAGTATGTACCAAATGACCCCAATTCTGTGAAAAGATACACTTACGAATAAAACACCAAAACATTTTTGAGAGATAGATGTCATTTCTGAATTGTGGAGTTATGTATGATTTTTTTTGTTTATTATTTATGCTTTTAGGTTTTTAGGATTCTCCAGAATGGACATGTATGACTTAATACGATGAATTGTAGAAAAACATGAATGTCTGGGGCCAACCAAGGGCTGACAACAGCCGCAATTCCCCCCAGTTCCAAGACTAGATTTAGGGTTCAGGAAGAGTTCTAGGAGGGGTGAAAGAAGATTCAGGAATAGTCTGAACAGAACAGAGAGCACAACCAGTCACGCAGGTCTGTGTGTGTGTGTGTGTGTGTGTGTGTGTGTGTGTGTGTGAGTGTGCACACTAACATTGCAATGACTATGGGAGGAGGTGCATTTATGTGTGATTATTATTTTGTACTATTTTCTTTTTCCTGTTCTAAGAATTTCCTTCTAAGAGTTTGATGACCTGTTAATGTATACTTGCTAGGATGCTGTCTTGTCTGTGGCGGTGTCGGTACAGCCTTGGAGGTGGCCTATGCTGTGTGGCCTTAGGAGCATTTAAAAAATCTTCAGTAGCAACCATAGTAAGTGCATTCATCACAGCATCTCAGGGCAACAGAGCAAACATTAAAATCACCAGAATGATTTAATCAATTGTGGAAGAATCTGGTTAATTTACAGGTTAAAAAGGGCAAGGAGCTCTCTGATATTCAAGAAGGTGACTTTCACAGTTAACGCTTCTAATAAATTAAAAATATATTAGATGTATAACAGACAAAAAGATGATTGTACAAAGATTCTTCTCTATACTATTTATTCATTCATTCATTAAACAAATCACAAATGTTTAGAATGTGCTGGCCACTGTGCTCAGCTTTGATGATACAGCAGAGAACCCAATAAGCACAACGCACATTTCTGAAAACTCCTTTTTTGTGGACAGGTACACAGTAAACCAAATAAATAGGTAAATTATATAGTATGCTAGATGGTGTACATGCCATGGAGAAATAGAACACTAAAGGAGCAGGGAGGGGTGAAATTTTAAACAGAGTAATCAGGAAAAGTTACAGAAAAGTTGTTTTCGAGCAAAGATTTGAATGAGGAAAAGAATGAGCCAGGTAGATACCTAGGAAAGGAGCAGTGAAGGCAGACAGAAGAGCCGTGCAAAGGCCCTAAGGCAGGAAGGACATGGCTGGCATGTTAGCAAGGAGCATGAGGCTAGCCTGCGGGAGATTTGGTGGGTCCTTCTAGAGGACATATAGAACTTCAGTCTTTGATAAGAAGGGAAGACACTTGGCATAGACTTTCACAGTTGAGAAGAGAAGCACAAAACAAACTACACTATTATATGTTCCATATTTTGCTAAAAATATATACGAAGTGTTAGAGTGTGTTTTCTTCTTTTCATAGGAGGAATCAGGGGCTTTGAGACCTCGCCTTTATGAGGCTCGACCATATGTGCCTGCTTCAGTGTCCACATGACCCCTTCAACACATTTCAGTCTCCAAAGACTGGTGGGATCTCAAATGCAGGATCCACAGCCTCTAAGTTATCTCCACTTCCCACCTGGGTCCCCACCCATTCCTTTTCACACACTGCGCAGCACCACCCAGGTGCCATCACTAAGCCCTCCTCACTATACGTCCCTATGTAAACCAGGGACCACAGCACAGACGAATGGCACGGTGTCTGACACAGTGAGAAGACAAAACCGTGTTCACAGTGACAAGTAAAAAGAACAAACCATGTGTTTAGGGCGCATACACACACACACACACGCACACACACACGGACATGGAGGCAGCATGGAGGGTGCTGCTGGGTATAGTGAGTGGGAAGCAGCAAGCTTCAGGGTCAGGAACTCAGTAAAGAGTCCTTGAGTGACCACGAAACAAGAGAAGACTGCTGTCTCTGGAGGCCTGATTTGCAAAGGATTTGGGCTTGCTTTGAAAAAGATCAATGAAAATTACTGAGGAGAGTCACTGGAAAGCCAGGTTAATGCTGGCTTTCTCACAGGCAGGAAGGAGACGCATGGATTTGGGGGCAGGAGAACAGTGTTCAGGAGGAAGCAACCCATGGTCGAGGTCCAGAAAGTTTCCAAGGGGATCATCAGCCAGCTTTGATAAAGCATGCAAGACTCATACACTGCCTGGCACCATATGACAGTTAAGTCCATGTAAATCTGCCCTGCCCTAAGGTTAAGGGGGTGCTAATAGCCTGGCTCCAAAGAGCAACAATTCAGATTTTGTTTGGCATCTGCTCCACCACACATTAGATGTATAAGAGATATTCACCTCTTTGAGATTCCATCTCCCCATCTGTAGAACTGCACCCATAATTGTATTTACTCTTCAGGAATGAATACACTCAATGAGGTAGTGCGTATACAGTCATTTTTTAAAGCACGGTACATAATGAATGTTTTATCATTGTTAGCTATTAGTATTTGTGTAATAAATATCAGCCAAACAGATGAAGGAAGGCAACTTGTAGATACATGTTCCTTTATTTGATGGTCGGCAACAAAGGCAGGTGAAAACAGGACTTTAGGTGATCTCAGCACCTGTGCAATGAAAGGACATGGTAGTGAGCAAATGCAGTCCTGTTGAAGTGATGATACTGACTTAAGGAAAGAGGTTTTTTTTTAATTCAGTACCAATAAAATATTTAGCAAGTAAGATATGTCCTCTGCTTTGAACACTTCAGGAAAAGCATTATCCTATGGTGGCAGTGCTTCATTCTTCTCAACAAATGCAAAGCAGGTGTGGTTATCACACCAAAAACTGTTCAGGGCTAAGAAACTAGTGGATTCTGCATCACTGGAATTACATTAGATGACCTTTCTCTTGCATTTTGCAACTGTCTTAGGAAGAGGAATCAGTGTTACTGGCTTTGCCGCCTAGCATGGGTACAATGTTGGACAAAGGCTATGGCCTGGAGGCTGCTGTCCCAATATACCTCTTACTACCTTGATCTGCCAGGTGTCAATCAATAATGGGGCTCATGATATCTACTCCTGTACAAGGAAAATGCTCTTATAACTCTCTTCTTTAATTTGCTCCTTCAACCCCACTCATTCACTCCCTCATTCATTTATTATTTCATTCAATCATTGGACAGGTATTCATTGAGCTCCCATCGACAGCTGCAGGCAGTTAGACATGCAAAATGGCTCTAAACTTACAGTTTTACAGCTTTGGTGAAATTATAAAAACATTATGGTAGAAGTGGATGGAAAACTAATATAAAATGTAAATGGCATGGTAGGTGGTGTTTTGTGGATTAAGTGCTTGCTGCAAGATATTCATGTCAGCAGGTGGAAATGCATTTCAGGCTCCAATAGTGAAGTAGTAATGCAGGGGGCTTATTTAAAGAACAATCAAGTGGTCTCATCTGGTGTTCCATCCCTGGTGCAAAGCAAGTGCGGTAGGAGGTAAGGACACACATCTAAGCTGAAACCCAACAACTGAGGCCCGTGGCAGCGTAATTGTTAGAAATCAGGGTTTATGATAATGAGGTGCTATGTTGATCAGATGTTTTCCAGGGAGTATAGAAATGTCTAATTCCTTCTTGAGAGTACTATTCTTTTCTGTCAGTTGCCTAACACAGGACATTCAAAGACAGCTGATGTGACTATGTACATGAGGGATTCTGAGCCTGAATCATGTTGATGTCTGGTAAGGTAGGCTGAAAAATACTGAGCACTCTTTTTATCTCTCTGTTAGTATTAACACTATACTACATGGGCACAATTTGCAGAATGAAATCCTGAGGCAACATTATTTATCTTGCACTGCTTTTTAAATCTATCATGCAGGACAGCAGTTCTTAAACACAAGCAGGACCTTCTTTAAATAGGGTGGTCAGATACACAGAAGTAATACTTGTTGAATTTCTGCTAAAATTCTGGTGAGCTAAACATATTTAAATATTACTCTATTCAAAGTGTTAGATATTTCTAACTCCAGCTTATATGAAGAAACACTTAGGTAACTTTCCCAGAATAAAAAACAAAACAAAACAAAAAATCCTTCTGAGTGTTAAACTCCAAATGGGAAAAGACTTGTCCTAAATCAGAGATCTAGCTCTAAAAGCCCTACTGGACTTTTGATCTTGGGTGTTGTTTGTTTTCCTGACAACCACAGTTAAAATATTTGGTAGTCACCCACTGTGGCAGTCATGGTCATGCTGAAATAACTTTGTGGGGCTGAGAACTGTTCCTTAATGAGAGTTGAAAGATGTGACTAGTTAGACGATGGGGTTTCTGTTCCCTGTTGCTGGGTGATTTGTCCCCAGTGTGACGACTGGATTTCCTGAGACGTAAAAGAGCATGACCTAGTTTAAAAGATGGGCATGGAGGAAAGAGCAAAGGCCCTCAAACATGTCAGACACGCAAAGAATAGATCCCGGGGGTCAGGATTTCTCTGGAGAACCTAAACATCATTTATTCTAATAAAAATCTAAATTGAATGCACTAAAAAAAAGTTGATATCAAATATCAACTTACTGACTCATATGGTCCCAGTCTGTCACCTGAAAACCTGTGTCAGATACTAAACCTTAGGTTTGAAACTCTCAGACTAAAATTTCAACAAACCAATATTAAAATTCTGAGTCCTAAACATATGTGGGCCCAAGATTGGGAGAAAAAGAATGTAGAATTCAATGCTTTGAATTAAAGGCTCTGGAAGACCAAGGCTATTTCCTCAAGTATATAATGGCTCAATTTTAAGGCTAGAATCTCAGGTTTTAAAATATCATAAGTGTTGGTTATACAGGAAGAAGCACAATATATTAAAACATGGGGACCGTGTAACATCCATGCCTAATGACCAATATTGGTTATTGTGTTTTTTCCCTACACAGTAGTATAACTCCTTTTGCGTTTCCAGACCTGATTCCAGTGTGTGTATGTGTGTGGGTGTGGGTGTGGGTGTGTGAGGGGGTTTTGCCATATACAACACCAAGCAATTCCTGCACACAGCAGGGTATCCTAGAAGTCAATTCTAACTCTATCTGACCAAAGACAGCACAGGATTCCCCAGGTAAAGGGCTCTGTCCTACAACCCCCACCCCAGACTATTACCTGTGCTTCTGGACCAACCAGATACAGATTGGAGGCTCCTAAAACCTCCCCTTTAGGTTTGATTAATTTGCTAGAGCGGCTCACAGAACTCAGGAAAATACTTAGGTTTGCTAGTTTAATAAAGGATAACATAAAGGATACCAGTAAACAGCCAGATGAGGAGAGACATAGGCTAAGGCTGCAAATAAAAGAGCTTCTATCCTGGTGGAGCTTGGGGCCTGGTTCCATGGCATGTGGAGGCTTCAGGTTCCCCAAGAGTGGAAGCTCTCTCCAACAGAGAAGCAGGATGCAAAAGGAGAGAGAAAGATGGTCTTCTCAGGAGCTTTTGTGAGGGTTTCACTGCATAGTCATAATTGACTAATTGACTCCAGGCCCTGCCCTTGAATGAGGACCAAAAGACTCATTAACATGACACAGAACCACTTCACCTTTAAGGCTCTGAAGTGTTTTCAGGAACTGTGGGTGAAGATCAAAGAGATACCTGGGAAATATATATTTGGTCATCCAAGTGACCAAGTATGTGTTTCTTATAACTCATTTTATTACACTTATGTATGGCAGTTTATATTAATTAGAAGAGGTTCTTGTCCATTTTTGCCCAATTTCTGAGCAGTCTTGTGGAATGTGATTGTATGGGAATTTAACATCAATTTGCATTGCTAACTACACAAAGTATTATTTATTTATTTATTTATTATTATATACATATATATTTTTATTAGGGTATTATTGATATACCCTCTTATGAAGGTATCACATGAAAAAAAGATGTGGTTACTACATTTACTCATATTATCAAGTCCCCACCCTTACCCCAATGCAGTCACTGTCCATCAGTGTAGGAAGATGCCACAGATTCACTGTTTGCCTTCTCAGTGCTACACTGTTTACCCGTGATCCCCCACACCATGTGCACTAAACATAATACCCCTCAATCCCCTTCTCCCACCCTCCCCACCCGCCCTCCCCCACCCCTCCCCTTTGGTAACACTAGTTCCTTCTTGGAGTCTCTTGAGTCTACTGCTATTTTGTTCCTTCAGTTTGCTGTATTGTTATACTCCACAAATGAGGGAAATAATTTGGCACTTGTCTTTCTCTGCCTGGCTTATTTCACTGAGCATAATATCCTCCAGCTCCATCCAAGTTGTTGCAAATGGTAGGATTTGTTTCCTTCTTATGGCTGAATAGTATTCCATTGTATATATGTACCACCTGTTCTTTATCCATTCATCTACTGATGGACACTTAGGTTGCTTCCATTTCTTGGCTATTGTAAATAGTGCTGCGATAAACATAGGGGTGCACATGTCTTTTTGAATCTGACAAGTTGTATTCTTTGGGTAGATTCCAAGGAGTGGGATTCCCAGGTCAAGTGGTATTTCTATTTATAGTATTTTGAGGAACCTCCATATTGCTTTCCACAATGGTTGAACTAGCTTACATTCGCACCAGCAGTGTAGGAGGGTTACCCTTTCTTCACATCTTCACCAGCATTTGTTGTTCTTATTCTTCTGGATGGTGGCCATCCTTACTGGTGTGAGGTGATATCTCATTGTGGTTTTAATTTGCATTTCCCCGATGATTAGTGATGTGGAGCATCTTTTCATGGGTCTGTTGGCCATCTGAATTTCTTCTTTGGAGAACTTTCTCTTCATATCCTCTGCCCACATTTTAATTGGGTTATTTGCTTTTTGGGTGTTGAGGCATGTAAGTTCTTTATATATTTTGGATGATAACCCCCTGTCGGATATGTCATTTACAAATATATTCTCCCATACTGTAGGATGCTTTTTTTTCTATTGATGGTGGCCTTTACTGTATAGAAACTTTTTAGTTTGATGTAGTCCCATGAGTTCATTTTTGCTTTTGTTTCCCTTGCTCGAGGAGATGCGTTCAGGAAGAAGTCGCTCATGTTTATATTCAGGAGATTGTTGCCTATGTTGTCTTCTAAGAGTTTTATGGTTTCATGACTTACATTCAGGTCCTTGATCCATTTCGAGTTTACTTTTGTGTATGGGGTTAAACAATAATCCAGTTTCATTCTCTTGCATATAGCTGTCCACTTTTGGCAACACCAGCTGTTGAAGAGGCTATCATTTCCCCATTGTATGTTCATGGCTCCTTTATCATATACTAATTGACCATATATGGTTGGGCTTATATCAGGGCTCTCTAGTCTGTTCCATTGGTCTATGGGTCTGTTCTTGTGCCAGTACCAAATTGTCTTGAGTAGTGTGGCTTTGTAGTAAAGCTTGAAGTTGGGGAGCATAATCCCCCAGCTTTATTCTTCCTTCTCAGGATTGCTTTGGCTATTCGGGGTCTTTTGTGAATCCGTATGAATTTTAGAATGATTTTCTCTAGTTCAGTGAAAAATGCTGTTGGTATTTTGATACGAATTGCATTGAATCTGTAGACTGCTTTAGGCAGGATGGCCATTTTGACAATATTAATTCTTCCTATCCATGAGCATGGGATGTGTTTCCCTTTATTGGTATCTTCTTTAATTTCTCTCATGAGTGTCTTGTAGTTTTCAGAGTACAGGTCTTTCACTTCTTTGGTTAGGTTTATTCCTAGGTATTTTATTCTTTTTGATGCAACTGTGAATGGAATTGTTTTCCTGATTTCTCTCTCTGCTAGGTCATTGTTAGTGTATAGGAATGCCACAGATTTCTGTGTATTAATTTTGTATCTCACACCTTTGCTGAATTCAGATATTAGATCTAATAGTTTTGGAGTGGATTCTTTAGGGTTTTTATGTATAGTATCATGTCATCTGCGAACAGGGACAGTTTAACTTCTTTCTTCCCAATCTGGATGCCTTTTATTTCTTTGTGTTGTGTGATTGCCGTGGCTAGGACCTCCAGTACTATCTTGAATAGAAGTGGAGAGAGTGGTCATCCCTGTCTTCTTCCCGATCTTACATGAAAAGCTTTCAGCTTCTCGCTGTTAAGTATGATGTTAGCTGTGGGTTTGTCATATATAGCCTTTATGATGTTGAGGTACTTGCTGTCTATACCCATTTTGTTGAGAGTTTTAATCATGAATGGATGCTGAATTTTGTCAAATGCTTTTTCATCATCTATGAAGATCATGTGTTTTTTGTCCTTCTTTTTGTTGATGTGGTGAATGATGTTGATGGATTTTCGAATGTTGTACCATCCTTGTATCCCTGAAGTAAATCCTACTTGATCATGGTGTATGATCCTTTCGATGTATTTTTGAATTCGGTTTGCTAACATTTTTTTGAGTATTTTTGCATCTATGTTCATCATGGGTATTGGTCTGTAGTTTTCTTTTTTTGTGGTGTCTTTGCCCAGTTTGGGTATTAGAGTGATGCTGGCCTTATAGAATGAGTTTGGAAGTATTCACTTTTCTTCTACTCCTTGGAAAACTTTAAGGAAGATGGGTATTAGGTCTTCACTAAATGTTTGATATAATTCAGCGGTGACGCCATCTGATCCAGGCTTTTTATTCTTAGGTAGGTTTTTGATTACCAGTTCAATTTCATTGCTGGAAATTGGGCTGTTGAGATTATCTGTTTCTTTCTTTGTCAGCCTTGGAAGGTTGTATTTTCCTAGAAAGTTGTCCATATCTTCTAGGTTATCCAGTTTGTTAGCATATAATTTTTCATATTATTCTCTCATAATTCTTTGTATTTTTGTGGTGCCTGTAGTGATTTTTCCTCTCATTTCTGATTCTTTTTATGTGATTAGACTCTCTTTTTTTCTTGATAAGTCTGGCTAGGGGTTTATCTATCTTCTTTATTTTCTCAAACAACCAGCTCTTGCTTTCACTGGTCCTTTCTATTGTTTTCTTCTTCTCAATTTTATTTATTTATGCTCTAATCTTTATTATGTCCCTCCTTCTACTGACTTTGGGTCTCATTTGTTCTTTTTCTAGTTTCATTAATTGTGAGTTTAGACTGCTCATATGGGAATGTTCTTCTTTCCTGAGGTAGGCCTGTATTGCAGTATACTTTCCTCTTGGCATGGCCTTCACTGAGTCCCACAGATTTTGCGGTGTTGAAGTATTGTTGTCATTTGTCTCCATATATGGCTTGATCTCTGTTTTTATTTGGTCGTTGATCCATTGATTATTTAGGAGCATGTTGTGAAGGCTCCATGTGTTTGTGGGATTTTTCATTTTCTTTGCATAATACATTTCTAGTTTCATATCTTTGTGCTCTGAGAAAATGGTTGGTATAATTTCAATCTGTTTTAATTTACCAAGGCTCTTTTTGTGGCCTAGGATATGACCTATTCTTGAAAATGCTCCATGTGCACTTGAGAAGAATGTGCATTCTGCTGCTTTTGGATGTAGAGTTCAATAGATGTCTGTTAGGTCCATCTGTTCTAATGTGTTGTTCAGTGCCTCTGTCTCCTTACTTATTTTCTGTCTGGTTGATCTGTCCTTCAGAGTGAGTGGTGTGTTGAAGTCTCCTAGAATGAATTCATTGCATTCTATTTCTGCCTGTAATTCTGTTAGTATTTGTTTCACATATTTAGGTGCTCCTGTGTTGGGGGCATAGATATTTATAATGGTTATATCATCTTGTTGGATTGACCCTTTTATCATTATGTAATGTCCTTCTTTGTCTCTTGTTACTTTATTTGTTTTGAAGTCTATTTTTTCTTATATAAGTACTGCAACTGCAGCTTTTTCTCCCTATTAGTTACATGAAATGTCTTTTTCCATCCCTTCACTTTTAGTCTGTGTATGTCCTTGGGTTTAAAGTGAGTCTCTTGAAGGCAGCATATACATGGGTCTTATTTTTTAATCCATTCAGTGATTCTATGTCTTTTGATTCATGCATTCAGTCCATTTACATTTAGGGTGATTATGGATAGGTATGTACTTATTGGCATTGCAGGTTGTAGATTCATGGTTACCAGAGGTTCAAGGTTAACTTCCTTACTATCTAAGAGTCTAACGTAACTCACTTAATATGCTATTACAAACACAATCTAAAGGTTCCTTTTTTTCCTCCTCCTTTTCATCCTCCTCCATTCTTTTTATATTAGATATCATATTCTGTACTCTTTGTCTATCCCTTAATGACTTTGGGGATAGTTAATTCAATTTCGTGTTTTCTTAGTAATTAACTATTCTACTTTCTTTACTATGTTCCTTTATACTGTGGTGACAGCTATTAAACAGTAGGAACACTTCCATCTATAGCAGTCCCTCCAAAATACACTGTAGAGATGGTTTGTGGGAGGTAACTTCTCTCAACTTTTGCTTATCTGGAAATTGTTTAATCCCTCCTTCAAATTTAAATGATAATCTTGCCAGATAAAGTAATCTTGGTTCAAGGCCCTTCTGCTTCATTGCATTAAATACATCATGCCACTCCCTTCTGACCTGTAAGGTTTCTGTTGAGAAGTGTGATGATAGCCTGATGGGCTTTCTTTTTTTTTTTACAATTTATTTTATTTATTTTTTTTCTGCAATTTATTTTATTTTAGTATCATTAACCTACAATTACATGAGCAATATTGTGATGATTAAACTACCCCCTTCATCAGGTCCCCCCCACCAACCCTATTACAGTCACTGTCCATCAGTGTAGTGAGATGAGAATCACTACTTGTCTTCTCTGAGCTGTACAGTCCCCCCGGTGCCCCCCCACCCTATGTCTGCTAATCGTAATGCCCCTTTTACCCTCTTATCCCTCCCTTCCTGCCCTTCTTCCCCAGTCCCTTTCCCTTTGGTAACTATTAGTCCGTTCTTGGATTCTGTGAGTCTGCTGCTGTTTTGTTCCTTCAGTTTTTGTTTGTTGTTGTTGTTCTTTGTTCTTATACTCCACATATGAGTGAGATCATTTGGTACTTGTCTTTTTCGGCCTGGCTTATTTCACTGAGCATAATACCCTCCAGCTCCATCCATGTTGATGGGCTTTCTTTTTATGTGATACTATTTTTCTCTCTGGTTGCTTTTAATAGTCTGTCCTTATCATTGCTCTTTGCCATTTTAATTACTATATGTCTTGGTGTTGTCTTCCTTGGGTCCCTTGTGTTGGGAGATCTGTGCACCTCCATGGCCTGAGAGACTATCTCCTTTCCCAGATTGGGGAAGTTTTCAGCAATCACCTCCTCAAAGACACTTTTTATCCCTTTTTCTCTCTCTTCTTCTTCTGGTACTCCTATAATGTGAATATTGTTACGTTTGGATTGGTCACACAGTTCTCTCAACATTCTTTCATTCTTAGAGATCCTTTTTTCTCTCTGTGCCTCAGCTTCTTTATATTCCCTACTCTAATTTCCATTTCATTTATTGTCTCCTCCACCGTATCCAATCTGCTTTTAATACCGTCCATTGTGCTCTTCAATGATTGAATCTCTGACCAGAGTTCCTTCCTGAGTTATTGAATATCTTTCTGTACCTTCATGAGCATGTTAATGATTTTTATTTTGAACTCCCTTTCAGGGAGAGTCATGAGGTTGATATCATTTAAATATTTCTCAGGAGTTGTATTAATAATTTTACTCTTGACCAGGTTTCTCTGGCGTTTCATATTTGTGTATGGCCCCCTATAGTGCCCAGAAGCTCTACTCTCTGGAGGTGCTCGGCCCCTGAAGCAATGGTCGCGGTTTGCAGTGTAGTGGTTTTGGTGCCTGGTGGGAGGAAAGAGCTATTTCCTGCTTCCTGGCTGCTATGCCTGTCTCCACTGCCTTTCCCAGTTTGCAAGCCCAGTGGGGCTGGCCAGATGAAAGGTGCAGTATGCTGCCTTTCACAGAAGGAGTTTTTGGAGCTGTGTAGGCAGCCAGGGTGCTGAGCACCTGAAGATCGTGAAAGCTCCCAACCTGCAACCAGAGTGCACCCAGGCAGTTTTGTCTACCTGTCCTTTCTCCTGAGGAGTAAGCTCTGTGCAATCCTTGCCCCTTTAGCAGCTCTCTTGCTAAGGGCTTCTTTGTTAGGAAGTCTCTTAGACTGCCTGCCTTTCTTTTGTCCCAGAGCAGCTGGATATGGATCCCTGCTGTCCACAGGCAGCTGGAATCTTAGTCTCTCCAGGAATTCTGCCTGTCTCAGCTTTCCAACCCCCTAATTATGATAGTATCATGCAAGCACCATGAAATATAGGTTTGTTGTGCTCCCAGAGCAGATCTCCAGAGTTAGGTATTCAGCAGTCCCAGTTCTCCACTTCCTCCCTGCTCCATTCCTTTTCCTCCCACCAGTGAGCTGGGGTGGGGGAAGGGCTTGGGTCCCGCAGGGCCACAGCTTTAGTACCTTTTCCGTGAGGTCTGCTCTTGTCTCCAGGTGTATGCAGTTTGGTGCAGTCCTCTTTCCTGTTGCTCTTTCAAGAGTTGTTGTATTAGTTATATTTTTGTATTATATGCAGTTTTAGGAGGAAACCTCTGTCTCTCATACTGCCATCTTTAATCCTTGACAAAGTATTATTTAATAGCATAGGAACATATGTGGTAGATGATAACTGAAGGAAAAAAATGGAATGTAAAGTAATATATATTGCCAATTCTAAGAAAAATACACACAAAAACAAATGCCCAAATGTTAACAATGACAATTCTTGGTAATGATAATGTGTATTCCTTCTACTTTGAATTCTTTTCGTCTCTCTCATCTATTTCACAATTTTGTACAATTGAATTAAAAAAATAAAAAACAGATATTGGAGGAAGAAAGACTACTAGCAGAAAGCCAAGGCCAGCTTCACATTAGAAAAATCAAAATGATGTAGATCAAAATGTTGAGGGTAATAACATAACATATATTAAACCACTTGATATTCACAGCAATAGCAAAATGTATGTACTGTTAATACTATCATTTACAGGTAATGGAACCAAAGCACAGGTTAAGTAACTTACATATGGTCTCACTTCGAGCAGTGGTCAAAGCTAGAACTCAAACTCAGGTGAAGGGGCTCCAGATGCCTATGTGTGATGAAATGCTGTATACTTTCAAAAAGGGGAGAAAATTCTGTAAGAGAGACCATCCTTCAGATAGAATATATCACAATCAATGAAGAAATATTTAAGATCAGATTCAAAACAATGTTGTTAATTTCACCATACCACAACTTCTATTGAACAATGTACTAAGGGGATACGGAGGGCAGTGAGACAAAATTAATTAACTAATATTTTTAAATATGATATGAGGATTGTAAATGAATGGTTCTGTTACACTGGACTTAAAAATCAATAAACAAATGTCAATTAAATTTACATACCTAGCCATAAATAGTACATTTTTAGAAAGATATATGATAATAGTAAGAAAAAAACAAAGGCATCCAGAATTCAATCTAACAAAATATAATCTCTTAGAATGTAAGATCTTTTTTGGAAACTTCACTCAACAATAAGAATGCAAGAACCCATTATAAACATGGGTCAACACCTTAACAGACACCTCACCTAAGAAAATAGACAAATGGCAAATAAGCATCATGAAAAGATGATGAACAGTATGTACCATGAGGGAATTGCAAATTAAAACTGCAATGAGATACCACTACATACCCAAAGAGTAGTCAAAATTCAGAACACTGACATTAAATGTTGGTGAGGATGTGGAGCTATAGGAACTTTCATTCCTTGCTGGTGAGAATTAAAAATAGTACAACACCTTAAAAGAGAGATTGGCATTGTCTTACAGAACTAAACATATGCTTACTAGCAGTAGCACTCCTTGGTATTTAACAAAAGGACTTGAAAACTTATGACCACACACAAGAATATTTATAGCAGCTTTATTCATAATTGTCAAGGTTTCCTTCAATAGGTAAGTGTATAAATAAACTGTGGCACATACAGGCAATGGAATATTATTCAGTGCTAAGTAGATATCAGCTATCAAGCCATGAAAAGACATGGAGGAACTTTAAATGTATATTACTAAATGAAAGAAAACAATACTTAAAGGCTATATAGTGTGTGATTCCAACTATATAACATTCTAGAAAAAGCGAAAGTATACAGACAGTAACATAAGGGTTTGGGAGGATGAAGGGATGAGCAGGTGGAGTACAGAGGATTTTCACGGCAATGAAACTACTCTGTATGATGTTATAGTGGTAGATATATGTCATTTGTTGTACATTTGTCCAAACCTATAGAATGTACAACACCAAGAGTGAACCAAAATGTAAACTGCAGCTTTTGGTGGTAATGATATATTGATTTCAGCTTATTAACTGTGACAAATGGACCATTCTGGTAGATACTAATTATAGAGGAGTCTATGCACATATATTATTAAGAATAAGACCAATAATTCAGAAAAATAGGCAAACACATCATCCAGCATTTTATAAAAATAGCATAATAGCTCATATTCAGATAAAAAGTTCCTCAGTTCCACTAGCAATTAGGAAGATACTAATAAAATTACAATGAGATAGCATTTTACACTTGTCAGGCTGGCAAAAATTTATAAAGTTTGTCCATACCAGTATGAACTACATGTATGCAATGAGGTAGAACAAAAGGAATTATCATTGTTTTTCTTATAGGAATGTAAACTTATGTAAACTGTTTGTGGAAAAATTGGCATTGCTTAATTACTTGAAAATATGCATGCCTCAGGGAACTCCAGTCTAAAATATGAATGCTAGGAAAATTTTAGTGCATACCAAAAACATATGTACCAAAGATTTCAGTAATATTGTTAATGAAATTCAAAACACTAATAAAATCTTGGAAAAAACTCAGATGGCCCTCAACAGTTAAATAGAGGAATAAATTTGGGTATATTCATAAATGGAATTTTATGCAGCATGTAAAATTAATGAACTACAGCTAAATGTACCAACATAAATGAATGAAAAATTCTTAGTGTAAAAGGCAAGTTATAGGAGAACACATACAGTAGTATGATTTCATCTATATGAAGCTTACAACTAAGCAAAAGTTTTCTCACTCTTGGAGAAGGATGTTCACAAAAATCAAGAAGAGTGTTAGAATGAGCTCCTTGATGCTAGTGTCTTTATCTGAATGGACTTCTATTTATTTAAAAAGGTGATAGATAGATGATTGATAGATATAGATAGGATATAGCTAGTTAGAAAGACTGATATATATAGAGAGATTACAGATAAATAGATAGATAGGTATTGCCTGTAAATATAAAATTTCCATGCTCTATCTCTAGTGAAGGTCTAAAAGTATTGGCATCGTGTAGCACAATACATGCCCAGTACCCAGATCTTGGTTTCTAAATACCATTCTTCTTCTTTTCATAGCTATCTGTATAATTTATACTTCCTTTTCTTATCTTATTGCATTAGCAAGGACGTTTAGCACAATGTTGAGTAGGAGAGGTGAGAGTGAAACATTTTGCCTTACCTTGATGTTTGCAAGAAAGCATCCAGTTTCTCACCATTAAGTATGATATTAGCTCTAGGTCTTATGTAGATGCTCTTTATCAAGTTGTGTAAGTTCCCCTTTATTCCTACTTTTCTGACAGTTTGTATAATGAATGTGCATTAGATATTTTTTAATGCTTTTTCTGCATCTATTGGTATGGTCATTTGATTTTGCTTCTTTAGTTTGTTGATGTGATGGATTGCCTTAGGTGATTTCTGAAATTTGAAGTAGCTTTGCATACCTGGAGTAAATCCCAGTTGGTCATGGTATATACTTCTTTTCATATAATGTTGGATTCAATTTGCCCATTCTTTAATAAAGAACCAAGGATCCTTGAATAAATTATTGGCTGATTCTAGGGCTGAGGCAGCAAAATAGAAATGAGCATATTTTAGTGCCAAAAAGTAAAAAGTAGATTTTAAAAAGTGTCAAAATGACAGATGGGTCAACCTAAAAGACAGCTTACAGTGGAAGAATTTGAGTAAAAAAATCATTACAGTGATATTGAATTGCAACTCAAAAACTAAAGTACATATTCTTAAGTTTATAATGACCCTTGTAAATGATTGAATATGTACATAAATAGAAAGTAAAGGATGGATCTTCCTTAGAGAAGAATTCTTAACAATAAAGAAGAAATGAAGGGAATAGAAAATCACTGTTGGATTATCAGAGTAACAATTGCTGCAAGCAAAACATACCAAGATATGATAAAATCAGTAGGAAATCTTCAGTACAGCTTCAAAGGGTATCTCCCTCCAAAGTATGTGTTCATTACTATGGTTGTTGAAACTTATATTCCAAATTATTTGATACTTCTCCTCAGGAAGGTGAAGCTGAATTCCCCTCCCCTTAAGTATAGGCTGGACTTACTGAGTCACATCTGACAAAAATACTAGAATGAGAAAAATAGCAACTTTTAATGTAAAAAATAAAGTTAACTAAGTGATCAAGTTAATATCACCAGTGATAAATAATGTGGATATCACACGTCCTCTGGTATAATGCAATGGGAAAGGCACTTTAGCCCTGTGATATTCTTCCCCCAAATCCATAGCCCCTGTCTAATTAGGGGGAAACAGACAAATCTAAATTGAGGAACATTTTACAAATTTCCTAACTAGCAATCTTCCAATGAGTCATAGGCATGAAAAGCACAATAAACTGAGAAACTGTAGCAGATGGGTGGAGCCTACGGAAGCATGTTGACAGAATGCTACATGGTACTTAGTGGACCTTAATGTAAAACCTGGGGAAAGCCCAGGAAAGTCTTTATTTTAGTTAATGATATTGTACCAATGTTAGTTTCTTAGTTTTGGTAAGTGTACTATGTTAACCATAAACTAAAATTTGGGGAAGAATATGTCAAAGAGCTTTAGTTTTCTTAGAAGGAGCAAGTTTCCAACTAAAAGGCTGAGTGCATGCAGCAAGGTGGGTATGGTGACACATTTATGAAGTTCGAGGACAGTGCCCACCATGAGGTTTGCTTTGGAGAGATTAGCAGGCAGAGCTTTGTGACAGGTGCTCACAGGAAATACAAGGACACTTCCAGAGCTAAACAGAATAAATCTGTGAATGTTTTAGCTTTAAGGGGTTGGGTTTGGAAATTAATATGTTAGCACATAAATTTTCAGAAGCAATGTAAAATAATAACATAAAAAAATGTGTGACCACATAATATTTTGGTGAAATATTTTTATTAGAAAATGTATTTTTAAAATAATGATACCCAGGATTTGCAATAATATGTAAATCAGGTGAATCTAATGCACTCTTGCTGTGAGTATAAATTGATAAGATTTCTGTGGAAAGCAATCAAGCCGTATTTTAAAATCATATCCAAACTAATAAGAAGCAAATCTTTACACAAAGAAATACTACTCCCAGAAATGTATCTCAAAGAAATAAACAAAACTCTCATAAATATATACATAAAGGCATTCAATGTAGTTATTTTTAATAGACTTTATTTTTTAGAGCAGGGTTAGATTTATAGAAAAACAGATAAGATAGTTCAGAGAGTGCCCATATACTCCACATGGTTTCTCTATTATTATTCCTATCTTAAATTAGTTGTGTATATTTTTTTGAAATTATTGAGCTGGTATTGATATGTTATTATTAATGAAAGCCCATCCTTTATTTAGATTCCTTAGTTTTTACCTCATGTCTATTTTCTGCTCCAGGGTCCACCTTGGCACCACATTACATATAGTTGTCATACCTCTTTAGGTTCCTCTAGGCTATGACAGTTTCTCAGGTTTTCCGTGTTATTATTTTTTTATTTCTTCCTTTAATGAACTGACCAATACTGAAGAATAAACTATGTCTGATAATTTTCCCTTAAGAGTGGGTTGTGGGTTACTGGCGAGAATACCACTACAGTAGAGTACTATTTTCATTGCATTATGATTCATGAGTGTGGATGTTGAACTTGAGCACCTGGTGGGGTTTTGTTTGCTGGTTTCTTGGTGTAAAGTGACTCTCTTCCCAGCTTTTCATGCTGTACCCTTTGGAAGCAGTCCCTCTGTGCAGTCCTCACCTAAAGCTCAGAGAATGACACTCCCCTCCTTGAGTGGAGTCTGCACAGTGATTTGGGATTCTGCTGGGAGATTTATCTAACTCTCCTATTTATTAATTTAATCAACCACTTATTTATATCAGTATGGACTCAAATGTACACTTTTTATTCTTTGAGTTACAATCTGAAACTACTTATGTATTTTCACCCTAAAACTGTTTCAGGTTTGGATGTTGATAACATTATCAGCTGGCTTCTGTACTCCTTTGACATACTCCCGGCAATATGTGTGTGCATGTGTGAGTAGGTGTGAGTGTGCATGTGCGTGAGTGCACTGTATGTGCTTGAGTGTGTGCATACTTGTGCATGCATGTGTGTGTGTGTGTATGTATGTGTATGTGTTTGAGGGCATCCTTACTTTCTTGCACTACAAGGTGCTCCAGGCTCATCTTGTGTGTTTTGTTCACAAAGCAGTCATTTCTCCAAGGATCTATGATTCCTTTCATAGGAGAGTGGTAATTGAAGCCAAGGTCTGAGCACTAAATGTGTTTCCAGTTACTGCGATGTTTCTTTTAATACCCCCTCAACTGACAGAGCAAAAAATATATGTGTTTACACACTAGGTCTTATATACACATGCATCTATAAATATTTGTGTGTCACCGTCTATAGCTATATTCAGGTAAATATGACTCTCACTGATGTCTCTAACTTTAATCCATTACCACTTGGATCATTCTAGCCTATCTGTGAACTCCCACTCCAAGACAGAGAAACTGGCTCCCACTCTGTCATCCTTCTATTGTTTCATTTTGGGTTATGTGAATAGAGGTATCAGAATAGTTTCATTTTGGGTTATGTGAATAGAGGTATCAGAATAGTTAACCCATACTCCCACGAAAGGCATGCCATCAGCTCGAGTGCTGTGCAGACAGGCAGTTTCTTCTGCTTCGAGACTTACAGAAGCCAGTCAGTTCCAAAGGTACTCACATCCTCACTTCCTCCATCCCCTATCGAAATCCTTTTATGCATTTGTAATAATGAGTAGTCTGAATAATATAGTTTTTTTTTTAAGAATATGAGTTTTAAATTTTTTTATTTTCTTTTTTACAATTTATTTTGGTATCGTTAACCTACAATTACATGTGTAATATTATGGTGGTTAAACTATCCCCTTCATCAGGTCCCCCCCACCACTCCCATTACAGTCACTGTCTATCAGCGTAGTGAGATGCTATAGAATCACTACTTGTCTTCTCTGAGTTGTACAGCCCTCCCCGTGCCCCCTACCTTACGTCTGCCAAAATTAACACGCAGAAATCTGTTGCTTTCCTATACACTAACGATGAACTAACAGAAAGAGAAATCAGAAAAAAAATGCCATTCACAATTGCATCAAAAAGAGTAAAATACCTAGGAATAAACCTAACGAAGGAAGTGAAAGACCTGTACTCTGAAAACTACAAGACACTCCTAGGAGAAATTAAAGAAGACACTAACAAATGGAAATGCATCCCATGCTCTTGGCTAGGAAGAATAAATATTGTCAAAATGGCTATACTACCTAAAGCAATCTACAGATTCAACGCAATCCCTATCAAACTACCAACAGCTTTCTTCAATGAACTGTAACAAATAATTCTAAAATTCATATGGAACCAGAAAAGACCCCGAATAGCCAAAGCAATCCTGAGAAAGAGGAATCAAACAGGGGGAATTACGCTCCCTGACTTCAAGCTCTACTACAAAGCCATAGTAATCAAGACAATTTGGTACTGGCACAAAAACAGACCCACAGACCAGTGGAACAGAATAGAAAATCCAAACATTAACCCAAACATTTACAGCAATTAATATTTGATAAAGGAGCCTTGGATATACAGTGGGGAGATGACAGCCTCTTCAGCAGCTGGTGCTGGCAAAACTGGACAGGTACATGTAAGAGAATGAAACTGGACTACTGTCTAGCCCCATACACAAAGGTAAACTCAAGGTAAATAATATAGATTTTATGTTTTCATATCGACATCTAATCAAGCCAGCATGATCTGTTGAAAAGCTGCCTTTTCATTTTCACTGAATTGTCTTTGTTCCTTTATCAAACATCAGTTGCATATATTTGCATGGGACTATTTCTGGGTTCTGTCTTTGGCTTCATCAATTTATGTGTCTGTGCTCACCAGTACTGAGCTGTCTTGATTACCGTCTTGATGACCGTAGCGAGCACTCTGCCCCTTGAAGTGGGACGGCGTGGGTCTTCCAAGTGGATTCCCTTTCAGCATTGTATTGTCTCCTCTGGGACGTTTGCCATATAAACTTTAAAGTTAGCTTGTCAATATCTACCAAATATCTTGCTGAGATTTTAATTGGGATTGTGTTGAATCTATAGGTAATGTTGGGAAGAACTGACATCTTAACAATATTAAATTTCCAAACTATGAACACAAACTGTCTTCTCCATTCTTGTGGAAAGCAGGATGAGGTGTAGCAGATAGGGAGCAGTGAGGAGAGTAGATCTGAGTGTGAAGTGTACATTAGGCAGCGTACGGTGGGGGGGTGGGGGTGTCTTAATGCTTATGGAAACTGCAGGGGACAGAGGAGTTCATTTCTTCTAGAGACGTCCAGTATTTCCCCATTATCTCTGGGATTTCCTAGAAACTTCTGTAACAGGATGCCACCTTGCAGCCTTGTCAGTCTATAGGACAGTAGGTTAGGAATACCTCCTTGTTATTCCACTGGAATCTGCAGATGGGGTGATAAGGAATCAGAGAGTGAGCACGCTGTGTACTGCTGATTAAATCTCAGACTTCAGTGGTAATCTTCAAAAATGATTCCCTTCTCTTTATCCCCTTAGGTGAGAGAGGAAGGCTGAGTGGTGGGTCTTGGGGAATTTCCCTTCCCCCATGTCAGATAAGGCCCTGGCAAGGTCCTTTCCCTAAGGGTCTTGGTTTTCCTCTGGGAGAATACACTGGCAGCATTTCAAAGTGGTTACACCCCTATTCCATACCTGCCCAACCCCAGAAACAGGAGGGTTTTCCTTGGTGCCTAACTGTGAGAACTTGTGTGGTTCCTACACGTGAAAACTAGAAAGATGAATGTCCCTGTGTCTGCAGGAAGTTTCTCACTTTCACATCTCTCTGCACTCTCCCTCTAGCAATGGTCAAATTTATCATTTAGGTACTCCTACCAATGTACAGCTGCAACATCTTCTGTTTGCAAAGGTCATGTCAGATTGATTCTCCATATTTGCCTGTCTCTCCAGATTTAGGGATAATGGTTCTCCCTGTTACCTCACTTCTCCAAAAGGTCCAAGAAAAGTTGTTGACTTTGGTGGTTGTTCACTTTTTTTCTGTTTGTAAGAACAGTGACAATTTCTCAGCTCTTGGCATGTGGGAGCTGAAACTGGAAGCTCCCATAGTCACGTTTTTAATAGAAACAATTAGAAAAAATACAAATTCCAAAACAAAATTCACCACAACACTGAAAACTGTTCAGCCTTTAGTGATGATATAGAGTTGTCATTATTGACTTAGTAATATGTCTGAAATGGATGGTTAAATACATCAGATTATATAAGAGTCCAGAATATATGTGTATAGAAGCAAAAGAATAAGTGCTGAAATGAAAACTGATCAGAAAATAAAAAGGTTCCCATTTATTCATTCATTCACTCAACTAATATTTGTGTTTGGGAGCAAAAAAAAAAGAGGAATTTGCTAATTCCAAGACTCCTCAAATTGTGATTGTATTACCAGGAGCCATGGTCCTGTGGAGACTTAAATATTCACGTGACACTTGAGAAAACGTATATGGTAATGTTGTTGGGGAAACCCCCAGGGACATTCTGCCTGAGCACTATGTGGGGCCTCAACCAGGGAGAGAGTTCTTGATGCTGATAGAGAAGGAATTCACAATCAGGTGGAGCAGCTGCAAGCAAAGAGTAGTTTAATAACACAGAAGTACACACTCAAAGAGGGACTGTGGATGTGCTCCAGAGATGGGCAGCATGGTGGGGTTTGGGCTGGGTGATCTTATAGCTGGAGTTTAAGCAGGGGGTAGAATATTCATTGGGGTAGGTGGGTTTTCTGAGAATAGGGAGGAGGTTTCAGGGAAATAGGCTGTGTCCTCTTTTTGTCTTGATGTGCTCAGTCTGAGAACTGTCATGGCAGCGAGGGGTGTGATTTTTTAAATATGCTAATGAGTGTATAATGAGCTTTGGGGTAACTGTAGGTTATTTTTGTTCCCTTTCTTGAATCTAGTTGGTTTGAACTGCTTAGAAAGATCATTGTGTTTTATCATCAGTTATTTTCCAAGAATGTATCTGGTTGTTTTCACTTCACCTGTTCTGCCAGCTGACCACACTAACTGTCCTCAAGCTTTTCTTGTCTCACCCAGGACTTGGCACTTCTCCTATACACTGCTTATGTCAGTAATAAGGAATATACATTGCCAAGTACTATTACCCAATTCTATATATGTCACCACTCTGATGTCTGACGTCTTTAGCTCAGTTAATAAAGAAAAACAAAAGATGGGACAATAGGCAGAGTGCCAGATAGAAAATAAAAATATGTTCAGCTAGTATGTGCCCTGTTGAATGTCTCTTCTGAAATTTAATCAAGTTTGTAGAACTGATTCAAGATAAGGCAAATTCCAAAATCTTAAACAGAAGGGTGTAAGGTATAAATGGGCACACTGCATAGCCATCTCTTTCCTTGCAGAAGGAAAGGGTACAGGTGAGAGGTGTTTTGCAGGAGCCCAACCTTTTCCATACTTGTTATTACAGATGTTGGATTATTGCATCTAGGCTCTACTTATACCCTCTATACCATGCTTGGCAAAGTTGGACTGTGATACTGCATTCCCCTTCCTGTGCTCCAGCTCACAGTAAATCTCATCAACAGAGGGCTCTGGAAGGCACTGCCAGGTTGGAGGGAAGTGAAGGCTCCTTCTTGCTCTGTCCCATGTCATCCCCACAGTGACGGCCCTCACTGTGGCAAAGGTGGTTCCTGTGGAAGGACAGGGTGGCTGGTCTGGGGCACCTCCCCTAGGCTTAGAGACAGAGCCTTAGCTGACCAGCTTCCCTCTTTGAAGGACTGAGCTTCATGGTGAAGTTTCCTTTCCCCACCGTGCCTCCCAACAGACACTCCCTCCGTGATAATAGAGTTCATTCTTTACCTGTCCAGTAGTTCATATTTTTATACCCAGCTAACAATTCTTAATATTAAATTCTATCTGTTCAGATAGCTGGAAGTGTTTCTGTCTTTTGACTGATCAGTAAGTAGATAAAAATACTTGATTATATAAAATGACTAAACATCTACAATTAAAATAAATATCTGTATCAAAGACAAAAAGAGCTGGAGCAGCTTATATGTAATAGAGTTTCAGGACTCCACTAAAGGTCATAAGGAGACAAGTCACCTGTATATTTTATACTACAGCTACTATAATAAAAACAATAATAAAAATACCTTATAGAATAGAAAAAATGTTCAAACACAAAAGTACTAATATTAGGTAGCAAAATTTTTAAGAATTACAATTGACAAAGTCTTAATGCACATTCTAATAGATAGGTTCAGTCTGTAAATTGAAATATCTATCTCAGAAAAGTGATTTGGCATAGGTTTCAAAAGCTACAAAAGTGTTCAGACCCAGTAATGTCAGCTTTGGGAATTTATGATAAGAATATTTTGCCAAAAAAATGGGGAGAAAATATAAGGATACAAATAATTATTTCATTTAGCATTGGGTGTAATGAAAAATTGGAAACAAGGCAAATGTCCAAAAATTAGGATATCATTTAATTATAAAAAGTGAATTGTGGTTTATTGGCTTAATAAAATATGATGTAGCTGTTAATGATTTTAAAGATTATATATTACACGAGAAAACAATTATATTAGTATAAAGTAACCAACTGAGGGTACAAAATGGTAACCTTGCTATAGTCATAAATATGTAAAGCCTATATGTGTATGTAGAAAAAGACAGATAAGAATGTGAGAACAAAAATAGAGAGATAAGAGGATTCTGAAGTTATTTGTTTCCCTAAAGCTGGACTTACATTGTTTTTAATATCATTGTAATAAATAAAATATTTATAAAACCTCATTGTAATTTTTAAAGCTTCATTCCCCCAAGTGATTTTGTAAATGGTAATTTTAATAACTAATACATTTGAATTTGGAAGATTCTGAGAAACATTGGAGAGTTAGCCTCAATCTTATAGAAAATGATCACCTAAGCTGGAATTTCTGTTTGTTGGAAAGAGGAAAGAAAAGAGGAAAGAAAGTACTTTACTAAGAATCAGGAGAGAACTGGTAGCTTTCAGTATATGCAGCTGTTGAGAAATTTAGCCCTGACTATTCATCAAATACATACAGTTTTGAACAGTGCCAAAGTGTCCCTGAAAACATTAGTTCACTATCAATCATAGGTGATTTCCTGTGCATCATTCGTTCCAGTGTCTAAAGATGAATTTTAAAATGATATTTTTAAAAGATTGACTGACATTGAAAGATTTAGAGTCACTAAATAATGAATGCTGCTGATTGTTGGTGGGCAGACAAGCACGGGCTTGAATGCTGAAAGATGTGTGCTAATGCAAAAAGAGCCACAGACGTTCTCCTTTCTGGATTCTGCTCATACCCTGACTCCTCCATGCTTTGGATCTGATCTTACGTGTGTTAGTACCTTTAGCTGTAAAAGGAAGAGGTCTCTAATGCACTTGTTGCAATAACAGGGTTGTTCTTTCTGAGATGCATCTAGTCCCAGAGTAGTCACGTGTTATTAACAAAGTGGCAGCATCTGACACAATTCACCAGAGACATTTAATATTAAAGATTAAATGTTGACATCATTTGTCCAAACTTTTAGCTAAGGAAGCTAAGTGTCCAAAGAAAGAAGACAGACTAGGAAAGATGATTTTTAAAAATGTGGTTGGGCATCACATGCTACCTAAAATGCAAGAGGTTCTATGTTAAAGCAGCAGGAGAGCATGGCAGTTGCATTAGCCTACTTCTTGTTCCAATGACCTGCTTCTCCATGGGGATGGGTTGTGCTCTGTGCCTTAGTGATTGCAGGCCTGGTCATCTGAATTGCTCCACCCAGAGAAAGAGAAGAGGTAATTAGGTGAGCCACTCCTAGCAGAACCTCTGAGAGACATTGAAAGGTTCTGTCACATCTTTTGTTTCCTGTCCTATGAGATAAACTGGATCCCAGATCAGGGCTGCTTGTCCAGTTAGGATCCTAGAACAGAATGCCATGAGGACAGTGCAGCTGACCCACAGCTTTACCTTCAGCATGAGAGCAGAATCTAGGACAATCTTAATACTGGTAGAATATTTACACACATTATGATATGTTGAGCCATTAAAATGATTATAAGAAAGACACACAAAAACATATTGAGCGAGTTATGCAGCCAAAATGAAACATGAAATTAAATAATCTAAAACTACTGTTACATGAAATGACCATATTTAGGTTTGGCTTGGAAAGAAACCTAAACACAGAGGAACTATGGGACAATTTTTTTTTTTTTACAAATTATTATTTAAGTGAATAAAGAAAAGATATCTTAAAGATTATAGTATAAGCAGTGTGACATTTCTAGTGAAAGTTGATTTTAGGTATTTACACACACATCATATTTAGAATTTTTTTTTTTTCCTGGAGATTCAGCTAGTTAAGAACAAATTTCTGTTCTCTTCCATGCCCGCTTTGTTAAAAAGGACTCTTGGGCAACATCTGCACTAAAATTCATCCAAAAGTACTACTAGCAAAATAGCAGTGAAAGAAAGGGATGACCAGAAACTATAAATCAAAGTGAAGCCTCGTCTTTGCTCCAGGAGACCCGGAGCACCCTGTGAATTAGAACACGATGGAGAGGGACGCCCCTCAGGCTCCTCCTTCTCAGGCTAAGGCAGCAGCTGAAATAAATGCCCGGATGCTGCTAATTCCTAAATATCCATTTAAAAGTCTGCTTCATCACCTTCACATGTTGGACCCCTCGAATGTTTTTGGAAGATCTTTGTCTTGGAATCATAATATTGTATTTGTTTAAAAAGGGACTCCATTATAACCATTTGGAATAAAGCCAGAGTTAATCAAAGAGTCTGTCTAAATGATTTGCATTTCTAAACATCATGCATGCATTGTAAAGAAGAAAATAGCCTCTGTGCTGTTTTCCAAATTGACATGATGCATGGCAAACAGTTACTGCACTTCAAGGAGTACACATTAAGGCATGCAGCGTTTTTATGCACTATGACCTCCGTTCATATGAAAATGGTTTTTGGTTTAATAGTAAAGAGAACAAAAAGCCAAACATGGCTAAAGTCGAACTCCATCCTTTATGAGGCCACGCAGTTTAAAACTCTCACAGTTGCATTTCAGGAAAGCAATCCTTCTGGTGGAGATGGGGCACTCCAATAACTACTCATTCTTCCCCTTGACGTTGAGTATTAGGGGCTTCAAAATAAATTCATATTCAACTTTTAGAAAAGCTATGTAACTCTTGTGCCGTGCATTTATACGTCCCCATGATCCTGACACTAGTTTTTGTTTTTATTTTATCATCTGGATATCTTCCACTTGTCTTGATTCCATATTGTCTATATATTTCTTTCAATTACCTCAACTGGAAGTACAGGAACAAATGATAAACGAATATCGTTTTCCTTAAAAGCAATAAACAGTAGCTTAGACAAGGCTTCTGTCCTTGGTGGCCCCACATGGCTTCCTGAGCTTGCCCCTGATCAGACCCAAACTCCTCCCAGTGCGAGCTGGAGAGAGAGGGCGGCCCAGAACACGTGGGGAGCGTGTCAGGGGGCCGAGGGGCAGCAGGAAACTGTCTCACCAGCTTCGTGCCCAGCATGCCAGGGGCAAAATGAACATTTACTGGTCCCATTCAGCTTGGTTACTTACTTTTCTTCTCAAATCTGTTACTATTCTGAGGACTCAATTACTCTTTCTTAGCCAGCAAAATCCTTTCAGGAAAACTGATATTATTCGTTGGCCACATACAAGGGCAATTCTTATTAAAATATAATTGCTCTGCAGCGCAGTCCCTCGGAGCCGGCAGAGACATCCATGGAAACGGGCTGTGAAGTTGGCCCCCACAGCCGCCGCCCTCACCTTGTGTCGCCCGACTCCATGCCAGCCCCCTGGGTTGAGCCATGGGTACTGCCTGCCTCCTGCAGATCCCATGCTTGTCTTGGGGTGGGAGTGGGGAGCTTGGCCGCGTCCTGTATGAAGCTGGGTCTCAGCATGCAAATTTCACTGACTTTCATTATGTCCTGGAGGCTAGGAAAGCTGGAAGGCTCTGTCCATTTGGCGCATGGGCCGCACATCTTCTGCTTCCCTCCCGTTTGTGGCCGGGCTCGCAGACAGAGGCACCAGGCCCTGCTTGCCCTGCCCTGCTTCTCAGCAGGCCTGGATCACCCAGCATGGGGACTAAGACCTGAGCTCCCCAGAACGCATGCCTCCAGCCAAAAACTAGGTCCACCTGCCTGTTAATACCCAAATTATGATAATGCTGAGCCTTCAACTAACAAATTACCATAAATTCTATGTGTTCCCTGGGGTCTCCATTCCCAGTATTGCTGACAATTGTGTCCCAGGTGATACTGCGCAAACACTGGTAGAGGGCTGAGGGTTTCGGACTCCTGAGCATCCATGCCCAGACCAAGCTGGAAAGGGAGACAAAGCACTCGATCAGCAACTTTGTGGCAACTTCACAGACTAATATATGATAGATGATGCAAATAATTATAAGTAATTAGGGCTGGTAGTATTTTTTATTTTTTTAATTACATTTCTAGCATTTTATTTTTACTGCATTGCTTTAAAAGTCTTCATCCATCACAGTTTAAGGAACAACAAAAAGGAAAGTGTCCTTGGCCACAGGTAGAACAGTGCTGGCCAAGCTGGCAGCCTGTGGTGCGGGGTTGGGTCCACGGTGCCTGTTCTCCTCCGGAAGCTGGATTCTCTTGATGCCTTGAGGCCACTCATGAAGCAGTGTCAGCCTAACAACCCTGCTTACAATTAAACTGACAAATGCAGAAAACCCATGCTCAGCCTCCAATGACTGAAGAAAAACACAACTGACAGCACCATGCTGTGTGCCGACCTTCCTCAAACCAAGCATCCCTGTGTACCTAGTAGGCCTCTACATGGCCTTTGTATCTTATACTTACAAATACATTTTCAATGTTATCACAAAAATACTGTGTGACATAGATGTTATTTCTATCTCAAACCTATAAAAGGGACTCAGGATCAACAGCCCCAAGAGATCTGTTCAGATTCTGTAAATGGCAGAGGCGAGATTTCAGCCTGTGATGTTGGACGTCAAATGTCATGTGCTCTGCAAAGTCCAGGATACCTTTCAATAGCACCTCCATGTGTTGCCCCATTTCAATGTGGAATGACTGGCATTTCAAACTCCACATTTCTGGGACAATTCTTCAATATGTCACCTAACCTCCACTGACCCCCACTGAAATCCCACTGACCCTAGTGACCCCTGCCTCCACTGACCCCACTGATCTGCACTGGCCTCCGCTGACCCCCAATGACCCTCACTGACCCCCACTAACTCCCACTGACCTCCCACCTCCACTGACCCCACTGATCCCCCAGCTCTCCTGACCTCCACTGACCTTCCTTTCACTGACATCCTGTAACCCCACTGACTCCCCGCTAACTCCTACTGATGCCCTAATCTCTACCGAACCTCCAGAGCCCCCCGAACCTCTTGACCCCTTGATGCCTGCCTGCACAGCTATACCCCAGCACCCCCAGCTCAGGGAAGGGCATAGCTGATTTCTCATCTGCTCATGCCAAAGGTGGGAGCTATGCTTGTTTTCTCTTTCTCTGATCCCCACAAGAAATAGCTCAGCAAAATCTGTGGTTCTAATCCCCAAATCTCTTGAATATATCACCTTTCTCTGCATGTCTATAACCACTTGTATCAGTCAGGATTCTCCAGAGAAACAGAACCAATAGGGGGTGTGTGTGTGCAAAGAGAGATGGGGAGAGATCCCTGGCTGGTGCAGGTATGGGAACAGACAAGCCCAAGTCCGCTGGGCAGAGCCACAGGCTGGAGACCCAAGGAAGAGCTGAGGTTTCAGCTTGAGTCTGAAGGTGTCTGGAAGCAGTCAGAGGACCTCCATCTTTTCTCCTAAGTCTTTCAACTGATTGGATGAGGCCCACCCACATTATGGTTTTTACTCAAAAGTCTACTGACGTAAATGTTAATCTCATGTAAAAAACACCTTCACAGAAACATCTAGAATAATGCTTGACTGAATACCTGGGCGCAATGCCTCAGCCAAGCTGACATGTAAAATTCACCACCACATCAGTCTAGCCCACCATGGCCACCCACCTAGGCTGCTGCTGTATCCCCTTCTCATGTCCTTCTATAAAACCGTCTCCTCCCAGCAGAAGGATCTTTTAAAAATACAAGCAGGATCCCAGATTCTAAAAGTTGTTCAGCATCTCCTTGCTCTTAGAACAAAATCCGACCTTCTTTTCCTGGATCTACATGGCCCTCTGACTGAGCTCCATCTGGCCTGGCCTCCTCCTGGGGTTCAAACCACATTGTTTTCCTTCCTGCTCCTCCAACGACCGGCCTCACTGCCAAAACCCAGCCTCTGTCCCTTTCTCACAGGGCCTCCCATAATGACCCACCGTCACTCCTCAAAGAGGTTTTTGTCTTCTTCACAAGCAGAGACTATAATTCAGGACACGCTTGCTAACCAAATGGTGGATGCATATGCTCCCGTGTTTGCCACGGCTCTGTCTATGTGGTCCTGGATTCTCCCCTGGTGATGACAGTGGCAGGAAACAGTTAAATTCTTCCATCCTCTGCCTGGAACATTCTGAGATGGTAGTTTTTCATGCACACCTGGCAGAGTTATGGCAGGGGACTCTGATGGCCATGAGTGAGTTAGGTACCAAATAGGTACTTGAAATGTAGAAACCTATCAGTCAAAGTGTGCTGGAGGCTCCTTTTGATTCCAGAAAATGAAAAGTTTATGAGCTTCATGTCTTAGAATCTTTAAAAACCTTAAGGTGTTTTTTGAAATATGGTTCTAAAAGAGCAGAACAATTTTAACTCACTGATTAAGTCAGGAGTGTCACAAACTTAACCATGTTACCTGTACCCTCCATATTGATTAAAATATGAGCTCAAATCTTATTTCAGCAACTCAAACTGTAGACTTTTAACTGCTGTCGCTTACTGAATGAACTTTCCTTTTGCCAGAGGATATTATGAACAGGCCTGGATTTTGAACGGAAAATGACACCACGGAATAGCAGAGTGAATCAAAAGAGACCTATTCTGAGAAAAGAGTCTAACAGCCACTAAACAAATAGCAGGAAAATTATGATACTTTAATGGAAAAAAGGAGTCAGATAGGTTTTCCTTTCACCTAGGAAGTAAAATCTATCAAGTGATCTATTTCATTTTCACACCCAGGCCACAAGGCAAGATCACCCTGTCAATGATTTTGACATGCTTCAGTTATTGTTAAAGGCTTGTAAAAATATTATTAATATCTTCCAGGCACAGAATTATGTGAAAATGAGAGAAATTTTCAGACATTTGCTTTCTTGGCAAGACTAATTACAGATCTGAAATAAATTTCAAACCTTCTTGTCACCTTAATCGACAACTAAGTTAAGCTGTGAAGATCAGAGAGGTTTGTAAAGATGGACCCATGATAAGGTATATGTGCATACTTAAGACAAGGAGGAATTAGCTTCAGGGGCAGAGTTAGACTGGAATTTCTCCGGAAAAAGAATTACATTCACTTTGAATTATTATGGGAACAATTTCCCATGAGCCTCCTTTAAAAAGTTTCATGACCTTGTCTCCTTTTCTCCCTGCTTCTTTCCATCACTCTTTCTGCACACATTTGTGAAGACAAGGTCCTTACAAAGTTCCAGGGACTGTGCCAGCTTCTGGAAGTCAGTGCGAACAGGACCCAGCGTGTGCATAACAGGAACGTGAACACCGTGGGTCGGGTGGATGAGTAAACGCACAAGCTCAGGGAACAGTAGACCAGGCAATTTGTATTGGCTGTTCTGCTGAGGACTTTGATGGCAAAAATATGTCTCAACAGTTTCATTGAAAGAGCTGGGATGCTAACAAGTTATTCAAACCTCAGGTAGCAGCGAGTAGCCAAAGGTCTGAGCCCCACACTGAGAGTTGGCTTTCCCCTTGTGGTAGGAAGTCAAGGAGACAAAGTTTCTGTTGAAGCTTCAGGAATGTAGAGGAATTACAAGGTGCTTGGGTGCTTAAGATTGAGACAATGTAACAATGTATTCCTCCCAACCAGGACTCAGTGGTATGAAACAGCTTGTTGATAATAGTCATGGAAGCCCTTTAGTTTATAATAGAGTATCTGGGTAACCGCTATAGAGATAGATTAAAATATAACTAGCATCCTGAATACACCTATAGTGACCTAAGAGTTCCCACTGCAACAGTTCCTGGGTGCTAATTCCCCCCCAGCCTTGTAGTGAATGTTTAAAAGGCATGGCCCTTCTGCACTGGGGGCTCAGCCTTTAGACAGGAATCCACTGAGCCAGTTCTGGCACTAATGCTGCTTCTCGCCAAACATCTTGGTGTCCCAACTCCTTGTTCATAGTCCCGTTGTTCCTGCAACACCTGTGCCAATGGAAATCTGAGAAGAAAAGTGGCTGCATGGTGATTTCATGGCTGGCGATATTCAGGGAGAGAAATGTGGGGTCATTCAGGATGCTAGATGAAATGTTCCTGGTGAACCTCCTATCATCTCACTGGAACCAGAAGTGACAAGTCCTCACATAGTGAGCAACATAGCCTCAAGTTGTCTCACTTCCCAAAAGTGGACAGCAGTGAGGCCAAGTTGCCATTGTGTCAGGTACCTGGCAAAGGAAAAGCAGCCTCTCTGTGAAGAAAGACAGCGTCATCAGCATCATCTTAGGCTTGAAGGTATTTTTACAGACAATTTTCCAAATACACTAGGGAACACAGTTCAAAATGACCAGATCGCTCAAATGAAATTCAAAAGAAACAAGCTATAGAAAGACATATGTAAGAATTCATAAATAAGAGTTATTAGCTAAAGAATTTAAAATAGCCACTATTATAATTTTTAATGAGACCCAAAGAAAGATTGAGAATTTGGGCAGAGACCTGGAAATCATACAAAAGAACTCAACAAAATATATGGAACTAATAAAAAACTAAAGACCACTTGAATGGGGTTAACTACAGATTAAACACACACAAAGAGAAAAATCAGCAAATTACATGATAGATAAAAGGGAAGTATTCAGAATCAAGCATGGAAAGACTGAAGTAGGGAAAATACAGTCATGAAAGTGAGCTATATAGAGGATTCCATGAGTAGGACTAACATATATGTAATTTTGAGTCCCAGAAATACAAGAAATAATTGGAAGAAAGCAATATTGGAAGGGATAAAGGCTAAGAAGTTTCTATAACTTGTGAAATATATCAAACCAAAGTCTCGAGATGCCTGAAGAAAGTATGATAAAGGGGAGTAGTAGGGAGGTAACTAGGTTGGTCATATTAAAAATACTGACAAACATAGACAAAGATAAATTATACTATTTTGTGTGTGCTTAAAACATAGTCTAAAAATATGTGTGGGTAAAATTGTGATAATTTCAGAATCTCTTGCCTGGCTTTAGTGTATCTGCATATCAGTAGATGTTTCCAAGGAATGGAGAGAAGTAGCCGTCTCCATATCAATAGGTATTTCAAGGGGTGGAGAGAAATGGTTCATCTACATATCAATAGGTAATTACAAGGGCGTGGGAGGGCTAATCTGGACTGTAGACTGGGTGCCGCTGTCTTCTCTTCCGCTGCAGCCTGGTCAAGAGAGAGATGGGACGACTGCTTGTAAGAAATAAAGTTTCTTAACTTTATTTCTCCCTTTGACTGATTTCGGCTTTAGAGATGTTTGCCCTGGGATTTTCCCCCTGGAGTTACATCTGGTGGTAGTCGGCAGGACCTCTGAACCTGAAATCTGTCTAAATGGGTACGACACTTAGGGGGCTGCCTTTAGTAATGATGGGGAGGCCCCTATGGCTGTAGTGGTGGAGGGTGGAGCTTTACTTGGGAACCCCCTATATGTGGGGTTTCCAATTGGGGAGCCCCTAGTGGGGAATTGGTCTAGGATAAAGCACCTCCTAGAGAGGTGAAGCCTTCCCCAGAATTGGGGAAGGGTCGAGACTCCAGAAGCTGCAGAATTAGTACTCCGACAGAGAGAAGACTGCTTAGAGGCCCTGAAGGGCCATGTAGCCGCTGGCATTGTAGGATCTCTTCGTTGAGATAGTGGAAAGTGTTAGGGAGGAAAGAGAGAGGGTTATTGAGGGGAGAAAGAGGGTTATCGAGGAGAGAGAGATTTCGGCAGGAGAGAGACACACTTCAGCATCACTTGGAGGAGCTGGGTGATGACCTGTGGGATGCCCTTAAGGAAGAGAGACAGTTATTGAGAAGACGGATCACGGTCCTGGAAAATTCCTTAGCAGTAGTGAGGGGAGAGGCAGCAGAAGAGCCCACTTTGCAGAAGGTCATGGGGGAGGGGGAGGAAAGAGCGGTGCCTTCAGCTCTAGAGATGGTGGAGGAGGTGTCGGGAGAGAATGGGGGGCTGGGGTCTGAGAACCGATCTGATGCTGAGGCCACCACCTGAGGCACCAGCCTCTCCTGTATTAAAGGCCCGTCCTTTTGTGATTAAGAAAGCAAAAACACAACAACCACAGGCTCCTCAGGGGAAGGGGCTGCCCCCACCCCAGGCTGTGGAGGACTCCATGCTCCTCCCCTATACCCAGGATGAGCTGATGGACATGAGCTTCTAGGATCGGCAGAAGCCATCGGAACCTCTGCCTACATGGCTTCTGTGTCTCTGGGATATGGGGGTGGAAAACATCGTTATGTCGGGTTCTGAAATGAGTTGAATGGATTCCCTGACGACGACTCAACCTTCTCTCTGGCAGCGCTTACAAAGTGATGTCACACCTCAGGAAATCGGGTGCTTCTGGACTGGCTGACAGCAGCCATCAGGGCAGTTTGGCCTAATCAGGGTGATTTACCATACTTACCCACTAGCTGAAAAACATATGCAGAGCTCCAGCAGGTGGTGCAGGAATTGGGCATGAAAAATATCTATATTATGGACCCCAGGGTCCTGATGAGGAGTTGTTCACCATAGGAATGAGAAACCTGGTGCTCCATACAGCTCCCCCGTCTCTTTTTGGGTCCCTAGTGAGTATTCTTGCCCCCCACATAGGGTAACCCATAAGTGAGGCTACTTGTACTTAGCAGATATGGGGGAGGTTGAAACAATAAGGGCACAGAAGAAAGTATGAGCTACGACCGAAAGGAGAGGTGCAAAGGGCCCTGTGAAGGTCTTGAGGACATAGATATCAGGTGATCTGATAAAAGCTGGGGTAGTGAAAGAAAAACTTGATGGGCAGCCCAATAGGATCTTATTAGAACTGTGGCACCAGTTAAAGCCAGAGCAGCAGCTCCAGCCGCTGAGGTTCAGGACACGGAAGATGGAGGCAAAGCCCCATGTCCGGCCTGTGTCCCTGCAAGACTTCCTGGGGGACAGTTCTCAGGATCTGCACAGGCCCTCACCCCCACAGGACGACAACGGGCATTGCAGTTTGACTGAGGGGAGGGTCAAGGTCCCCACCTTGAGGGACATGGTGGGGATCAGAGGCCATATGATTTACTAGTCCCCAGTTAATGTGCAGTGTGTCCTGGCCCTGGAAGACACAGGAGCATGATTTATTGCGACCTGAGGGGTTTTCCAGGGAACCCCCTACTGTTCCTCAGGGTGGGGCTGAGTGGAACAAGCCCAAATCCCCTTGGGAATAGGGCATCTAATACTGTGTGTGATGTTACATCCATGTCTGATTACCTTACAGATAAATGTGGCATTCTTGCAAGAGGTTTTGGGTCTTATAGGCTAATGGAGAGTGTTTATTTCCCACTTGGCCCAATTTCTGAAGCCCTTATGCCATTTGGTTTGAAAGGGCATCAGGTGGGGCTCACGTGAAATCTGTGCATTTACCTCCGCTGTTGCCAAATGGACAGTTGAGGCCATGGGGGTCTTGAGTAAGACAGACCCGTCAGGGTCCTGTGAGCTGAATGTCCATGTGACTGCAGATGGCTGGGACTGGGGCCTCAGCAGCGCCTTGTAGCCCAGGTTTATTGGGTAGCAGCACAGCCTGCCTCAGTCAGAAGACAATGTAGACTGTGGCCTGTCAGTGGGGCCTGCCTTTGATCTTTGAAGAGGTCAGCAGAACCCCATCAGAAGTGCACTGTGTGACTGAGTCCCACAGCAACCTGGAGACTACATGGCTCTGGACATTTCGACAAATGGACAAGCAATGGCTGGCCCTTCTGGCACCTTGTTTGTTCCTGGAGTAACAGCAGTGGCCCCCAAAGATCATGGTAGTGAGACAGTGACCATGGGTGTAGTCAGAGTAGGGTGAGGGCCTCCCGAAAAAGCAGGGCGGGATATTTACAGTCAGCAATATAGCAATGGGCAAAGAAGCCCCTTTTGAAACTCTGTGTTAAGCATTATGCAAAGTCAAGGTCACACTAATCCTCTAGGATCAAGATACCAGACTAAGAATATAGACATCTTCAGTGAGGTCAGTTAAAAGTCAAAAGGCCAGGAGCAACTTGGCCTAGAATGCTTGAGTGTTTAACAAATAAAGAAGAGTATCTCAGTATAACCTGTGACTTCACTGTAAACAGCCCTAGCAAGCAGAGATCAACCCAGCCCACCTTGAGGGCAGGGCAGGTGGTACAAGTCCACACCCCTAAGCCTTTTTTTTCATGTTCTGGAAAAATCCTCATTTGCCTATAAAAACCCCTAGACAACGCACCACCCCAGGGCTCTCTTGTCCCCTCCTGGCATGAGCTGGGAGCCCTGTCCTTCCACTTTATTTCTAAATAAAAGCCTGTACCTTGCTCTCCTACCTTGACTGTTTGCTAAGCTCATTTTCGGCTTCGTGAACAAGAACTCTGGCAACAGTAGTGTAACAAAAAGGGCTGGAAGGTAAGAGCATCTTACCAGGGAGTTTCGTCTTACCATTGTGGCCAGTGCATGTGCCTCCTGTAGCCCTACATGTAGACCCATCAGTAATTCCCACAGGGAGGAGGGTGAAAGTCTGGTATACTAGACCAGGATGACATCCCATTCCTGCCACTGTCCTATCACAGGACTACTCTCTTGCATGCATCCTACCTGATGGACAAGATTTGCCTACGCTGATGTCATTAAAACATGTATCTTACCACTTTTAAGGTATTTTCTTCCACAGTCCTTGTGGCCTAGATGTGCCCACTGGCTGCATCTGCCACGTGATGATTGTTCTGAACTCCTTTTCTATTCAGCTCCTGCCTGCCTGTGGAATGGATGAGCTATGGACTTAATCTGCTTAGGACTCTGAACCTACCTGAAACCTCCAGCTTGAGGATTATCATGATTTTATTGGTGTTGCTATTTTATTAGCCTGGTTACAATGCTCCATTTTTCTTGCACAGGGGCCATTGCAGAAGATGGGGAACATGTAGATTGCAAGGTGAGATTTCTGGAGGGGTGGGCTGTGAGTAATATTGTAATTTTACCAGAATCTCTCATCTAAGTTTAGTGCATCTGCATATCAATAGGCATAAGGGACGGAGTGAGGTGGTCCACCTCCATATCAATAGGTATTTCAAGGAGTGGAAAGAAATGGCCCATCTACATATCAATAGGCAATTACAAGGTCATGTGAGGGTTTATCTGGACCAGAGAGGTTGGGTAGCACTCTCTTCTGCTGCAGCCTCATCAAGAGAGACAGGATGACTGATTGTAAAAAATAAACAGGTTTCTTAACTTTATTTCTCCCTTTGACTGATTTTGGTTCTAGAGATATTTTGCCCCAGGATTTTTCCCCCAGGAGTTACAGCATGAAAGGCAAAAGTTGACAAACAAAATGAGAATAGACAAGTTCATAGTTACATTGGGAAAATGAACACTTTTCTCAGTAAACTTTACCAAAAAAAAAAACCCCAAAACTATAAGCATCATACTTTACTGTAAAATATGTTAAAACTTTCTTTAGATATTGAAAATGAGAAGGGACATCAATATATGTAGTCCCACTCAACTACAAAAAAAGGATATCCCAGCCAAAGCAGGAAAAAAAAAACAAGAAAATATGATGGTAACATGAAAGTGTATTAGTCATAGACAACAAGCTAGCTTAAGGGGAAAGGTTCAAAAGAAACTAATGATAATTAATAGAAGTGATCTATTGTTGGGAGTGAGATTGTGTGAAGAACTGCTAGAAATCCACAAGTAAAAGATGGAGAAACAATTGACAACTGGGAGAGTATTGTTCAGGAGCTTCCCAAATGGTGAAAAGATACTCTATCAACTGTGTTTTGCTTCTTTAATAATCAGATGAATGCAAATTGAATCCATGGTGATGATGTGGGAGGGTGGAAAGCAAAAGGGATTTTCATACACCTATTCTGCTAGAAAGAGTGTAATTGCTACAATACTTTGCAAACTGTTTAACAGTATTGTCTAAACTGAACTATATGTGTACCCTATAACCTACAGGCCCCATATTTAGCTATATACTTAATAAAGATGTGTGTGGACCAAGTATCATGCACAAGAATGCTCATGGCAGCTTTATTCCAACTCTAACAGCCAAGAGCTAGAAACCACCTAAATACCCATGAACAATAGTGGACAAGTTGCAGTTTATCAAACGGTGGAATATTATATAGCAATGGAACATAAAGAACTCCAGCTCTACATAACATCACAGACAAATCCCACAAATGTAATGTGGGACAACCAGGGACTTCAGAAAGCTGTTATATCCTAGCCTGATACAGCAGGTGGAAGAAATAGTTTTTCAGGAGCCTAGCCAACAGATGTGGGAGGGAGGGGCTGCCTGCCAGGAGGAGAGCAGAATCCTGGGAGGAGTCAGTGTCTCCCATTGGCTGAACCAGCCAGGGGGCAGGGACAAGGGAGCCGAGGATAGTGCCCAGAGCAAGAAGCAGGGTGAGCAAGGGCAGAGAACTGACCTGGGGGGAGGACGATTGTGGAACAACCACCACAGTCCATTCAGTCTCCACCCCAGGGAAGAAATCTCATGTCCAACACAGAGCAAATCAAATCTCCATCCAGTGCTGTGTGCATTTCTAGGATGAAAAGAGGGACAAGAAAGACTACCAATGGACAAGACATAGTTGCTGCATTCTGTGTAGTAGATCACAAGCCTGAGGACGCTAGCTAGAAATTCCCTCTTCTGCCAGCCATCTGTGTCTCCTTTTGTTATGCCAGCACCTACGTTATTTTTCCTAGAGGGCATCCAAACCTCCCTTTCCCCAGAATCCCAGTCTTTAGGTAATGACTATATTGCATTATTTAATTTCCCATTGAACATTATTGTTGGATTGAGTGGTAGAAGGCCATCTATGCAGAACCATCTCTCCCACTTTCCCAGGGTAAACACACCTCCTAAGAACAGAACATGACTGTTTCTTAAACCTGGGAATCCATGGAAAGTGAAGTGCTGGTTCTGATGAGGCCAGGCTTCTCACCATCCTTCTGATCAGTAAACAGCCATGTGGGAGAGTCCACCTTCCAAGGGGTCAGAAAACCTTGCCAACAGCCCTACTTTCTAAACTACTCACTGCATTGTGTTTTCACCTTGGGTTTTGTGAGGGTTAAATGTATATGTCAGCTAGAGTGAGCCATGGAATGTCCAGACACTGGGTCGAATTTTACCCTGGGCATGTCTGTGAGTGAATATTTGAATACATAGATTGAACAAAACAGATTGCCCTCCCCAATATGAGTGGGTCTCATCCAATCAATTGAAGACCTGGATAGACCAAAAAGACTGAGTAGGAGGAAACTCCTGCTACCTACCGTATGGAGCTGAGACATTGGTCTTCTTACAGCCTTCCAACTGGAACTGCATGTCGGCTCTCCTGGGTCTCCAACTTGCTGACTCATTCTGAGATTTTGGGACTTCTTGGTCTCCAAAACCATGTAGGCAAATTACTTAAAATAAATCATATATGTATCCTATTGGTTCTGTTTCTCTGGGAATTCCTAATAACAGGCTTAGATTAGTAGATAAATTCTAAGAATCTTTTCACCTGAGAAGTTATATTTTGCTTTGAAGAAAAAGAACAAATAATCTTTAACATAATATAATCTGTCTTTAATTTTTGAAATAAATTTTTAGAAGACGGGATTAATTACAAGCATGTATTTGCTCATGGTGACAAGTTAGTGCCTTAGACAGGCAGTCCCTGGGAGCTGGCTTGGTTCTATCATTTAGGGCTTGGTGTTTTCTTGTTAAGCATGAGGAGTTTTAAAGAACATCATTCTTTAACAGAAAACATACAAGACCCTTTCACAGTCTTTTCAGGACACAAACAAATTCATGAGCATTGTCCAAACCATAAAATGACCATTTAGCTCCTGTTTTGGCCATTATGAGTAATGTGAAGCCAGTTTTTACCTGTTGGTGCTTTGGTCTCAACTTATTGCTTCTAATGTCCAGACAAAATGTATTAAACTATTAAAGACAGAATTTTTGCTACATCATGGTGGCATCCTTTCCAAAGCAGAACTCCATTTTCTTTAACCCTACCCCAAATTACCTAACTGGTACTGAGAAAAATCCTATAAATTCTTCCTAATCTTTCTGAGATGCCCCATGATTCCCCCAGGTGTGCGTTCTCCCTCCTTGCTACAAATGATAGACCCAAGCTGATCAACTACAGGTGTCCCTGGTGGTCCTTGGCTAGAGGATATTGACACACAGAAGGCAACCCAATACGTTGCCCACTGACGTGATTCTGCTTTCTGCAGATCTCAGTTTAAATGTAGGAAGAGAGAAAAAGAGGGAGAGAGATTGAAAGAGAGAGACAGAAGCAGGGCCTCTCTATCCCAGCTTAGCTCTTTACAGTATGAAAATGTGCACAGAGCTCCAGTGTGTAGATTTAATTGCTTTTTTAAAATGTCCTAAAAGAGGATCTCAGGATGGAAGACCCTGCCATATTCTGCTGTCTTGGGAAACTAAAACAGTTTGGCCTGTGGGAAGTATATTATTTCCTTTCCTTGTGTTGTAGGCCAGGCTCCCAGACAAAAATAACATAATGACATGCTAGCGAAGAGTGCAGCCACAGCCTTCTCACCATGCCCTGCTTCTCAGGCAAAGGGCTTGACTACCTAGCATGAATACCAAGACCTGAGTTCCTCAGATCTCAACCCCACAGCCCAAAAAAACCCAATCATATCCTCTTAATACCCAAATTTCAACATGTCTGAGCCTCCGTCTGACAAATTTTCATAAAGTCTATGTTTCCTGTGTTCTCTATCTTCAATATTGCTGAGATCATTTCCCAGGTGATGCTGTTCAAATGCTGTTCTAGAGCTCATAGTCCACCAATTACTTGGTACAGGGACATGCCTAGAAACATGCAAAAATTGAAACAAATTCTACTCAAATGAGAATCCTCTACAATTTCCTTGTTACCAAGTCACCCATTTCTGGTAATAAAAGATTGCATTCAAAATAAGGCTCAGATGGCTGCATTTTGCCCTTGGAAAACCAGATTCCCAAAAGTCATCTTTGGGAATCAACCTTCAACCTAATATGTGAAAATAGCTCTCCATTTTCCTTTGTTATGTCAGCATTGACAGAAATTCCACTGGATGAACAAAAATCTCTAGATGTTATAAAGATGGTTATTCACCAACACATGTAGAGTGTAGAGCCAGGTAAGTCAACCTTCAGTCTGGTGACCTTCCTCCACACAGTGGGAGAGAGAAATTCAGACCATGTAGGGACTTCGCCTGCACCAGGGGGACTGAAGTCAGCTCTGGGCTAGTTATCCAGGACCTGGGCTCACAGTGTGTTCCCTGAACCCCCAGCATTGGTTCACCTGGGAACTTGGTGAAATGCAAATCCTGGAGTCTCATCCCAGATCCGGGTGGTCCTGAGGCACACCCACACTTGAGAATCACTCACCTGAACCTTGGGATACTCTCCAGCACAGGGAGCAAAACGTTTTTCTTTGAACTTCGATTCCTTGTCACACGATTGTTCTCAATCACTATTTATTCTATCAACTAAGAATTCTACATTCATAACGCAAATGGGATGCGTTGGCTTTTGTTTTCTGATTCCTAAAGTCAATAATTCAAGAAAATAAATGTCAATACAAAACAACATATACATGGCCCTGAGGAAGGAAAAAACTGCAAAAACGTGGCCTCTGACCTTAAGGAGTGAATGTCAAGGTGTCTGAAAGCTAACGGCTGAGATGAAACCCTGTGACGCCGGCTGCCTAGAGGCAGACAGGAGGGTGTGCTGATCCCTTTCTGCATGATTTCTTGGAAGAGGGGGCAATTTGTTTAGGACACGGCAGATTTCTGAGCTGTGGGGTGGGGGCATGTCAGGGAGTGGGGACTGAATGGAGAGACATGCATTTGTGCAGGAAAGGTGAGGACAGGGTGTCCATGGAGAGCAGCCTATGTGAAATCTCAGGGGTGCTGTCTTTTGAAATTTAATTTTGAGAAACGTAGTTTATATCAAGCAATGGGATGTTGCAGTCTGGCTTTGGTTTGTAGCTGAGGAGTGGTTTCCATAGTTAATTGCATAGTGGGGCAGCATGAGGAAAGCTGAGACCTGACAGTTCAAGTGCCCACGTGAGGGAAAGGCAGAGACAGGAAGCAGAGAGGACAATGTACGGATTCTTCCAGAGATAAAACGCAAACTAATGAGGCAGCTAGCAGAAGGCTACAAGAAGATATTCAGAAGGTTAAGCCAAAGGGATTTGGGGGCTGATTCACATGGGGCCCCATGCGGTTTATTCCCAATGTCCAGAGGACAGAGCAGTTTGGGAAGTGGGCTGTGGTAAGATTTGCTTGTGGTGAGCAGGTAAATCCTCACAAGAACATTTTGCAGGAGGAATTGGTAATCCCATTGTACAGATGAAGAAAGCTGAGGTTTGGAAGACCTAACTATCCTGTCTAAATTCACACAGCTGGGAAGTAGGGGAGCAAAGCATCAAACTGAGACTCAAAATGCAATGCTTCAACCATGACCCAACATGATGTTTCAGGACTATCTCCTTCCCTGCCCAACGGTACAGACCAGGGAATCCAGAAGCAGCTCGTGAAGGGTGAAGCTGTGGTGTTCCTGGTGACCACCGAGTGTGTGGCTCTGGGAGACAGGAGGCTGGTGGCTCTGAAGCAAGGGAGGCTCTGTGGTCAGAATATGACACCAGAGTGTTTTCAGCAAGTGGGAACAAAAGAAAAACAGTAGGTTTTAAGGAGGACTTAGAGAACTTTTCAGATGGAAAGTGCTGAGTGTGTTATACGTTGAGTGGAAGAACCTATGAAGAGAGATCATAGGAGAAAAATTCCGATAATGATCATGACTAAGAGGATGTTGAAAAGTCCTGCCTTTTAAAGGAAGACAGGCACTTCAAATTCCGTGATAGGAGGAAGAGGTAGGTGGGCTCTTTCTGTCAAGCTCCCTTCCTTACAAAAGAAAATCAGGGATGGTTCATACAAACCGAAATGTTACCATGTGGACAGGGCCTGTATCTACTTACCCCTAAGGGCAGCCTGACCCAGAGCCACAGGCAAGAAAGCCCAGGTTATCCAGTCGACAGACGAGATGCTGGACGTGGCTGCAGAGCTTGGGGTCCTGTGGAAAGCGAGTCCTGTGTAGAACAGCACCCAGACCTGCTGGACCTGCGCAAGGGATGACGCCCGCAGGCAGGCAGAACTGAAAGTGTCCGGCTGTTTTGATTTGGAGAGAATAAAGCTGCAGAGGCTAAGTCACAGGGCTCAGCCTTCCCTGGGAGGTTGGAGAGGGCTGAGGCAAGCTTCGTGTTTAGCAGGATGCGTTGAAGATAGCTCTGGCGCTTTCCAGCCCCTCCTAAATTGCTATTCTCTTTGCGAGTTACCGATTTTTGGGGAACTTTAGTGAAACTTGACAGGCTTTCTGTGACATTTGCTGTAACCACCTAGTAGTGTTTCTAATATAACCTTTGAGAAAATTCAATCTGATACCAGACTTGAAGACTCTCATTTTGTCAAATTGCTCAGTTTTTCTGGCTCAGGGGCAGGGCCAGGCAGGAACCAGCATCCAGAGAGGGCCAGTGGCAGTGTCCTTGGAAGGGAGCACATGTCACCCAGGGGCCTGATCTCATGCCCCGCAGTGCCACAGTCCTCAAGTCCAGCATTTCCCCACTTCACCTACTGGTCCAATTCCTTCCTTCCTGGACCTCCTGCACTGACATGAGAAGAACAATGCACACTTCTGCATTGTAGTTCCACTCAAAACATCTCTGCCCCTTAGAATATTTTCTTCCCTCATCCAGCATTTCCCCAGTCACTTCCAATCTTTGTTTCTTCTTTGAAACTAAAACCATTGCTTAGGAAAAGCCAACAGATATATTGCAAAAAATGGAATTTAGCCTTTTCTTACATTATACTAATATTATATTTTTATATTATATTACATAACATATATTGCATATCATATATAAAATGCATATTTATAGGCATACTTTTAATGAATGTGAGCTGGGCAAGATACTTAACCTCGCTGAGCCCCAACCATCCAGCCTATCCCACAGTGGAATAACATTACTCACTGAGATGTTGTGAGAATTGGGTGATAAAATATAAATCACTGTCTGGCACGTGGTAACAGAGAACAAGTACCGAGTATCCTCCTCCCCAACTGCCTCCTCTAGAAGACCTCTCCACACAAGAGAAAATCACTTTTGGTATAATTTCCAGCATATGTAGTAAACTCAGAGGTGTCAGAGAGTCTAGAGGAAAAGGCAGGAACAAATAATAGAGCCAAATTCCAGGTGTGCTGACGCCGGCCCTGGGCACTAACCCTGGAATCATTGCATACGTGTGTCTTGCATTATGAACTGCGTCTTCGTGCTGCATCACTAGATGCAGTGACTATAACTGTCATACTCATTGTCTGCTGAGTAACAAAGTGATGAATGGAGAAATGGGCAATGAGTGTAAGTCAGATAACCTACATGACTAATGCACTGTGGCATTTTCTTATTGTACAATCCACTAAGAAACAGCAAACCCACCCCATACCATTTACTCAACGCCAAAATGTTTTCCTACCCAACTGAAGTCTTTGTAGATGTTGAATTCTAAAATGTAACCCGAGGCTTTGGACTGAATAAATGACAACACTTCTAAGAGGCTGCAGTCCCCGTTGGCTTTCATTAATGTTAGCTGCGTTATTCTGGGAAAAGCCCACACACTCCACAGCATTACTTTATTCAAACATAAAATGCATATCTCTCAGCAGGATTGGAAAAGCAAACGAGGTGACGGTTATGAGAGCAGTTTTCAGAACCTCATAGTATTTTACACACACAAACAACTGCCTCTGGATTTCTTCATCATGGTGTGCTTGAATCTGAACTCATGAGCATCGTTTTTACTTCACTTTCCTGCCCACTGATGAGCAGCAGTACATGTGGGGTACCCCCTTGTGACACACGGTGATCACAGACACTTCCCCCGACAGAGGCTCTGCACCAGGTCCACTGGCAAAGGCTGCTTATTTCAGCTTTTAACCCCTAACCTTACACCCTTTCTACCATATTTTTCTTGATGTCTATACATCCATCCCAAGCATACAGCTTGTTACATGCATTTAATTTTTATTTATTTCATTTCTTGATTATGCCTTGCCATTGTTTAAGAAAAAAGGATGTGAGACATCTGCATACAGTAGAATAGGATGAAGAGTAGAGAACATTGCATCAAAGAGAGAAATATAAAATACAGGTGAAGCATTACAGACATGTAAATCATGCTTATCAGTAATCTACCGTTCTTCTTTGCTACCAGAGCTCTCTCTGTTTCATTCACCTCCTCCACTGGGGCATGGTCAAAGGGAGCAGACTCCCAGTTCTAGAGGAATCATTTCTGATAAATCTAGTCCATCTTGGTAACCCCATTGTCTTTTGCTGGCTATTGGAATAGAGAAAAGCATGGGATACAATTTGCTCAGAGAATGAGAAGTCTGTGGGCAGCCTCTTCTTCCCTTGAATATGATTGCATCTTCATGGGATGGGTACACCTGCTGAAGCTTTTCCGTACCCATGAGGAGAAACAGATGACAAAAGCCATCGTCCAGAGAAGGAAACAAACAGGTGGAAAGGGTGGTCTTCCTGAGTCCCTGAATGAACAAGCTCTAGGACTACCACCCCCTTGCACTTCTTAGGTGAGGTAAAACCTTCCTTTTATATCAGTTGAGCAGGAGTTCCACAGGGATCAAAATGGTAGCATGAGGATGGTCTTAGCTATCTGGTGATTTTAGATGAGTCCGAGAACAATATTTCAGATGCTTCAGTTCTAGCAAATGGAATAGGATGTAATCTCTTTATCCATGCATAGTATTTTTTTGCAGTTCTGTATTTCATAGTATATGGATAGCCACAAGTTTGAAGCTGAGTGTTCTGGCTGGAACACACTTATCATTCATTAGTCTATGCTGTCCTCAGGGCTGCCACAGAGTAGGCACTCAACATACAAGTTGAAATTTTAGTGGCAAAGTACATCAATGAATTAGACTCTCATTTGAATAATTAACTCTATGTCATCTTTTAGAGTCCTACTCAAATTTACTTTCTTTGCCTTAATCCTTTAAACAGGCCAGTTGAAGACAGTTAAAAATAGGCTTTCCATAGTTGAAATCCTCTAGGGAATGTTTTTATAACGCACCTTCATTGAACTTTCTCAATTTGCAATTTCTAATTGATGATACTGTCAGTCTTACCTGCCTCTCAGAGGTGGGACATGACATCCAGGGTCTTCCTAGCACCTTCAGATTCCCCCAGTGCTCAGTTCCATGGTCAATAAATATTTGTGGAGACAAGAAAACTTGTATTTTTTAATTCTTTTTTTAAAGAATAGGGGTACTAATTTAGAAATAGTGGAAGTGAGGGTGGAGACTAAGAGACTGAAAGGCTGAACAAAAAATGTACCAATCTGCAACCTACCCTGGCACAAAGCATGGATTGGCTCAAACATCTGCAAGAGATTTTAGGTAGAGAGGCCCTGAGATCCAGTAGACTTATTCTATTCCATAAAATAGAAAACAATCTCAACTTACCACAAAGTCAGTACTCAGGATATTAGTTCTGCTACCCATTTGAAGACCTAACTGGAGACACACGCTCATTATAATTTCATCTTTTACCACCTTTTATCATGGTAACGTCAGTGATAGTGGTAATGGCCATCAAGGTTTGCATGTGTGCCTGGCATAGAAGCTTCATGCCCCTGTACCCACACTGTAAGTCAGAAGCCATGATCATCATTTCTCAGATGAGAAATTGGTCAAGATCCCACAGGTGCTAAAGGGGCATCCAGGATTTCAATCCAAATGGGTTTTACTCCAAAGCAATATTCATCTATCGTAACTGCATTTTGGATAACATCTCTGTTCAACTTTCAAGTAAACTGTTTTAAAGGTTTATCTTTTGAAATAGATTACTTCCATTTTTTTCCTGCTATTCCTAGTACTTTCTGCCATTACAATTCAAAAACAGTTACACTAGCAGAATTATTTCAGGTTTTGTCTATCTTAGCTGCTTCCGTAGTATTTGTACCTCTCCTTCCAGAGCATTCTTGACTCTGATGCCAACAGATACTCAGAGGAGCCAGCATGACCTGGCTGCCCGGTGATGCCCGAGGGCCA
>JAQQAC010012171.1:10859210-10889520 GCA_029783875.1 Phataginus tricuspis | reverse complement strand
AGGGGATGAGCCCTTTCCAGACGTACTGTGAAATCCATCAGTGGGGTTGACGGAACCTTTGAAGCACTCTATAATGGATGTACTTTGTAGGACGGTCAGTAGGAGAGCACGAACTGTGTCCTTTACTTTATGTACTGGGATGCTGGACTTCTGGGGCCTTGCTGACTCTGGAGGGACTTCCTCTTCCAGGATTAGCCAATTCCCAGAGATAGTAAACTCCCCTGTGAACACTCTTTTCAAATACAAACTAACCAATCTAGAGCACACACCTTGACCATCTCCTCCATCAGGTTCTCTATGCACCTGTCCTAATCACCCCAGGGCCAGTAACAAGACAATTAGGTACTGTCCCTGGGCCCCCAGGACCCAATGTATTTACTTAACCTAACCAACATTAAACTTGCACCCTACCTCTCTTATTCCTTCTGGCAAAAAACACCATACAGCCTCTTGTCCACAGTTCTCCTCCCCACCTACCTCCTGACCGACCCGTTTCCCTGAGCACCCCCCACGCCAGGGTATATGATGCCTTTTTCTCTTGGAGAATAGTAAACTATGCAGTAGTGATTGTCTCCTGATCTTCTGGCCTTGCTACAACTCAGATATAACTTTCATACACTATATAAACCCAGACAGGCTGTCCTGGAATTGCACTCTTTGACTTAAAGATAATGTCAGGATATGTAAAATGAAAGTGAAATTTTGATGGTCCTCCACAGTGGTCCTGCAGGAAAAGAGAGCTGCGTGAGCCGCAGAGGCCCTGGGCCAACCAGGAGGACTCACGCTGTGCCACTCATGTGAAGAAGCCACGCCTCCACTCCCGCCTGGGTCGGCAGGATTGCCTCAGCCCCTCATCCATGACCAAGGCGACAAAAACAAAAGCACGATGATCTTGAATGATCGGAGAACACCAGCTGAACGTCAGCCAGGTTCTCAGGTCCTTGACAGAATTCTTTAGGAAAACAAGAATCCATCCTAACCCTTGCTTCCTCTGGCACACAGATAGCTGCAGAATGTGCATACTCGGTACTTGGAGGACACTAAACCAGATGTATCCTTGACACACTGCTTAGATGTGTTAATTAATGTAACTTCTTCCCTGAATGCATCCCCTGCTGTAAAGTGCATGTAAATCATCTTCACACAAAGAGGGAGTGGAGGGTGTAATCAGAACTCTTTCTCTGATTAACTGTTTTCAGGCCATGGTCCTCAGTAGGACTCTGACTAGACTCTGTCCTTCCTGATCTAACAGCCATGCTGATCTCAGTTGACAGATATGAGAATGACAAGGCCAGATCACAGTATTCAGCCACCCAAGACAAGGTGGCCACAGCTTCCATAATAGGCGACAAGAATGCAGAAGCCATCAAGATGGTCTGACTCACAGGGGTCTATGCTGGCAGTTAATTGTTCACGATGGCCCTAATAATGAAATGTGTGGGCAATCAACTAGTTTTACTGAATGTCTTTAACTGAGAAAAAAAGAAAAAACTATAAACAATAGACTTGATGAGCAATAAACATCCTAAACATCCATAAGTCACCACAATGGAAACTGAGCTCAGGGTCTTTCCCATCTCATAGACCTCAGTCAGTTTACAAGCCTAGAGCTCCTTGCTTGAAGTGGAGACCAGTTGTCGTTGAGGAATGTTCCTGCAATATTATAATAAATACAACATTTAAATATTCCTCTGTGTTCTTCCCAAGGCAACCTACAATGACTTAGCACAGTAACAGTGCTTGGGGGAAAGAGCAATACCAGGACACAAGGTGTTCAAAAGATGAATGGATTTCTGACCCAAGCTTCTCTTAAATGGACTCAATGCCACACACACGCATATGAACATATACACACATATATACACATGCACATATGCATATATGTTCATAAACATGTGCTTGTATACACACAGACACGTACACACACATATGTGTTTACCACAAGGAATTGATTTATGCAACTGTGAAATTGTAAGGCTGGCTAAGAAAGTCCAAAGTCCATAGGGTGGCCAGTAGAAAGGGAAGATTACAAGCCAGGGAAACCCCAAGGCCACAAGCCAATTTAAAATCAACTGATGAGGGCTTTAATTTCATCTGCCAAATTCCTCACGCCAGCACTTAGATTCATGTTTTAATAACTTGGCTGATGGTGTGTATGCTTCCAAAGGACTGTTGCTTTCTTTCCATCCTCCAACTTTCACAAGAGAATATCTTCTGTATCCCCAAAGACATGCCAGAAAGGGGATTCCGGGAGGTAGTTGAGTCTTGCAAGTTGACATCACCAGCCATTACCCGAGCCCTTGTCACCTTAGCACTCATACAGAGCTCTTGAAATCACACTTGCTCTTTCTCTAAACATAGTGAGAGACAAAAGCATATTTACCTGACATGATGTCATGATCTTGTGTACAATGTAAAGGATGCTGACATCTCCCCAGAAAGGATGCAAAGTCCTTGAGTGATGTTCAGTCTTCTCCTCGGATAGCCTGCAACCTAAATCTGAGATTTAAAGTTAACTACAATTGACATGTCTCATATCAAGTGATAAAAGAGTGAGAGAGGAAAGGAAAAAAAATGCCATGTATAAAATTATAGTATGTATGCTATGGACTGAATGAGTCCTCCCCAAATCCTTACATTGAAATCCTAACCCCAATGGGATGGTATTAGGGTGTGAGGAGTTTGAGGGATGATCATGTCATGATGTAGAGCCCTCATGCACTGGCATTAGTGCCCTTATAGAAAAAGACATGAGAGCGTGGCCTCTCTCTTTGTTCTCCACCCCGAGAGGATACATGAGCAGACAGCCATCTGAAAATCAGGAAGTGAGTCCCCTCCAGACACGCTGGACCTGGGGCAGACTTGATCTGGGACTTCCCAGTACCCAGACCCTTGAGAAATAAATGTCTATTGTTTAAGTCACCCAGTCAATGACATTCTATTATGTAGCCCAAACTAATACAATATAAATGTGATATATAAAAATAAGCATAAATGTGATAACAATTATAGAATATTATAATAGATAAAACATCAATAAATTCATAATATATTGTAATAAATAAAACATATAAATATTAATATTACATATCAACAAGAATATTAATATTGAGATAGGGAAGAAATTCTGGTGGTCTCTGTTAATAGATATAGAGATAAAACATTCACATAATCAGTACCAGTATGAGAATCAGCCAGGTATCAGAAGCTTGCTAATGGTCAACATAACTAAAGCATATCTGGAACAGCAGCTACTAGGGGAGTCACCAAAACACTGAGTCATTCCCCAAGGTCACCTGTCTTCTACACATGCAAAGTAGGTTGTATGTGGATATAGTGGATAGCACCATCCCTGCATTTTTTAAGACCTTGATGGTGGCACTAATCTCTGCAATCCTTCTAGGATGTGGTATTGGTTATGGTTTACTATTTTTGTAGGTAGTGGCCAGGGAAGCCACAAGACATATAAACATGTAACATTTAACCAAGGAAATTAGTGATAACATTGCAGATTGTGATAAGTGTTATGGAAATTATAACACTAACAGAAATTGATGACTTTGGGGATTAGGGAAAGGCTTAATTATTTGTAAATTAAACCTAATGTTTTCTAACACTGTTTTAAATTATTATTTCAAATTGATATCAGATATGGATTTAATGGCTGCCATTAATCTCAACGTTTTTGGTTTTTGAGACAAATTTATTATTTGGATAGAATCATAATATCATTAACACAGCTAATTAAAGAATAGTTCTCTAATATTCAGTTCATATTCAAATTTCTCCAATCTACAGACTCTAGCAGTAGAACCCAGGCATGGGTATTTTCTCATTGTAGAGGGACCCCGATGCACAGCCAGGGTTGAGAAACATTGGTCCATCCCAGTCCTTCCTGAGTGGAATTTAGGTCTAAAGATTTGGTTAGCTTCAGCTTAAACATCTGTGGCAAGAGTACTTCCAGTTAATATGCCTTTCTGCTGCACTGTATCAGTGGGCACATGTTAGTAAGGACACCCCAGTAAGTTCTTATGTTCAGTGAAAAGTACATTTCTCCTTTGCAATGAGCAAATTATTTGTGAAGATTCTGTTTGCTTTTTGCACTGTAAGAATTTTATTCACTAGCAACTTTTATGACTTAGCAACCACTGAAAATTTCTGCCTTAGTTGAATATTTCAAGAGTGTTGGATAATGGTAACCTTTCTTATGCTATCAACCCTTTTACATTTAAGAGTTGGAATTACTCCTTAAGATAAAACATAAGCTCACCTTCATCAAGAGTTTTTAAATTACAGTATCAATACCACTAACAATCATATAATTGATGAATTATAAAATTTTCTGCAGTTTTTTATATTTTTACGCATATAATAAAACCAACTAAAGGATACATAGTCAGATGACTGCATTTAAAATTGTTAAAAAATTATTTAACTTTTGTGGTACATTAATATGGGTTCATTTGTTTTTGTTTCTTTTCAGTTTCAGAGTGTGATTTTTAATTACACTTTATTTCTGAACATGTAAAATATTTGTTTCAAAAATCCAAACGACCAGAAGAGATATACTCTGTATAAGTCTTGCTTTCATCCCTATTTCTTCCATCCGAATTCTCCCTGCCTCCTAAGGACCCACTTGGATGAGATCCTTAGAGTGTAACTTCTTTTGCAAATGTAAGCAAATAATTGATCCTAGCGATCATTCCTTCATATAGAGATTTCCTCACTTTTTTGCTCCATGGCTTGCTGAAAATTCAATCAATTGGCAATTGCTATCTAGAGAACATTTGCAAAATAAACATTCTCTGCTCCAATAGGCAGACAGCTGCTGTTGACCAGCACTGCCTGGCATGGGGGAGCAGAACGCCTTGTGTCCTAAGTTTGATTTATCTGCCGTTCCTGCCTTGTACCATGCTGGTTTTTCTTATATGCTTTTAAGAACTCAACTGTTTAGCAGTTACTTCTAGATTTATTGCACAATCAAGACCAGAGAAAGATATTATTAGTAGAAATAATGTGCATGTCTGAGACCAGAATGTGAAAACACTCCCAGTGCATGAGGATGAAAGATTTGAGAAATGTATGAAGTAATCTCTGGAAAGAATAAGTTCATAATAGTGGACCAATCAGACTATGATAAACGCATTCTTACTAATTATTTCTTTATTCATTCATTCAAATGTCCCAACTGTGGAATACAGAGTGAGCCCACACAAGGACTACATGGTGAGCCAGACAGACATAATGCCCCCCTGTCATGGATATTACAACTGAGAGGGAAAACAGCTATGGAAAAAGTCATCACAAACAGAAGGAAAACGTTATGAGAGAGGATGGCTGGAGGAAACCGGGATCAAATATATGGATTAATACGTGGCTCTCAGAGGAAGAGCTGTCTAATCGAGACTTGCAGGGTTGATCAGGATGCAGCCAGAAGAATAGGCCAGGTGGAGTGTTTTAGGCACATGGACAGCTTTTGCAAAGACCTTTCATGGAAAAGAGCTAGGTTATATATGAAAAATTATTAGGAATCCAGTTATGATGGACCCCAGGCTGAGCTCATCTATCTCCCCAGAAATGTCCTTTTTTCAGCTTTCTTAATCTAATCCCAGGTCCCAGAACTCAGCTGGAAAACAGAACATTATCTTCAATTGATCCTTGTTCAATCCCTCATTCACCACTTGGTTTCATCCTTTTTGATTGTCTCCTCACATCCATCTCCCGGATACTAGGTAATCCAGAGACCAGTAGTCACTCATCAGAATGGCAGTTTTCTCCATCTTCAAATACATATAATAGTTCTCTGTACTGTCAATTCAATTTATTATTCTTAGTATCATTTATTATGATAGTCACACTCTATTTCAAAGTGGTCCCTTTGGTACAGATAGACTTTCAGTATGTTTGCTTCATACCCTTTTTCCTGATTTCCAAATCTAATTTCCAGGGTTCTTACTGTGATAGGTCACATCATTTCCCCAATTTTTCACTCCTCTGGGCATTCAAACCCTTTGACATGTAACTTTGCAGTTTCTCCCACTAAAGGAGAGAGAAACATGAGGAACGAGAAGCAGGAGGAACCACACCCACAGACGCACAGTTGTATAAGAATAGTCGTGGTTGACTGACATTGTTCAAAGAAAGGCTTGGCCCTTGCTCAGCTCCCAGAGGTAACCTCTAAGCCCTTGGAATGCCTGGAGCTCTCATTCTGTTTTGCCCTGCAGTGGAGTATATTTGGCCCTGTCAGCCTACATAAACATCTTCCCCAGCCATCATTGCTACTCCTGTCATAAAAAGCAGGACTTCAAAATGAGACCACTGGGAGCTTGAAGCTTCTCCAGGCTATGCTCCAAGGAGGGAGAACAAGAGTCTGTCTTCAACAAATCCTTCTGATGTCAGCCAAATGTAACTAACATCTGCCTTCCTTCTTATAGATTGTACCCTTGCTACAAAGCAATGAATGTCTTAATTTTAGTAGATGGAGATCTACAAGGACAACTAGAAACAATAACATAAAATATTGGTAATAGAAATACATTGTATTTTCATTTCAATAACAATCTCTACTTTGCTCTTTTCACTGGCTCTGTGCTTACTCTTCTGAGTTACCTTGAATTGCACACTAAACCTTGAGCACCTCATTTATAAGATATGACAATGGTAACTTAAATGGTTGTTAGGAGATCAGTGAGTAAACACATAATATGTACATATAATAATGCCTAGAAATTGTAATATTGTAAATATTCAATAATTATTATTATACATAATAACTATTATTAAACTCATATAATCATTAATCACTCTCTATATGGAAGATAAGCCCCTTAAGATTCCATATATAACTTATGTCTTTGTCCATAATGCTTCTATGCTCCAATCACAGTGCTTAGATTTTTAAATGAGATATTTCATACAAAAAGAACTTTGTCTGACATCTTAAACCTAAGAACAAAAGGAAATAATTGCTCATAAATTTTAAGGAGACCCAAAATTAACTAAAAATAATAGTTGTTCCACCCCCTTAAGCCAAACTTCAGAAACAAAAGTTAAGAGCTGACTCCTATTATCATCAGTAACAGAATAGTTGTTTTTTGATAACCTGCCCATCTACAAACACAAGGAAGTTGGAACAATTGCAGGAATCATCATTTAAAAGCAGCAGAAGAAACTAAGACAGACATAAATTGAGGGAACAAAGTCCCAGAACAAAGAGAAAGGCATGAAGATAATCCTGACAGTTACCCAGCTTTTTCCCTTCAGTGCATCTGTAGACTTTCAGATCAGGGTACAGAGACTGTACAGAAAGAAGTAGCCTCAGGAATGTGGCATCCTCCTTGGGATGGAGACACTTAAACCTAAGTTCAGAGCTGCCAAAACATCCAGGGTTTGAAGTCCTGAAATATTAAGAAAAGGGAAATCGCATGGAAGCAGGCTCACATTCTTGGGGAAGGCCCCTGACTGCTGACTCCTAAACCACACATGTACTGGACAAGAATCTGTATAAAACCAAGTGTAATATGGCTTCTAATCAGCTAAAAAGCTAAACAGAGATTTCAGAAATTTGGTGGTTCTTGGAAGACAAAAGGTGCAATTGAGTGCTAGCTAAGAAGGAAAGGCTGGCAAATAATTCAGGCTTCTAATTGTGACTCCAGAAAGGCTTTACTCCAAAGATAGGCTGAAGTACACTGGCTTGGCTTAATCAGGGTGATCTTATCATTCTGGGTATGTCTTTAATAAGAAAATTAAATTCTATTCTATTGAATAAATAAATTCATCCAGAATTCCTACAAATTGTCATGTGCTATATATCCAACTTTCAGTAAAAATTTACCAAGCATTCCAAGAAATAGAATCATATAACAAGAAAAAGAGAGACAGACAGACAGAGAAAAAGACAAGAGACAGAGAACATAACAATACCAGAAGTGGTCTAGTTATTGGAGCTTTCATGCATGGGTATTTAAATGACTATGATTAATACAATGAAATAAAGAAATGAAAGGAATAAGAATTTCACCAGAGAATTATAGCTTATAAAATAATAGAATAGAAATCCTATATACTAAAAATAATATATCTGGTGGTAAGAGTTTAATGCCAATAAAGTACCAATATAGATAGGCTAACATGCATTAACTAAAGGTGGGAAGGGAATAGCATAAAATAGTCAAAATAATGAATGGAAAATACCTCCAACCAAGAATAGTCTACCCAACAAGTTTATCATTCATAGTTGAAGAAGAGATAAAGAGCTTCACAGGTAAACATCAGTTAAAAGAGTTCACAACTACTAAACCAGCCTTAGAAGAAATGTTTAAATTACTTCTTAAAAAGGAAGAGAAAAGACCCTAAAAAGAAGCAAGAATTTAAGAAAGGGAAAAGTGTCCACTGGTAAACAAACATATAGCAGAAGTAGTAGATCAGTTACATAAAAGCTAGTATGAAGGTCACAAAGACAAAAGTAACAAAATCAATTACATGTAAAAATTTGTTAAGGGAGTCACTTAATAAAAAGGTGTAAAAAAGATATTATGTACATAAAACATGAAGGACAGGAAGTAAGAAATGTAGTGCTGGTGGAATGTGTTCGAACTTAAGTGACCATCAGCTTGTTATAGATGTTATATTCATAGGATATCCTGTAAGAATTCCATGATAACCACAAACCAAAAACTTATAATTAATACACACAAAAGAAAGAGAAGGAAACCCAACCACACACTAAATAAAGTAAAAAAAAAAAACACACACACAAGAGAAGAAAGCAATAGAGAAAGAATAGATCAGAGTAGAACAACAAAGAAACCAGGAAACATTTTTAAAAATGGCAATAAGTACATATATATCAATAATTACATTAAATATAAATGGCCTAAATTCTCCAATCACAAGAAATAGGGTGACTGAATGGATTAAAAACAAGACCTATTCGCTGCCCATGAGAGACTCACTTCAGATCTAAAAACTACAGACTGAAACTGAAGGTTTGGAAAATGATATACCATGCAAACAGGGACAAAGAAAAACATGGAGTTGCAATACTTATACCAGGCAAAGTAGACTTTAAAAAATAAACTAACAGGACAAAAAAAGACATTACACAATGATAAAGGGATCAGTCCAACAAGGGGCTATAACAATCATAAATATCTATGCACCCAACATAGGATCACCTAATATATAAACTAAATACTAACAGATCTAAAGGAAGACATTGAGAGTGACACAATAATAACAGGGGATTTAATGCCCACTTATACATCAATGAATATATTATCCAGACAGATAAAAAAAGGAAACAGTGGCTTTGAATGACACATTAAACCAGATGGTATTAATAGTTATATACAAAATATTCCACAGAAGAATACATTCATCTCAAGTGCACAAGGAATATTCCCCAGAATAGATCACATATTAGGATATAAAAACGTCTCAGTAAATTTAAGAAGATTGAAATTGTATTAAACATCTTTTTAGAACACAGTGGTATGATAGTAGAAAGTAATCACATGAAGAAAACCAGAAAAAATATGCAAACACATGGAGGCTAAACAACATGCTCCTAAATAATCATGGATCAATGAACAAATCAAAGGGGAAATCAAACAATATATGGGGAGACAAATGAAAACAGAAACACAATGCTTCAGAATAGCATGATGCAGCAAGATCAGTTCAAAGAGGGAAGCACATAGCAACACAGGCCTACCTCAAGAAACAAGAAAAATTCCAAATAATCTAATGTCACAACAGAAGGAACTAGAAAAAGAATAACAAAAAAGCCCAGTTAGTAGAACGGGGAATATAATAAAGATCAGAGTGGAAATAAATAAAATAGAGACTGTGAAAACAATAGAAAAAAAAAATCAATGAAACCAAGAGCTGGTTTTTCAAGAAGATAAACAAAAGAGACAAACCTTTACCCACACTTACCAAGAAAAAAAGAGACAGGACACAAATAAAATCATAAATAAAAAAGAAGTTACATCTGACATACAGGAATTCAAATAACTTTTGGAGAATTCTCTAACAAATTATGTGCTAATAAAATGGACAACCTAGAAAAAATGGGTAAATTCCTAGAAATATATAATCTTCCAAGACTGACCTAGGAAGAAACAGAAAATCTAAACAGACTAATAACCAGTAACAAAATTGAACTAGTAATCAAAAAACTCCCAACAAACAAAAGTCCATTACCAGATTACTTCACAGCTGAATTCCACCAAACATTCAGTGATGAGTTAATACCCATCTTTCTTAAAGTATTACAAAAAAATAGGAGAGGACAAAATATTTCCAAACTCATTATATTAGGCTGCTATTCCTCTAACACCAAAACTGGATAAAGACATCACACACAAAAAAAGAAAACTACAGACAAATATCCCTGATGAACACAAATGCAAAAATCCACAGTAAAATATTAGTAAACTGAACTAAAAAAAAAAACCCATAAAAAAGATCATTCTTCAAAAACAAGGGGATCTATTCTAGGGATGGAAAAATGTTACAATATCTGCAAATCAATCAATGTATTATACCATATTAACAAAAGGAAGGACTAAAACTGTTATGATCTTCTCAATAGATACTGAAAAAGCATTTGACAAAATTCAACATCCATTCATGATAAAAACTCTCAACAAAGTATGTATAGAGGGAACATACCTCAACACAGCAAAGGCCATATATGACAAACCCACAGCTAACATCATACTCAATGGTGAAAAGCTGAAAGCTTTTCCTCTAAGATCAGGAATAAGACAAGGATGCTTACTCTCACCACTTGCTTTCAACATAGTACTGCAAGTCCTAGGCACAGCAATCAGACAAGTAAAACAAATAAAAGGCATCCAAATTGGGAAGGAGGGACAGTCAATATTTGCTGATGACATGATACTATATAAATAAAACCCTAAGACTCCATTAAAAATATTAGAATAAATGTATGCAGCAAAGCTGCAGGATACAAAATCAATACACAGAAACCTGTTGTATTCCTATATACTAACAGTGAACTAGCAGAAAGAGAACTCAAGGAAACAATTCCATTTACAGCTTCATTAAAAAGAATAAAAACCTAGGAATAAACCTAACCAAGGAGGTGAAAGACCTGTACTCTGAAAACTATATGACACTGATGAAAGAAATTGAAGAAGACACATAAATGGAACTCTATCCCACACTCATGGGTAGGAAGAATTAATAATGGCCATCCTGCCAAAAGCAATTTACAGATTCAATGAAATCCCTATCAAAATACCAGTGGCAATTTCAGTGAACCAGAGCAAGGAATCTTAAAATTTATATGGAACCACAAAAGACCTTGAATAACTAAAACAATCTTAAGAAGAACAAAGCTGGGAGGAATCACACTCCCTGATTTCAAGCTCTACTACAAAACTAGAGTGATTAAAACAGCACAAGAACACACCCATAGATCAATGGAACAGAATAGAGAGTCCAGAAATAAACCCACATATGTATGGCCAATTCATATATGACAAAGGAGCCATGAATACACAATGGGAAACAGACAGTCTCTTCAATAAATGGTGTTGGAAAAACTGGGTAGCTACATGTAAGAGAATGAAACTAGATCACTGTATTACACCATACAGAAAATTAAACTCAACATGGATTAATGACCTAAATGTGAGCATGAAACCATTAAACTCTTAGAGAAAATCATAGGTGATTATCTCATGAACATCAACATGAGAGATTTCTTATGGATAAATCTTCCTGGACAAGAGAAACCACAGCAAAACTAAGCAAGTGTGACCACATCAAACTAAAAGGTTTCTGCACAGCAAAGGAAACCTTCAACATTTAAAAAGACAGCCTACCATATAGGAGAATATATTTCCAAATGATATATCTGATAAAGGGCTACTATCCAAATATACAAAGAACTCATACAACTCAACACGAAAAAAACAAATAATCCAGTAAAAACTGGGCAGAGAACCTGCATAGACATTTTTCCAAAGAAGTCATACAGATGGCCAACACACACATGAAAAGATGCTCCACATCAGTAGGCCTCAGGGAAATGGAAATTAAACCCACAATAAGGTATCACCTGACACCAGTCAGAATGGTTACTATCCAAAAGACAAGAAATAACAAGAGTTGGCGAGGATGTGGAGAAAAAGAACCCTCCTACACTATTAGTGGGAATGTAACTTGACCTCCTGTGGATAACATAATGGAAGTTCCTCAAAAAATTAAAAATAGAAATATCATATCACCCAGCAATTCCACTTCTATGAATTTATCCAAAGAAAACAAAATCACCAATTCAAAAATATATGTGCGCGCCTATGTTCACTGGAGTATTATTCAGAAGAGCCAAGACATGGAAGCAAACCAAATGCCCATTAACAGATGAATGGACAAAGAAGGGGTAGTTACATGTTTACAATGGAATATTATTCAACCATAAAAAAGGAAATCCTGCCACTTGTGACAACATGGATGAACCTAGATGGTATTATGTTAAGTGAAATAATCCAGGCAGAGAAAGACAAATACCAAATGATTTCACTTATATGTAGAATCTAAAAAACAAAACAAAGAAACAAAAGAAGAAATAGACACATAAATATAAACAACAGACTGTTGGTTACCATAGGGAGGGGATGTGGGGGATAGATGAAACAGGTGAAAAGAATAAAGAGGTAAAAACTGCAAATTGTAAAATATGTTAGTCATAGGAATGAAAGTACAACATAGAGAATAATCAATAATATTGCAATATCTTGGTACGGTAATGGGGACCTACACTTACACTGGCAAGCATCTAGCAAGGCATATAGTTATTGAGTCACTGTGTTGTACATCTAAACCAATATAACATTGTATATCAACTTTATTCCAAAGAAAATAAAGCCAAAATAAAGATGCTTTCAGGCATTCACTGCGAAAAATTATCATGAGAAAAAAGTGATAAAAAATTACTAAATGGAGCACTTACATAAAAATAAAAGAGCCAAGATGATTTTCCCAGAAAACGTAGAAAAAGAATAAACAGCAGCAGTGGAATGGGTAATCATGTGGGTAATATTTTTTTAAATATTGGCTTTTTATAAGAGTATTAATATTGGTGTATTTAAAATATGTAGAATAAAATATTTACCACAGGAACAGGAAAGGAAAGGAGATTCAGAGGTTTTAAAGTGTTTGAAAGTCCTTGTATGATGCAGCAACTAATAAAAGTATGAATTTAAGGCAATAAATAATACAGCATTTTCCAGTGTAAATATCCAGTGTACATTGTAAAGCACATATATTATTTTAGATATTTTATAGCCACATTTCAAAAAAGGTAAAAAGAAAGAGGTTAAATTAATTTTAATAATACGTTCTGTTTAATCTTCTACATCAAAATACTATTTCATTATGTGCTCAATGTAAAAATTAGTAATAGATATTTTAGATTATTTTGTTAATGCCAAATATTTTAAATCCAGTGTATATTTTACAACACATCTCAACTCAGCACATTTCAAATGATCCATGTTGCACGTTTCCAGTGGCTGTCAGTTTGAATGATGGACCTCAACTATACCAGGGATGGAAATAGTAATTGGAGGGTCAGTACTAGAAAATACATTTAAAAATGAATAATTCACCAGTTAGTAGAGTGAAAAAAAATGAAAAAATACACCATAATTGCTTAACACAAAAGAAATTTTAAAAAGGAGAAATAGGTCAAATAAAAGACAAGAAAAATGGCAAGATGGTTGATTTAAATTCAGCTGTACTTACACTGCATTGAATATAAATAGAGTAAGCACCTTAATCAAAAGACAATGCCAGCTTGATAAAATATAAAACCCAACTGTATGCTACCTACACGAGAAACTAAGTATAAACACATCGGAAATGTTTAGGTAAAATGGAAAACATGTGCCATGCCAGCTGTAAGCAAAGGCGCTAACACATTACTAACATAAAAATTTTAAGGCAAGAATTATTACTGGATGTGGAGATATATTTTAGAATGATGAATAGATAAAATTTACAAGAAATGTAACATTCCTAAATTTGTATTCATTTTTGCAGTTTGAAAGGGAGTTGGAGACACATAGTCTGGGCAAGGTGATGCAGATTTGGTTTTCCCCACTCCTCACAATGTACAATTTTAAATCTTGGAAATAATGCAAGAGGCAGCCAAATGAGTACTCTGAAAGACAGGAAGACAAAGGTGAACTTGGTAGGGACTCAGACTGAGGGAAGGGCCTGACCCTGATGCCCCTCTGATTTCACAGACCTGAGACTCCCCTCTCCTACCAGAGACACCAGGTGGCCAGACAGACTGGCAAAAGGGATCTCACCACAGCGCCCTGAGAAGACTCTCCATCCACAGCAGCTGGAGAACGCTTGACCCTATGTAGAGGCATCACATGTGCTGGCCTGAGAAAGCCCTCTTTACCCCTCAGGCAGTGTCAGCAAGGAGGAGTGGGAGCCCCAGCAGCACCAGATAAACTGAGCAGATCAAAGATTAAGCTCTCACAGGACTCACTGCCCACAGAAGTAGGACAAGACCTGCAAGCTAAACCTAAACAGGGAGACTACCTGCTAAAAGAGGAAATGTATGTAGGATCAGAATCTCAGTACAACAGAAACATGTCCAGGATGCACTTGAACATCATCAGTCATACCAAGAACCAAGAAAATCCCAACTTGAATAAATCAGGAGAGACAATCAGCTGATGCCACTGACATGACACAGATATTAGGAATGTCTGGTGAGTATTTTAAAGCAGCCATTCCAAAAATGCTTCAGTGAGCAATTAAAAATTCTCTTGAAACAAATTAAATGCTAGAAAATCTCAACAAAGAAATAGAAGATATAAAAAAAATGGAAATAAAAAATTCAAAATATAATAACAGAAATGTTAAAACCTCTTGGATGGGCTCCTTAGTGGAGTAGAGGTGACATAGAATAGAGTCAGTGGACTTGAGAAAAGATTAACAAAATTTGCCCAATCTGAAGAGAGAGAAAATAGACCAGAAAAAAAAAGTGATGGGATGTTTAAGGACATGTGGGGCAGTATTAGAAGACTCAACATTCCTATTTAAAGGAATAATGGCTGAGAACTTCATAAATTTGGCAAAATACATAAACCTTACAAATTTAAATATCTGTGTGATATCAGTTAGGGTAAATCCAAAGAATCTACACCAAGGCACATCATAATTAATCTTCTAAAAACTAAAGACAGTGAAAAAACATGAAGGAGCCAGAAATAAATGACATAATACCTGTAAGAGAACAGTAACTGGTATGACAGTAGGTTTCCCAGCTTAAGACCATAGAAACCAGAAGAGTGACATACCATTTTCAAATGATATTAAGGCCTGTCAGCCATGAATTCTCAATGCAGTGAACCTACCTGTAAGGAATAAAGAAGAAATAAAAACATTCCACATGAAGGAAAACGTGAAGAGTTTGTCACTAGAAGACCTACGGTCAGAGACTTGCTTAAGGAATATCCTTGAACAAAAAGGAGAATGATAGAAGATACTGAAGATAGAGGAACAACAACAAAAAGCAAAACCACAGGTCCATACAACAAACTATCCGCTTCCTCATGAGTTTTATTTATGGGATTTGATGATTGAAAGAAAAATCACAATATCATCTGATACTCCAGATGATGATATTAAAAGTGGAAATGGTAAAAAAATTTCACTAGAAGTAAGGTTTCCACACCACTCACAGTGGTGCAATACGATGTCTGTAGACGGTCATACATCTCATGTGGTACATGAAATACCTAGAACAACACCAAAAAATAAACTATAACAGAGACTATAAATAAATCAACATTGAATCCAAAAATTAATAAACAAATGTTCAAGTAATCCACAGGAGACAGGAAAAGGGAAACAGGAATGAGAAACAAATGGATCCAACAAAAAAGAAATAATAACATGGCAGACTTAAGCTCTCCTGCAGCGATAATTACCCTAAAGGTAAATGGTCTGATTACACCAACTGAGACAGAGGTTTTCAGAGTGCATAAACAAACCAAATCCAGGTATCTGTTATTTACAAGACGTTCAGTTCAAATTCAAAATAAGTCGATTGAAAGTAAAAGAATGGAAAAAGATATACCATGCAAACGCAATCCAAAAAATACCAGTTGCCTTAATTGTGTTTGAATTTTTTAACATTGAAATTCCTCTGTGGCATTTATAATTTAAATGTGTTTTAAGAAGTTGATATTACACAGACTTTAGTAACTTCAGCTATATGCTTAAAAATTCAAATGTTTCTGCCTTTCCAGATGCTATTCAGAGTTGAGGAAAATTATAAACTTATTAACTCAACCAGCTCTGTTAAGTTTAAAATTTCAAAAATTATGTTAAAGGCAGTCCCAAATAACATTTTGATGGTTTATATGGGCTCCAGGTTCTACTTAAAAATTATCAGTGTTGTGTACTGCATACATAGATGGATATTATCAACTCTTAAAGAGGAATACTGACATTTTATTTCTTCAAAAATAAAAAGTAATAACCAGTAATAATATATTTGCCTCTCTAATGATGTATTTCTTGAGCCTTTAGATGTTTTCTAATGACTGGTAAAACTCTTGTAGACAAAAAGTGCTGACAAAAATAAAGGAAGAGTAGAGAAATCTGTAGTCATAATTACAGATTTAAATAATATTCTTAGCAAATGAAAGAACAAGAAAGTAATATCAGAAATAATATAAAATATAAGAATAATATTAATAAGTTGATATAACTAATATGCCTAAAATTTGTACACAATTCCAAAGAAGACAGGTTTTTTCCATGTGCATGTTTATTAAAATTGATCAAGTGCTAAGCCACAAAGAACTCTCAAAAAATTCAGATTTTAGTCTGACCACAGGAAAATTAATGTGTTAAGATACAATTTAAAACAACTTACATTTTTTAAAAGTTAACAATAATTAATGTTTAATAAAATAACTAGAAAAATCCCAAATGTTTAGAACTTAAACAATACACTAATAAATATTTCATGGGCTAAACAAGAAATCATAATAGAAGATTTTGCTTCAAACTTAATGAAATTGAGAGTATAACATATCCAAACCTGTGGAATGGATTTAAACTACAAAAAAACATATTTAAAATTTTTTAACAAAATGAAAATCAATGATCTAAAATTCAACAAATGGATAATGTGATCAACTGATTTATGAAAAAGACAATGTTGCAATGCTATGAGGCATGGTAATCTTTATCAATAACAGGACTGGGTCAACTGGTTATCTCTACACACAAAAAAAACAATCCTTCACACCCAGCTGTCACACACAAGCCATGCGCTTCACAACACACACACACAAATTCTATTCTACATGTATTATTATCTAAATGTGAAGATTAAACCAATACTAATAAAGCTTCTAGATAGCATGTAGAATAGCTTCATTGCCTTAGAGTAGGCAGGGATTTCCTAAGCAGCATACAAAAAGCTACCTGTAAAGCAAACGACTGATACGTTGAACTTTTCTAAATCAATAATCACTCTCCATCAGAAGATACCACTGAGAGAGCGAGTACATAAGACACGCTTAGGACAAGATATTGGAAGTGCATGTATCTTACAACGGATTCACATCCAAAATAAAAATACTCCTACTAAGCAAAACGGTAAAGAAAGGCAAATTGAATATGGGGAAAACACAGTAATTTTGGAAAAGAGGCTACCACGCAGCTGTATCAACAACTTCACCCTGGACAAGGTGTGGTGAGAGCTCTGCAGGTCCAGAGACAGAATCTGAAAAGAGTTTTGCAGTTCTATCAGGCTCAGTTCCGAGGGAGGGCACAACATGCCACACCACGCAGAGCTACTGGGGCTTGGGGACACCAGGTTGGTCAGGAAGCACAGGGAGAATGGAGAAGTCATTCTCAAACACGTTTGGTGTGGTTTCTGCAGGATAAGACAGTGGACAGGTGACCAGACTTCACAACAGCTAATTTGAATACCTTCAACCGGCTCTGGGGCAGAGCCCTGTCTGGTTGTCTGGTACCTGGCCCTAAGCCTAATAGGGCTTAACATATGAGAGACAGGTGAGAAGATGAGTGGGGGTGTGGACCTCAGCCACCAGGAATAGGAGCTGAGTGGCCTCTAGCCAGGACCTTGAAACCGGGTCAAGACAGAATTTTTTTTCAAATCATTACAATGTCCAGTACACATTTGGAAATATATTCAACATCATTACTGTCAGGAAAATGTTATTCAAGCCACAATATGATAACATTACACAGCCTAAGTCAGAGCTAACATTTACAAAACCTGATGATGTCAAGTATAGGAAGAATGTGAGATAGTGAAACTTTCAGCTACTTCTAGTAGGGGAAGAATAGGTGCCATCTCTGAGCAAATGTATAACTAGCTACTTAGCATGACATTTATGCATGCACTATGACAACTCTTCCACCCAATGTAAATGTACCCATATGGTAACCAAGCATCATTACAAGCATTAACAGAAGTACCATTTCAATGGTAAGACTATGGGAATTATCTGAATGCCTATTAGTAGTTGAGTATATTAAATGCATCTTAGTCTACCTACACAATGGAATGCCATAAAGCAAAGAAACACATTAACCTGCCAAAAATATGTAGTCCCATAGGAAATTTCGCATAGTGTGGTGAAAAAAAGATAAAAATAGAACAGAAAGAATATCCAGACAGAGACAATTAAAGTTGCTGAGGAAAAGAGTGTAGGATACCCTGCAAGCATGCCCACAACTCTGCACATTGATAAGAAGGTCCAATTTCAAAGTAGGAAAACAAGTTTTTGGAGAAAGATATTGTGTTAGGTTACAGAGAAGGGAACTTAAAAGTGCCTCTGTGAAATGTAGGTGGACATGTCCAGCAGAGAGCAGAATATATGGTGGCTGAGATAGAGAATAAATGATATCTTCAGGGGGGCCTCAGAATTTGAAGAAAAGGACAAGGAAGTAGACTGTGGAACATTGATATTCAAGGGGAGGCAGATTAAAGTGAGCTGGAAGAGCAGATTAAAAATCACGAGAGAAGGAGGAAAACTAAAAGTTAAAAAAAAGAGATGCCATGGAGTTCAACCCAAGAGGGAACTCTTTTTTACCTATCTTATGCCACACTGCAATTTGGGGCAAGTTATTTGACATGTCTAATATTCGTTATGAGAGTTGAAATAGTTAATATAAATCAAATACTCAGAACCCTTAAGTATATAATGTAAATATAACTCAGTAAACATAACAGAACTACAGAAGGTGCTATAACAACTAGCAGAGCCCCCTTTCATGCTTTTCTTTCCACCCAAGCAAAGCCCTGTACTGGTTGGGTGGACATCAGGAACAGCTGGCACAGGGCTGCAAGGAGGCAGGGGGGGCAGAGTGCAGATTGAACATTTACCTCTGAAAGGCTCTCATGAAATGTGATTTCTGCTTAAAGTAATTTATTCATGTGATGAACAATCTAAATTAGAAATAAGTGCACATATTCTGTACAAAAATTAGATGTTCTGTTTCTAAGCTCACGTTTTATAATCGGTTGAAGCACGTAGAGGTAGCTTTACAAATGTAATAAAAACACAAATGTTGTGTATAATTGTAACATACTGGCCCATTATGCAAATGGATATACTGAGAGGGATAAAAGATAGTGGTGTGAGAGGTGAAACAGAAACCTCCTCCCAAAACCACATATAATATGAAAATATAGATAATACAACTAATCCTGAAAGAGCAACAGGAAAGAAGGCTGCACCAGACTGCCTACACCTGGAGAAAAGAACAGACCTCATGGAATAGGGTAACGTAAAAGCCATGATCCAGTGGGACCAAAGCCCTTCCCCCACCCCAGCTCACCAGTGGGAGGAAAAGAAATGGAGTGGGGAGGCCATGCAGGCCTAGGACTGCTGAAGAGCCAGCCCTGGAGATCTGCTCTGGGAGCACAAACCTACATTACATGGTGCTCTGGAGATTAGTGGGGTTGGAAAGCTAAGATAGGTAGAATACTCAGAGAGACTGAGATTTCACCCACTTGTGGAAAACAGGGATACACATCCAGGCACTCTGGGACAAAAGAGAGGTGGGCAGTCTGGGACACTTCCTAACAGCAGGAGGGCTGCTAAAGGGGCAAGGACTGCAGAGAACTTTCTGCTCAGGAGAAAGGACAGGTGGACAAAATTGTCCAGGTGCACTCTGTCCAGTAGGTTGGGAACTTTCAAGAGCTTCAGGAGCTTCAGGCACTCGATCCCCCTGGCAGGCTATGCAGCTCTGAGGCCCCCCACTGTGATATGCAGCCTGTAACACGTTCCTCACAGCCAGCACCAGCTTGCAAATTGGCTGCCCCTGCCTTTGTGCCAGCCCAGCCAGAGGGAGGCCCCACCTACAGCAACTATAATTACAAAGCATAGAGGCTTCTACTTGCATGTTTGGCCCACTGGCCCTGGCAGAGGAGACAGGCACTATAGCGGGGAAGCAGGAAAGACCTATTTCCTCCCAAAAGGCATCAGCATCACTAGCCTGTGACCCCCACCATCGCTCCAGAGGCTGAGCAGGTCCAGAGAGTAGGGCTTCTGGGCACTAGGGGGCGACACATACAACTATGAAACATCAAATGAACCTGGTTCAAACCAAAATCCCACAAACACCAGAAAGGGGGGGCCAAGTGAAATTGAATTTATCAATCTTCCTGAGATTAAAATAAAAATCATTAATGTGCTCACAGAGCTACAGAAAAATATTCAAGAACTCAGGGGAGAATTCAGGAATAAGATTCAATCATTAAAGAATACAGTATCTGAAATGAAACTTGCAATTGAGGGATTTAAAAGCAGATTAGATGAAGTAGAGGAGATATTAAATGAAATAGAAATTAGAGAACAGGAATACAAAATAGCTGAGGCACAGAGAGAAAAAAGATCTCTAGCAATGAAAGAATATTGAGAGAACTGTGTGACCAATACAAACGGAACAATATTCACATTATAGGGGTACCAGAAGAAGAGAAACAGGGATAAAAAGTGTCTTTGAGGAGGTAATTACTGAAAACTTCCCCAATCTTTTGAAGGAGATTGTCTCTCAGTCCATAGAGGTGCACAGATCTCCCAACACAAGGGACCCAAGGAAGACAACATCAAGACATATAATAATTAAAATGGCAAAGATCAAGGATAAGAACAGAGTATTAAAAGCAGTCAGAGAAAGAAAAAAAAATGATCACATACAAAAGAAAACCCATCAGTCTATCATCAGATTTCTCAACAGAAACCTACCAAGAATACTCTACCTGGCAAGATTATCATTTAAATTTGAAAGAGGAATTAAACAATTTCCAGATAATCAAAAGCTGAGAGAATTTACCTCCCACAAATGATCTCTACAGTTTGGAGGGACTCCTATAGATGGAGGTGGTCCTAAGGCTAAGTAGCTGTCACTAGAGGAAATAAAACCACAGTAAAGAAAGTAGAACACACAAAAGACCCAAAATAGCCAAAGCAATCCTAAAAAGGAAGAATAAAGCAGGGGGATTATGCTCCCCAACTTCAAGCTCTACTACAAAGCCACAGTAACCAAGACAATTTTGTACTGGCACAAAAACAGACCCACAGACCAGTGGAACAGAATAGAAAATCCAAAGATTAACCCAAACATCTATAGTCAATTAATATTTGATCAAGGAGCCTTGGATATACAATGGGGAGATGACAGCCTCTTCAGCAGCTGGTGTTGGAAAAACTGGACAGCTACATGTAAGAGAATGAAACTGGACTACTGTCTAACCCCATACACAAAGGTAAACTCAAGGTGGATCAAAGACTTGAATGTAAGTCATGAAACCATAAAACTCTTAGAAAAAAACATAGGCAAAACTCTCTTGAATTTAAATATGGGCAACTTTTTCTTGAACATATTTCCTCGGGTTAGGCAAACAAAAGCAAAAATGAACAAGTGGGACTATATCAAACTAAAAATTTCTGTACAGCAAAGGACAACATCAGTAGAACAAAAAGGCATCCAGTATGGGAGAATATATTCATAAATGACGTATCCAATAAGGGGTTGACAACCAAAATACACAAACAGCTCACATGCCTCAACAACCAGAAAGCAAATAAGCCAATTAAAAAGTGGGCAGAGGATATGAACAGACAATTCTCCAAAGAGGAAATTCAGATGGCTAACAGGCACATGAAAAGATGCTCCACATCGCTAATTATCAGGGAAATGCAAATTAAAAACACAATGAGATATCACCTCACACCAGTTAGGATGGCAACATCTAAAAGACTAGGAACAACAAATGCTAGCATGGATGTTGAAAAATGGGAACCCTCCTACAGTGCTGATGGGAATGTAAGTTAGTTCCACCATTGTGGAAAGCAATATGGAGGTTCCTCAAAAACTAAAAATAGAAATAATATTTGACCCAGGAATTCCAATCTTAGGAATTTACCCAAAGAAAACAAGTTCTCAGATTCAAAAAGACATATGCACCCCTATGTTTATTGCAGCACTATTTACAAAACCCAAGATATGGAAGCAACTTAAGTGTTCATCAGTAGATGAATGGATAAAGAAGAAGTGGTACATATACACAATGGAATACTATTCAGCCATATGAAAGAAACAAATCCTACCATTTGCAACAACATGGATGGAGCTAGAGGGTATTATGCTCAGTGAAATAAGCAAGGCGGAGAAAGACAAGTACCAAATTACTTCCCTCATTTGTGGAGTATAACAGCAAAGCAAAACTGAAGGAACAAAACTGCATCAGACTCACAGACTCCAAGAAGGGACTAGCGGTTACCAAAGGGGGGGGGGGGCGCGCAGGAGGGCAAGTGCTGAGGTAGGGAGAGGGGTATTGAGGAGTATTATGATTAGTACACATGGTATGGGGGGGATCATGGGGAGACATTGTATCACAGAGAATACAAGCAGTGACTCTATAGCATCTTATTATGCTGATGGACAGTGACTTCAGTAGGACATGGGGGGGGACTTGATAATATGGGTGAATGTAGTTACCACACTGTTTTTCATGTGAAACCTTCATAAGAGTGTATATCAATGATCTTAATAAAAATAAAATATAACAATAAAAAAGAAAATCCATTCACAAAATAATGTACTTACCACATAATTCAATTTATAGTAAATTAAAACAAAAGAAAAGCTACCTTGTGGTGGTAGACATCAATCATTAATTATCTTTGGGGGCTTAATGAAAGGGAGAGGTCATGAGTTTCTCAGGTGCTGACAATGTTCTATATTTTGATCTAGATGATAGTTACAATGGTATGTTTAGTTTGGAAATTAAATTAGTGAGGTGTATAATCAAGATTTGCTAACTCAATTGAATGTATGTTTTACTTCAACAAACATTAAAAAGAAAAGACTACACTCATTCTGGGGTTATCTTGAACAGAAAACTGCCAGAATCCCACTGAATATATCAAATGTAAGTATAATCTAGATAGAGACTAAGCTTAAAGGGAACTTCAAGATATCTATGAGGAAAAGCATAAATTAATAATATAAATGGTAATTACCCTTTATGAATACCGGTCATTTTGCATACATTATTTTATTTGCTTCTTGCAATAATACTATGAGATAGTCAAAACCATTCCCATGACACATATGAGATAACCGAGACTGAAATAAATTTCATAACCTCTCCTAGTTTATACCACTGGTCATAAATGAATGTGAATTGAGACATGCTTTATTCTAGGTCCTATGATATTACACAGTAATGTCTCCTTTATAATAATTGCCCTGAACTGAAGAAAGTCCCACCCATCCTGTTGGAAAGAAGCTTGGAATTCACAGTATATAACATGCTCCTGGACAAGGGAAAGAGCTAGTGTTGTCAGATAAAATGTGGGATCTCCAATTAAATTTGAATTTCAGATTCACAGTGAATAATTTTTAGTGTAAGTATGCCCTCATGCAATATTTGGGACACATTAAGCATATAATTATACCATCAAGTATATACTTAAAAAACCTGTTGTTCATCTGAAATTCAGATTTAACTGGACCTCTTATATTTTTATTTGCTAAGCATGGAGACCTTTGTTAAGGCACTGCTGACGTTAGGGACTGGATAATTCTTTGCTGGGGTGGGGGGAGCTGTCCTGTATATTACAGAATGTATATCAGCACTCTTGTTTTCTACCCACTAATTGCCACAAGCATCCACTACATTACCACATGGCCACTGGCTTGGGGGAGGCAAACATCCCAAAGTTGAGAACCACTGCATTAGGAAAAGCCATGGAAGAACCTATTCTCTTGACGTTGTTAGGCAGGAAAATAAATATGAGCATGGTGGAAAGAGAATAAGGCTAGGAAAGCCCACTAAAAAGACCCAGAGTTAATCAGTTAATGTTCAAAAACTAGGAGCAACTTGGCCTAGAATGTTTGAATATTCCCCAGATAAAGGAGGATACCTCAGCATAGCCCATGTCTTTATTGTGTTAATCATGCTGGCCCAGCTTATTTTTTTAACTTTACTTATATGCTGTTCTTTCTCCTTTGGCCCTAATCAAGTAATTTGCAACCTAGGCAACTAATTTAGCAAGCAGGCCCAGCTTTAAACATAGTAAAAGGCAATAAGGATTGCATCTTAAAGATAAGATGCATTTTAATATACAGGAAGTTAAGAAGTAAGATTCTTAACTTACTCTTTAGCAAACAGACAATAATTCAGTCCACCTTGGGGGCTGGGCAGGCGGTCTTGTTTGATATGCTCCCACACCAAGAGCCAGTATCCCAGGGAGAAACACGAACAGTAAATTCCTTGTGTTAAGTTCATTTAAAATATTCGGAAACCAATTAACAATCTGCAACCCCAGCCCTTAGTCACATTACTGACAAATCCTTAAAAGGAGGAACCCCCAACCTCTCATGGCGCTCCTCCCTCTGAGGTTGCCCGCACTTTCTAAGTGTGTAACCTTTTAACTTTAAACTCTTTCTTTTCAACCTTTCAGGGCACGTTCCTCTCTCTGAGGTTGCCCGCGCTTTGTAAGTGCATCTTTGACTTTTCCTAACCTTTTAGGGGTGCCTCTTCTCTGGGGCAGCCCACACCCCCTTTCTCCAAGTGTGCATTCAATATCCGGTTCCAAAAAAGCAAGAACAATACAAAACAGCAGTATTTCCTCTGGCTGTTGCCCTAGGCAGCAAATGCATGTTCTCTGCATACTAAACACACTCATTCAGCAAAAATTACTGAGTATCTCTTACGTGTTCTCAATGCATTTTAATTGGCTCAACACTTACTCAGGAAATTAAGTCAAAATCAGTATAATCCTGGGAATATGGCGTCTTGAACGGACTAGCAGAAAAATTCCTCCCAACATTATATTTATTCACGAAAATACAGCAAATACAACTATCCCTAAAAGAGAGACCAGAATACACAGGAAAGTGCACAGCGTACAGCTACACCTGTGAGAACTTGGCAGCCGGTGAGACGGACGGGCGGCGATCCGGTGGGACCGAGCGCTCCCCCCCCCAGAGCTCCAGCGGCCAGACACGCCGGACAGAGGACTCGGCATCCGGCGAGGCGGGACGAAAACACGATCCAGTGAGACGAGAGCGCCCCTGCACCCCAGCACTCCGACGGGAGTCTCGGCAAGGCGGGTAAGGTACGGAGCCGCGAGCAGACCGAGCGCTCCTCTCCCCCAGCGCTCCGGCGGGAGGAGAGAATTCAGAGCCGGGAGCCAGGGGAAGTCTGAGCCCCGAGCGCCCCTCCACCCCAGCACTCCGGCGGGAGTTCCGGCAAGGCGGGTAAGGTACGGAGCCGCGAGCGGACCGAGCGCCCCTCTCCCCCAGCGCTCCGGCGGGAGGAGAGGATTCAGAGCCAGGAGGGAGTGGAGATCTGCGGTGTAGCGGAGATTGGAGGGACAGAGGGCACAGGGTCCCAGCCGGGAACGTGCAAGTTGCCCGCGGCAGGCTCCGGGAAGGAAAAAGAAAGGAGAAAAAGGGGAAGAAAAGCGCGCGCTCTACCCCAGCGGTCTTAAAGAGACAGGAGCTCAGTAGAGGGGCCGGATAGCCCCGCGAACTGAGCCCAGCACGCTGGGAGTCCTGGGGAGCTTTGGACCCCGTAGCTGGCGACTGGGAAAGAGTGCCCGCCATTGAGACCCTCACGGAGATCAACAGCTTCCCATTGTTTCCAACCCAGCTAGAACTATAGTGGCGCTGGAATAGTGGAGCAACAGCGCCACCTACAGCACTCGCGCAGAACCCACGCCCGGTGGCTTTTTTTTTTTGTTGTTTTTTTTTGTTTTTTCTCCCCTTTCTTTTCCTTTTTTTCTTTCCCTCTCTTTCAACAGCCTCCCATCCATTCTCACCCGGCCACAGATTTAAAGGGCCGTGTGGAGCGACGTGGCCGCGGCTCTGGAATAGCGGAGCAATAGCGCCACCTACAGCATTCGCACAGAAACCACCCCGGTGGGCTTTTTGGTGTTTTTTTTTTGTTTTGTTTTGTTTTGTTTTGTTGTTGTTCTTGCTGTTTTCTTTTAGGTGTTGCTGCCTTTTCTTTTTCTTTCTTTTCTTTTCCCTTCTCTCTCTCTCCTTATACTTTTATATTATTAGTAGAAATCTCTTTTTTTTCTTGTCTCTCCTTTCTTATCTCTCCTTGCTACCAACAACCAATTCTACAGTCATGAGAAGACAGAAGAATATGATACAGACAAAGCTTCAGACAAACACCACGCCAGAGAAAGAATCTGGAGAAATGGACATTCACAGTCTTCCAGAAAAAGAATTCAGAATAAAAGTCATAGCCATGCTGACAGATCTACAGAAAAATGTGCAAGAGCTGAGGGAGGAAGTGAGGGAAGTGAGGAAAGACAATGCAGAAATGAAACAAGCCATCGAAGGGCTCAACAGCAGATTGAATCAGGTTCAAGACACGATCAAGGAATTACAAGACAGGGACCAGGAATACAAAGAAGCTGAGGCAGAGAGAGATAAAAGGATCTCTAAGAATGAAAGAATATTAAGAGAACTCTGTGACCAATCGAAGCGGAGCAATATTCGCATTATAGGAGTACCAGAGGAAGAAGAGAGAGAAAAAGGGATAGAAAGTGTCTTTGAAGAAATAATTGCCGAAAACTTCCCCACGCTGGGGAAGGAAATAGTCTCACAGTCCACGGAAGCCCACAGATCTCCCAACACAAGGGACCCAAAGAAGACAACACCAAGACACATAATAATCAAGATGGCAAAGATCAAAGACAAGGACAGAGTATTAAAGGCAGCTAGAGAGAGGAAAAAGATCACCTACAAAGGAAAACCTATCAGACTGTCATCAGACTTCTCAACAGAAACCTTACAGGCCAGAAGAGAATGGCATGATATATTTAACGTAATGAAACAGAAGGGCCTCGAACCAAGAATATTGTATCCAGCACGATTATCATTTAAATATGACGGAGGGATTAAACAATTTCAAGATAAAAGAAAGTTGAGAGAATTTGCCACCCATAAACCACCACTACAGAATATCTTAAACGGACTGATCTAGAAGGGAACATCCCTAAGACTAAAAAGATGTCACCAGAGAAAATAAAAGCATAGCAAAGAAAGCAGACCACCCAAATACTAACTAAAGGCAAAGAATAAAACACCTAATATATAAAGAAAAGAGGAGGAAGAATAGGAAGGGAGAGATAAAGAAACATCAGACGGCGCACACAATAACTTAGCAAGAAAGTTAAGTTAGATTCTTAGATAGTAAAGAAGCAACCCTTGAACCTTTGGTAACCACGAATCTAAAGCCTGCAATGGCAATAAGTACATATCTATCAATAATCACCCTAAATGTAAATGGACTGAATGCACCAATCAAAAGACACAGAGTAACAGAGTGGATAAAAAAGCAAGACCCATCTATATGCTGCTTACAAGAGACTCACCTTAAACCCAAAGATATACACAGACTAAAAGTGAAGGGATGGAAAAAAATATTTCAAGCAAACAACAAAGAGAAAAAAGCAGGTGTTGCAGTACTTGTATCAGATAAAATAGACTTCAAAATGAAGAAAGTAGCAAGAGATAAAGATGGACATTACATAATGATAAAGGGGTCAGTCCAACAAGAAGATATAACCATTATAAACATATATGCACCCAACACAGGAGCATCAGCATATGTGAAACAAATACTAACAGAAGTGAAGGAGGAAATAGACAGCAATGCAATAATTCTAGGAGACTTTAACACGCCACTCACTCCAAAGGATAGATCAACCAGGCAGAGGATAAGTAAAGACACAGAGGCACTGAACAACACACTAGAACAGATGGACCTAACAGATATCTACAGAACTCTGCACCCAAAAGCAGCAGGATACACATTCTTCTCAAGTGCACATGGAACATTTTCCAGAATAGACCACATTCTAGGCCACAAAAATAACCTCAGTAAATTCAAAAATATTGAAATCTTACCAACCAACTTCTCAGATCACAAAGGTATAAAATTAGAAATAAATTTCAGAAAGAAATCAAAAAGGCTCACAAATACATGGAGACTTAACAACATTCTCCTAATGAATCAATGGGTTAACGACCAAATCAAAACAGAAATCAAAGAATATATGGAGACTAATGACAACAACAACATAAAGCCACAACTTCTGTGGGACGCAGCGAAGGCAGTCTTAAGAGGAAAGTACATTGCAATCCAGGCCCATTTAAAGAAGGAAGAACATTCCCAAATGAACAGTCTAAGGACACAATTATTGAAATTGGAAAAAGAAGAACAAATGAGGCCCAAAGTTACCAGAAGGAGAGACATAATAAAGATCAGAGAAGAAATAAATAAAATTGAGAAGAATAAAACAATAGAAAAAATCAATGAAACCAAAAGCTGGTTCTTTGAAAAAATAAACAAAATAGATAAACCCCTAGCCAGACTCATTAAGAGAAAAAGAGAAACTACACACATAAACAGAATCACAAATGAGAAAGGAAAAATAACGACGGACCCCACAGAAATACAAAGAATTATAAGAGAATATTACGAGCATCTATATGCTAACAAGCTGCAAAACCTAGAAGAAATGGACAACTTCTTAGAAAAATACAGCCTTCCAAGACTCACCAAGCAGGAAACAGAAAAACTAAACAGACCAATCACCAGCAATGAAATTGAATCGGTAATCAAAAAATTACCCAAGAACAAAAGCCCTGGACCGGATGGATTCACCTCTGAATTCTACCAGACATATAGAGAAGAAATAACACCCATTCTCCTTAAAGTTTTCCAAAAAATAGAAGAGGAGGGAATACTTCCAGACTCTTTCTATGAAGCCAGCATCACTCTAATACCAAAACCGGGCAAAGACCTCACTAAAAAAGAAAATTACAGACCAATATCCCTGATGAATGTTGATGCAAAAATACTCAACAAAATATTAGCAAACCGAATTCAAAAATATATCAAGAGGATCATACACCATGATCAAGTGGGATTCATCCCAGGGATGCAAGGATGGTACAACATTCGAAAATCCATCAACATCATCCATCACATCAATAAAAAGAAGAACAAAAACCACATGATCATCTCCATAGATGCTGAAAAAGCATTTGACAAAATTCAGCATCCATTTTTGATTAAAACTCTCAACAGAATGGGTATAGATGGCAAGTACCTCAACATCATAAAGGCCATATATGACAAACCCACAGCTAACATCATACTTAACAGCGAGAAGCTGAAAGCTTTTCATCTAAGATCGGGAACAAGACAGGGGTGCCCACTCTCTCCACTGTTATTCAACATAGTACTGGAGGTCCTAGCCACGGCAATCAGACAAAACAAAGACATACAAGGCATCCAGATTGGTAAAGAAGAAGTCAAATTGTCACTATTTGCAGATGATATGATACTGTACATAAAAAACCCTAAAGACTCCACTCCAAAACTACTAGAACTAATATCTGAATTCAGCAAAGTTGCAGGATACAAAATTAACACACAGAAATCTGTTGCTTTCCTATACACTAATGATGAGCTAACAGAAAGAGAAATCAGAAAAACAATTCCATTCACAATTGCTCCTAAAAGAATAAAATACCTAGGAATAAACCTAACGAAGGAAGTGAAAGACCTGTACTCTGAAAACTACAAGACACTCCTAGGAGAAATTAAGGAAGACACTAACAAATGGAAATGCATCCCATGCTCTTGGCTAGGAAGAATCAATATTGTCAAAATGGCAATACTACCTAAAGCAATCTACAGATTCAACGCAATCCCTAT
>JAQQAC010012171.1:10689885-10854210 GCA_029783875.1 Phataginus tricuspis | reverse complement strand
AATAGAAATACCATTTGACCCAGGAATCCCACTCCTAGGAATTTACCCCAAGAATGCAGCAGCCCAGTTTGAGAAAGACACATGCACCCCTATGTTTATTGCAGCACTATTTACAATAGCCAAGAAATGGAAGCAACCTAAGTGCCCATCAGTAGATGAATGGATTAAGAAGATGTGGTACATATACACAATGGAATATTACGCAGCAATAAGAAAGAAACAAATCCTACCATTTGCAACAACATGGATGGAGCTAGAGGGTATTATGCTCAGTGAAATAAGCCAGGCCGAAAAAGACAAGTACCAAATGATCTCACTCATATGTGGAGTATAAGAACAAAGAAAAAATAAAAATAAATAAAAAAATGAAGGAACAGAACAGCAGCAGACTCACAGAACCCACGAATGGACTAACAGTTACCAAAGGGAAAGGGACTGGGGAGATGGATGGGAAGGGAGGGATAAGAGGGTAAAAGGGGCATTACGATTGGCAGACATAGGGTGGGGGGGCACGGGGGGTACTGTACAGCTCAGAGAAGACAAGTAGCGATTCTCATCTCACTACGCTGATGGACAGTGACTGTGGTGGGGTTGGTGGGGCGGACCTGGTGATGGGGGGAGTTCAATCATCACGGTATTGCCATGTAATTGTAGGTTAATGATACTAAAATAAAATAAATTATTAAAAAAAAAAAAAAAAAAATCAGTATAATCAAAACTGATCAGTAATTCTTTTAATGTTGATAGGAGAAATCCAAGTTATCTCTCTGCTTACACCCTCTAATGCACCTATAAGGATCTAACTGTTCTCACACTGAACATACCTCCTTCTGGATCTTGCATCACTGCCTGGGGGGTCAGAGTTTGAAAATTTGGGGAAGTTTTATAGGAGGGCTCCTCCCTGAGGCCTTTCTGGAGGAAGCAGCCCCATTCTCCCTGAGAATACTTTACCACCAGATTTCTGCTCCTGCAGTTAACAACCTCCACATTCCTCTCAAAGAACGTCTGACACTCCCAACCAATGTCTTCAGGGGGGTGACAGAGGGATCAGTGTTTGCTGGCAGATTACCTAAATGTTGGGGTTTCTTATTATTCCTAGGACTGCACAGCCACCCAATCAGCTAATGAGAATGGACTCATTTCTTTCCTTGCCCACAACTGCTCCTTAAATGGCTGCACAAACAACATACACAAATACAACATACTTGGTGGAGGATATCCTCCCACCTGGGTGGTCTTTTTGCTCCAAACTTCTCGGTCACCCCCTGAGAAGGCCAACAGTTCAGCATCCCCTGTTTGTGGGACAAAAGAGTATCCCAATGTGGGATTCACTTAGAAATTGGTTTTTTTAATGGATAAAGCCACTAGGAATTTACCAGCCTGTGGTTAAAATTGCTATACTTTCAGAATCTCTTGCTTGGCCTTAGTGCATCTCCATATCCATAGGTGTTTCCCAGGGGTGGAGAGAAGTAGTCCATCTCCATATCGATAGGTGATTGCAAACGGGGTGAGGAGCAAGGGTACACCTGGACTGGAGAGGTTTGGTGGGGTCCCTTTCTATAGCTGGGTTGCAAGAGACATAGCCAAGAAGTGGGTGACTGCTTATAGGCAATAAATGAGTTTCTCCCACTTTATTTCTACTTATGACAGATTTTGGCTTCAAAAATTATTTGCCCCAGGATGGGAAGATATTTTCCCCCTGGAGTTACACGGCCACATTCTTATTTTATAACTCAAGTGCAGGCCTAGAGGACGCAATCCATTCAATTGCCTGGCTGAATGTGGAGAGCTGACGTGCAGACGCTGGATAAAATTCCTAGCCATTGGTGTGGCAACGTCCTGAATCACATTGGAGAAACTGTATCTGTGAGTTCCTGGCTCTACATCTGACATGGGGTCAGACTGGCAGGGGACACCACCTGGTATACCAGGTGGCTGAAGATAGCTTTTTGTTCATGGTTCACCTGCATGAAAACAAGCCTGCCTGCTACCTGCTGTCACCAGCACTTCAGCCCACAGCCTGAGCCTTGGACTTCACAGTTGGTCTTGACCAAGTTCACAGTGTTTTGAGATTCTAAGATGTGCTGCTCTGTGCTTGGTATCCAGATGGCCTAGTCTGAACCCCTATTGAAGATTGGCCTGCTAACCTCACCTCAGTTTGGCAGCTGGACATAGTATAAAGACAAAAGCTTTGTGGGAATAATACCTGGAACTCCCTTTTCCCCTCCTGTTTCCTAGCACATGACTCCAGGCAAGTTATGTCAGTGCCACCAACTCTGACTTGTTTCTTACATACTCTGGCCTGATTACTGTTACTTCATAGAGGGTTTAGGGATTGAATGAGGTACCCTAACAAGGGGTAGTGGGCTCTGCATAGAAGTCTACTTTGCTGGATCTCTGGCCCCCTGTCCTATCTTCATGGGGGCTAAACATGCCATCGCTATACATAAATGCTTCCTGAAGTCTACTAAGTAGCTTACAAGGAATAGACCTTCACACACACACAGTCAACACAAGAGCATGTCTGAGATGAGGAGAGTCTCACTGCCAGAAACCCAGCTGTGGGAAGACTTTCCTACTGGCCAGGTCCCTTGGCCTACGGAGTCTGTGACTATGGTCCTTGTTCTGAAATTTGCTCTGAATAAGCAGAGGTCAAATAGGAAGTTTTAGTGGAGTCTGGAATCCAGCCCTGTGACTGGGTTAGCACCCCAACCACAAATGGATTATTCCAAGCTTCATTTCAGGCCCTAACTTTCTTCCCCAAAGTAGATCTCTTTTTGCAACAAGAGCCACTTTGACTAAAGTTTAAGACCCAGGGGGTATCTGTCTGAAAAGATCAGCCTCCAGGGGTCCTCAGCAAGGGGCTCAGCCTTGGAAGACAAGTCTTTGGAGGACCCTTTGGAGTACTGAGCAACACTCAGCCCAGGGACTCTATTTGCCCAAATTATAGGGTCCTAGCAGGCAACTGTGTCAGCTGGCTTTCTCATCAGCAGGGGGCATTTATGCCCCAGCCAGGCGATGTGTGCAGGAGGACCAGATTTGAATGAACAAGGATGGAGGAGATGCCTGCAGCCATGTTGTTGTTTATATACCCCAATTTGAAAGTGAACGTGGTGACTTGTGCATTTGAAGGTATGTAATATGCTGGGAGGTTTCAAAGCAAAGGGGCAAATAAATAACAAACACACAGAATAAACTTAAAGGAAATGCATGAATAATAGATTTTGAAAAACTCAGTAAGTAGCTCTTTTCTCTTCTAATTTGAAGAGTTGGGTAATTCATTTTCCCCAAGACTTCCATTAGCCTTAGCAAGCACGTGCTGTTCAAGCCTCAGTTCTTGTCATAAGTGCTATTCAGAGAACATCTGTGGAGCAGTTCTTTCTGCTTCCAAGCAGAGCCACACCACTTGCTGAAAGGGGACTGCCATGCATGTGCTATCCTCCCGGCCCAATCAGGCGGCCTCTTTCAGATGTTGAAATCACATGTTTCCATACAAAGCAGATGCTTCCATCATTTAAGACTAAATTACCCGGGGAGGTTGAGGAAAGGCCTTAGGATGAGCCAAAACAGGAAGTATTGCTGTAGGTTTCAAATGCTGCTAAAATCTAGCATTTGTTTACATTGGAAAGAATACATTGAGAGAGAGAAACAGATAAATGACATGAAATTCCATCCAAAGATGAGAAAAACTTGAGCTCCTAGCTAGGTGTTTTGTTGAACAGCTCTGTGCAACTGCGTGTGCACGGGTGGCTGGGCCCTGGCTGCTGTCGGACTACTGGGGAGAAGCCACAGGACAGAGCATGCAGGAGACGGCTTCCTGCAGCCCACAGGACACAGCTGTGCAGGCTGTGCTGGCCGGCGAGGGCTGTCTGGGCCTCGGGATAAAACTTGACATACTGCTCCATACCAGCCAAGCAAATGGGTGTGGTGCAGATTCATTTCCCTTATTTGTTATTATTATTACTGACAAGAGTATTATTATTTTAAAACTCACTAGGTCCTCAGAGCATGTCCTGGGTAGAACTTGATGAATGGAACAGACCTGGGTCCTGTCCACAATGAGACTGCAGCTTTCAACCAGGTGAAATAAGGCCATTATTGAGGAAAGGAGATTGTAAAGCACCAAATTAAATCAGATGCCCAGAAATAGTACTTGTGATTATTGTTGTTTTAATAATTGTTTGCAAATTCAGGTATGGTGACATTTACCCACAACTCATGCCCACCAATACATTCCTCCCTTTAGACCCTCTCACATATTCCTCTACCTGTCTGTTTCCCCTACTGGACTCTAAGCACCTTGTAAAGTCAGAGATATTCTCTGTGTCGAATTTGCTTACCACCCCTCTGGGCCTAAAAGTGTGCAATACACCAGCATTCACTAACAAGATAGATGGTAGATGGCTAGATAGATGGTAGACAGCTAGAGAACAGATAGGCATATTTTTAAAGGGCATTAAGCCAAATGTTTCGGGAGCACTACACAGTTCCTATGCTCATAGTTTCTAGGCTTCAATTCTTCCTTTCCCACTTGGTGTCCAGGGGAATCCCACTTCCCTCTCTCCTTCTCACACTCAGTGTAGGTCCATCACACCTGATCCCAGCCATTCTCTAGGCCACGCCATATTCTCTTCTTCACCACACCACCCTCCATATCATGCGGTGGTCAGAGTGGGTACAAGCGAGCTCCTTCAAGAGTCCTCTTATCTCAATAACACTTGCATTCCAGCTTCCCGCACCTTCATGAACTTCTGCTCTGTGCACTGAGGGGCTGTCCTCATAACACACATCATATGATGCCTGTGAGAGAGAAAGCCGCTCTTCCAACACATCCTACCAACCTAATGTTGGTTCTTGCCAACTTGCATGTACCCAAAATTAACAGAGCCTGCTGAAAATGGGCATTACATCATCTGATACAGATCACTGGCTATTTAACCCCCAGTCCTTATTAGGCTTCCCTCATAAACATAATGCACGACCCCCATACGTTAATGGAGCCTCACCTCAGCTGAACCCTCACTCCATCTCTATTCGTCTCTTCGCTCCCAGGTGATTTACATTCCCCTTTCCCCCTGAAGCTCTTCTGTTCTCTAGAATAGCCCATGCCCCTGTCTCTCTCTCAGCCTCTGAGATTTGGGGCACAAAGGTGAAAAGAAAAATGTCATCTATAACTGAATGCCTTCAGGACTTTCCTCCTTCCTTCTTCTCAAAGATAAACATCTTCAACTGAGATTTGGAGGTCGACCTTCCTTCTCCTTCTAGGACAGTGATCTGTCAAGTATCCATGTACCCCTCTCCCTCCAGTGGCTCCTTTCCTTGGCTTACAGTCACCATCCAAGACCACTGCCCTTGCCTGCTTTCATCCGAGCCTGTGCTCTCTCCCTCCACCTCTCATCTACTCCACAGAGCAAGGATTACTAAGTCGCTTTCCAGCCATCTGTAATGGACACCATCTCTGTCCCAGTCCTTCAGAGATTGACAGTAGCCGCCTAATTTCTATACTCAATGAAATATGTCCTTATGCAATAACTGATAGACAAGAAGAATTCATATTTCACATAAATTAGAAACAAATCCAAAATGCACCCACTGTCCATCTAAGAACTAAAACACTAAAAATGTTTTAATTGTAACTCCTTGCACCGGTATACCCCCCACCTGGGTCATCATCCATTATCTTCCTTTTTTAAATATATTGTTTTATGACATGCCTACATATATCTAAAGAATACATAGTTTAATTTTACTAAGTTGGGAGCTGTATAAAAGTTATTTCGTTCTGTAGAATTGCACACACACGCACAAGAGGGCATGTAAATATGGTAAAAACTGAACAAAATCTGTAATCTAGCTGTCTATCGGTGGTGTACCACTGTCAGTTTATTGGTTTGGTATTTACTAGATTCAAATAAGATAACATCAGTGCCTCCAGAGTAACTTTTAATCCCAATAGCAATGTTTTCTTTAATTATATGGATAAAACTATGGCCAAAAACTAGTTCATAAACTGAATGAAACCTCAAGTATTCAGTTGAAAGAAACTCAGTTGTTTAAAATAACTTTTAGGTTTTTTTCCCCCTTCACATATTTCACACTCACCAAAAAAAAAAACCGTGAGAATGTTTGCTATCTTGATCTGGAAGATGGTTACATTGATTACATGAGGGTATATATGTATCAAAATCCATCAAGCTCAACACGGAGTTTGTGCATTTTATTGCATGTACGTCAAAATAAATTTTTTTAAATAAATAAATGCTAAAAAGTATTAGCATGCCAATAAAAAATAATAAAGTAAAATAGAATAAATCTCAGAAAAAATAAGTGTTAAAATGTATTTAATAATTTCCATATAATTATGCTTATGTTCCTAATATTATATATTTGTGATTTACTTTCTTCTGTGTTTCATCAGTCCTCACAGACATTTATCTATTCCATTAGTTTGTTATTCAAATAAACATTTAGCTCTCTTGATCCTTTCTATAATGTTGTTTTCTATATCCTTAATTTCTATTATCATCTTGATTACTATTTCCTTCCCCCTATTTTCTTTGAGGTTATTTTGCTTTACTTTTAAATTTTTATAATATAGTTGCCTAGCTCATTAACTTTCAGCCCCTTTTTTAAGTAAGTATTCCTCTAATATTTCTCTAAATAATTAGATCCTCTAAATCTTCCTAACTGCATCTTCTATGTTTCTACACATATTTTCATTATCTTTCATCTCTGAGCATTTCTTTAAATTCGTTGTGACTTCACCTTTGATATGTAGTTATTTAGAATTATATATATTTTTTAAAAATATCTAATGTATGTGGAATTTAAAAACTTCTTTGTTATTGCAATTTAATTGCATTTATCTGATATTATATATAGTATGGAGCATCCCTTAAGTGTGCTGAGACTTGTTTTATTCCTTAGAATGTGGTTCTAGTACATGTTGGTGCTGGTCTGTCCTTACTCCCTCATCCTTACCATTTCAGGGTACAGTGCCCAATTTCCAGCTTCTAGCACCTGTATTAATTTGCTTATAGACTTGCTTCTAAGATCATGGCCTGTGTTATCACCTACTTGTGCTGTGAGCCACCTGGCGCAATAGGTGTCCCAGAATTTAAATCCGCCAAGCAACAGCGTTCAGACAATGTCAGATGGGAGCTGGTGTATCAGCACACCCCAGCTGCCTTGCTGCATGTGGGAGAACTCTGTTGTGCATTTTTGTACTGGTTCCCACAGTTCCTCAGCAGGAATAAGCTCCGTATACCCACATTGACATTTGAGACTAAAGCCTTTGTTTTTTCCCTTCTCACTCCCTACCTTTCTCTCAGCATTTCCTTCCCTTATAAGTAAATTACTCGCATGCAAACTTTTGCCTCACATTCTGTTTCTGAAGAAATGCTACATAAAGGTAGTGGTGAATTGGAAGCTTCGTATATGTTCTTGAGAAGAACCTGAGTTCTCTGTTGGTTATGAAATGAAGGTGAGTAATTTATGTTATTTAAATTAGTTACTTAAATATATGCTTGACATTAAAGAAAGTTGCATTCTAATCCCCATATTTGATAGCGTATTTTATATTTTTCTTTGTAGTTATGTGAATTTTTCCTTTATATATTAATGCAAATGTATTGCATAGATTAAAAACGATTATTGGTATATTTTCTTGCTGAATTGAAACTTGAACCTTTTCTCATATTTTTTATCTTCTTTATGCCTAAAAAGGCTTTTATTATTAATATCTATTTGTCTAATAATATATCTTGCAACTTTCTTTTCTTTAGTATTTTCCAGGGGTATCGCCTTATTTTCAACTATCTCTAAGTTGTAGGTGTGTTACTTTTGCACACATTATAAGTGGGAATTTCTGGGGGAGGGCGAGGAGAAAGATTGGACTAATTTTCTTTCAGTTGTTATTTTAGGCCATCAATAGTTATTGATTATTGATACATATCACCTTTTTTCTACCATAATCCATTTGCTTGTATTATTCTCTTCCTCTTTTCCCCCTTTCTTGCCTTAATTTGAGGGGGGATATTGTCTGAATGTGAGTGTCCATTCCCACTTTTTTCTACTATAGGATGGTTGTTTCCACCTTTTTTACAGTACATATGTTGCAGTTTGATTCTGATTGGGATTACTCTTGTGTCCGTACCCCCTTCCTGAACACACAAGAGCCTGTTTCCTCAGTCTGTGCCACACTTCTTGTTCTCCTAGTCGCTCTGTCTTCGGTTTTTAAGCCCATCTATGAAAGGTAGATCAAAAAGTGCCCATCCGACAAGAAATTTTAGAAGAGAAACCAATTTGATACAAATGATAATGAATTCACATTTTTTTAGTGTCTTTGAGGGCATCCATGTAAAGTTAGGATAAAATGCCAGCAGAAAGATTGAAATAAGAGGAACAGCTTTGAGTGATGCTGACATTCAGGGACATCTGAGCTGAGAAATGAGTGACATGGCCCAGGGAGCCAAGGGAAGGAATGTGAAGGCAGAAATCTGGAAAACTCTGTTCACTTGGTTATCAGTGGTGCAGTGACGAAGAAGAATCCAGATTCGAGCTTGATGCTACAATCCTAATTTTGAATCTTTGAACTGTTTCATCTCTATTTTATTTCATAGTTAAAATAAAGCATTTTGCCTGAACCCTTCCATCTCTCCCTCTCTGTTTATTTTAGGTCTCAGCTATGAAGATGAAAAGCCACAATCACCTGAACCGCACAGAAGACTTTATGAGGAAAGTGGTGAATGGGTTGATGTGGAAGACCGAGCCTCATATGCCTTAGAGGGGAACCAAGAGCCACGAGCACAGGGTTATACGGCCCGAGTCTGCACTGCGCTGGCAGACAAGGTTTCTGAAGGCTGACAACAGACAGGGAGCCTGGGGAAACGGAATGGTGGGTGGAAAGTAGAGCCAGACTGGACCGTCTGATGCCAAAGAAAGACATGTCCAATATTACACGGTGAATTATCACTCACCAAGGGGGTGACTTCACTCAGAAATATTTTAAATATCGTCCAATGGCATGAAGAAAATGACAGTTGGAGACTCATCCCAAAGTTAGTTCTGTGTGTGGAGCCCAACATGATAAGGCTACAGATGAAGGCTATTGAGTGGAATAGGGTCTGAAGAGATTTGCTGCCAAATACATTTCTCACGGAGAGGCTAAAGGCTTTAGTGGCTTTTCTTTTTTCAAATGAAATAAGAAGTCAACAAATTAAAATAAAAGATGTCAAGCTTGTTGGAATCGGCAACATGAATAGAAGAGGAGCTGGTTGTGGAGGGGGCGTCCGTACCCTTCTTCCTCTGCCCTTTCCCGAGACTGCTCCTTGCGTGGCCTGGAAACGTGCAGATTTATAAAAAAGAAAAAAATACATGACTCCTGCCCTCAGAGTAACCATAACAGGGGCCCAGCTCTGAGAGACACTGGAGCTGAGGGCAGGAAGGCAGAGAACAGCCGAACAGCCAACGTCCCACATCTTCAGAGCAAGCGGCCTGTGTGCATCTTCTGACCCTCATCAGCACCGGAGAGCGTCATCTGTGATGAAACACAATTTCAGAATCAACAATTCTGAGATAAAATATTTACTAAAGCTGTGTTTGAGATTTTATAAGGAAAAATAAAACAAAAACACTAGTGGTTTGCCGGAAATAAAAGCAACCTCTCTTATTTATGCATAAATACAACCAAGGGGTTACTAAATAAAGGGAATACTAAAAATAAAAACCTATATCCCTGATGTCATATCCTTGTAAATAGAGTTGAAAATAACACTTTTTAAAAATATGGTTCATGGTCTAGTTTTCTTCATGAGCCTGCTCTTTTCACTAAAATATAAGCAATAGATTGATTTATATACTGCATGAATCTATGAAGAATTTTAGACAAGTATACACAACACCCAAAAAAAATTCAAAAAATGAAGGAACCAAAGTAGGAAATTAAGTTTCATTCAAAGGAACGATTAGTCATAAAACAGACCATACAATTACATACATTTGCTAAATTTGGAACACAGATATAGGTCAGAGCTTCTTAGCAGCCAGAGACAAAAAAATTTCTCAAATAGCATTTATGAAGTTTCCATAAGAAGACAAACCAAGTACATAGGTTTTGTTTTTACCAAAGACCAGTGTGACTCTCCCAGTAAATATGGTCCCTTCTCTTCATTTTAATTTGTCCAGTCCTGCCTCTTCACATCCAGGGCTGCTAGTTTAGTCTACAAAAAAGACAAGTCTCCTTTCCCTCCATTAATAACAAAATGCACCAGCTTCTCATGCTGTGATCATAGATGATTAGCACCTTGGTTCAGAACTTCCTGTCCCCAAGTTCTCACCTTTCTGTCACGAATGCCCCATTCAACATCTCAATTACTGTGGGTTTAAATTACAAGCAATTTAAAAAGTCTTGGTGGAAAGAGATATTACCCCTGGAAGGTACATTTTTATGACAACTGCTAGGAAAAGGCAACATGGCCATTTATTAAAATAAAGCCTTTCTCACCATCACACCTGCATGGTAGGTTACCCTCTAGGTTCTAGGCATCAATAAGACTCAGTTGCTACCCCTGAGCCCCTGCTAACAACTCCATGTTGATTTTGCAGGAAGTGCAATAACTTAATGAAGAAAAAATAAATGGCTTAAGAAAGGTAACTCTTTGGATGGATTACTTAATGACAATGAGAGGTAGCAGGGCTTCGCAAGGAAGGTGAAGATCCCTTGACTGCTGCCATCAAATTTCCAATAATTACTTAGGAAGGATCATAGAGCCTGCCTCTTTTAAAGAGCCCTGAATTTCTTAAGAAATAAGCAAAGAAAAGACGAAGAAACTTTCAATGCATATGATGAATTAACATGTGCTTTAAAAAAATTTTTGGATAAACTCAAATTCTTTCAATTAATGTTCCATTGTCTGTTTTCCTTTCAAAAGATCTGTTCATATCAAAATTTAATTCCTCTTCTCACAAATCTTATGAGTGAAACTATTAATAGTTGTCTTACAAAGACACAAGCCATCAGATGCGGTTATTGTCATTGTGCTTTGACAATGCAATACAACATCCCTTCTCTGTTTCTATGTTTCAAGCTTTGGGGTAAACATTTTTTTAATGTAGTTGTGCTTTGATAGGTATTAAAGGATTTCCTCTGTTTAATCCCTACCTATTAGATGTAATGCAATGGAAAGGTGAAAGTCTTGATTTTGCAAAGTTGGGTTTGAATCTTTGCTCTATCTGTCATTATATTGATGAACCTGGACAAGTTATTGAGCCTCTCGGACTTTTTTTCAGTGATAACAATGGGGTAGTATGACCTACCTCACAAGATCATTATCGGAATTAATGGAAATAAGGCATAGGTAGTTGATGCTATTGGTCGAAGATGTGTTTCACGCAGTCCCTCAAGGCCCCATGGGGTTGAGTCACAGAGGTAACAACCAAATCCTTGCTTCAGGATTGCCTGCATCAGCATCTGGTTTTGGAAAGCATTAATCAGGACAGCATGTGGACTTCTTGGCACAGCGAGGAGCCCCTAGTCCACCTTCCTTTGCTTCATCTGCTCCTCTCCAAGCAGTAGCTCTAATCAGTGTGTGGCCTTATGTAAGTTTACGGATCCAAACTATGTGCATTTTATGACTCTTCTCTGTGGGATTTGCTTAAAAATAAACAAAGGATTCTACAGTTATGGTATAAATAATTCTTGTCATTGCAGCCGGTCCAAATATGGCAAGATCTCAGTTAACCTGGTAGGTTCAGAGCAGACCTCCCACAACTGATTTCTGGACTTTTGTTTATCTGGGAAGGGAAGCTCTAATCTGTGACCATCAACACATGAACTCATGTTAGGCCACAGCTTTCTGTGCATAACTAAAGAAAGCACTGCTATTGAGAGTCAAAACAATTCCAGAGAAAGGCCACAGAGAATCTAGGTGAAATCTCTTACTTAGCTTTGCCCACTGGCTATGGGGCATTTGGCTTTCAAGTCTGTTGTATAATCTGCAATTCAGGAAAATACACTGACCACCTACTATGAGTCAGACACTGCTGAAAACAGGATGAATGAACACTTAACCTTCTTGTTACTCACAACAAAGAGATAAACAGACAATCAAAACGTAAGGGTGTTTCCTGTGCTAAGTAGACACAGCACTGTGGGAATAAGCATGGATCACGATACATGGTCAGTTCATGGATTCATGGGTTCAAGGGCTCTGGGTGCAGGCTCCCCACTACATCACTGCTATGGTTGTAAACCAGTAGGCACCCGGTGTATTATTGTTGAATGAATGGTGCCATTTCTGTAGAACATTTCAGAACTAGGTAACATTTTGATTCTGGCTGAAGAAAGAATCTCAATAAATCACAATAGAACCAGAGTGGTTCACAAACAGACTAGAAATGTGCTAAAGGCAGCATTTTTACCTCATCAGGATAAGTTTTATTTAAAAAGTCAAACTTTGGTGCTTTGAATAGTTTGTGTTCCTGTGCAATTTCCTGGCAATGTTATATAACTCCAATTTCTTTTTTTTACAAGCTGAATGCATTCACTGTGGACGTCTGAACAAGTAATTTAAGTGCCCTTGTTATGGCATGTGCAGTGATGGTTTGCAGACCACAGCAAAATATGCCCATTGTACCATATCTCCCCATTAAATTTAATTGGTGACCTTTAGAAATTTGAAGTCATATAAGTATCTTTGGTGGGCTTCATATCACTTAGGATGCATGAGGACACAGATAGTAATTGATCATGTTTGCTTCCAAATGTGCACCTGCTTTTCTGGTTTCATGATGGTACAAACAAATGAGTCCATCCACAGTGCCAGCATAATCATTTCTGATGGCATGTGTCAGCATTTGTCAAATGCTATTATATTTTTAGCAGATGAAACACAAGCAATATGATCTTTTTCAATAAAATGTTGTGATCTATTCTTTTGACTGTTACTGTGGTTGTGTAGTTTTTCCCTGGTATACAAGTGCCATATAAATATGTGATGTATGAAGTTCTTTTTTGAATTAGTAGAAGAGAAATGTAAGCAAGGAACAGGCAAAACAGCAAAACCCACTGCCCAGTGTATATTACATATAAACATAGTAGATTTCCTTCATCATAAAAATGTCTTCTTACCTGAGAACATTATGCTTCTCCATTTCCCTGTTTTATCAGATTGTGGAATGCTCAACAATGATCATTTCATTAGATTTTTGTTACATACCAGTTTGGTGTCCTCAAGCAAAATGTGTTACCACGGAATGTTAAGTTTCCTTAAAAACCATCTAGCAACCAATGTCCAGTGCATTGTTCTTATTCTAAAAGAAATTGTCAGGGGCTGGAGGGAGAGTACAGGCCGAGAGCTTAGTTTACTGAAGATCCGCCTTGCGAGCAGTGACCATCAGAAAGGTCAGAACGCACCGTGTCTGTCTCCTTCCCTGCTTCCTCCCTCAATGCAACATGTAGAGCTTCCCTTGGGAAGGATCCCAAGGAAAAAACAAAAGAAAACAAATCAAAACCAGGCGGTGCCACTGATAATTGGCATACAAGGTCCAAACTTGAACTATGAGCAGTGTCGTGTCATTCTAGTCCAGGCTGTCTTGGAGACATCATGATATTTTGCACAGGTCCCGGGTCAGAGGCAATGCATGTCAAATTCAATCATTCCTGTTACTCATTTGACACTCAGCAATTTACTGGTCTCCCTGAAGCTAGTTTTCCTGTCCTGGTTTACTGGCTTCTATTATTACATTGAATTTTTCAGGAAGGAAACAAAATATAAGAAGAAATATTGAATGCAAAATGGACACCCAAATGTCTGTTAAATGTAAGGCAAATTAGCATGGAGGATAAGAGAATGAAACTGGGAGAGCCCTGCCTGTTTCACGTTTAGGCTGGGAACTCCCCAACTGTGTGTTTTTTGAAAGTGTTCCTATCAGAGGCTCTTTTCTCATGGGTAAAATGGGCATATTCCTGTCTGTCCAGCAAGGCCATGACACCTTGGGAATGAGAGAGTGTATGCCATGGAGATGCGCAGTATGTAGCTAGCTCGTAGCAAGTGTTCTTGGAATGACTGCAATTATGAGAACGTATTGTTTTACAGTATTTTCTTTTCTTATTTATTCATTTTTTATTTTGGTATCATTAATATACACTTACATGAACAACACTGTGATTACTAGATTCCCCCGATTATCAAGTCCTCATCACATACCCCATTACAGTCATTGTCCATCCGTGTAATAAGATGCTATAGAATCACTACTTGTCTTCTCTGTGCTATAGTGCCTTCCCGGTGTGCCTCCCTATATTATGTGTACTAATAATAATGCCCCTTTTTCCTCTTATCCCTCCCTTCCCACCCATCCTCCCCAGTCCCTTACTCTTTGGTAACTGTTAGTCCATTCTTGTATTCTGTGAGTCTGCTGCTGTTTTGTTCCTTCAGTTTTTCCTTTGTTCTTATACTCCACAGATGAGTGAAATCATTTGACACTGGTCTTTCTCCTCCTGGCTTATGTCACTGAGCATAATATCCTCTAACTTCATCCATGTTGTTGCAAATGGTAGGATTTATTTTCTTCTTATGGCTGAATAATATTCCATGGTGTATATATACCACCTTTTCTTTATCCATTCATCTACTGATGGACACTTAAGTTGCTTCCATTTCTTAGCTATTGTAAAAAGTACTGAAATAAACATAGGGGTGCATGTGTCTTTTTCAAACTGGGCTGCTGCATTCTTAGGGTAAATTCCTAGGAGTGGAATTCCTGGGTCAAATGGTATTTCTATTTTGAGTTTTTTGAGGAACCTCCATGCTGCTTTCCACAATGGTTGAACTAATTTACATTCCCACCAGCAGTGTAGGAGCGTTCCTGTTTCTCTACATCCTCTCCAATATGTCTTGTTGTTTGTCTTTTGGATGTTGGCCTTCCTAACTGGTGTGAGGGGATATCTCATTGTGGTTTTAATTTGCATTTCTCTGATGATTAGCGATGTGGAGCATCTTTCATGTGCCTGTTGGCCATCTGAATTTCTTCTTTGGAGAAGTGTCTGTTCAGATCCTCTGCCCATTTTTTAATTGGGTTATTTGGTTTTTGTTTATTGAGGTGCATGAGCTCTTTGTATATTTTGGATGTCAACCCCTTATTGGATATGTAATTTATGAATATATTCTCCCATATTGTGGCATGCCTTTTGGTTCTACTGATGGTGTCCTTTGCTGTACAGAAGCTTTTTAGTTTGATATAGTCCCACTTGTTCATTTTTGCTTTTGTTTCCCTTGCCCATAGAGATATGTTCATGAAGAAGTTGCTCATGTTTATGTCCAAGAGAGTTTTGCTTCTATATTTTCTTCTAAGAGTTTTGTGGTTTCATGACTTACATTCAATTCAGGTCTTTGATCCATTTCAATTTTACTTTTGTGTATAGAGTTAGATAGTAATCCAGTTTCATTCTCTTACATGTAGCTGACCAGTTTTGCCAATATCAGCTGTTGAAGAGGCTGTCATTTCCCCATTGTATATCCATGGCTCATTTATGGTGTATTAATTGACTATATATGCTTGGGTTAATATCTGGACTCTCTATTCTATTCCACTGGTCTGTGGGTTTGTTCTTGTGTCAGTACCAAGTTGTCTTGATTACTGTAGCTTTGTAGTAGAGCTTGAATTTGGGAAGTGAGATCCCCACTACTTTACTCTTCCTTCTCAGGATTACTTTGGCTATTCAGGGTCTTTTGTGGTTCCAAATGAATTTTAGAACTATTTGTTACAGTTTATTGAAGAATGCTGTTGGTATTTTGATAGGGATTGCATTGAATCTGTAGATTGCTTTAGACAGGATGGCCATTTTCACAATATACATTCTTCCTACCCAAGAGCATGGAATGAATTTCCATTTATTAGTGTCCTCTTTAATTTCTCTTAGGAGTGTCTTGTAGTTTTCCGGGTATAGGTCTTTCACTTCCTTGGTTAGGTTTATTCCTAGGTATTTTATTCTTTTTGATGCAATTGTGAATGGAATTGTTTTCCTGATTTCTCTCTCTGCTAGTTCATCGTTAATGTATAGGAATGCAACAGATTGCCATATATTAATTTTATATCCTGCAACTTTGCTGAATTCAAATATTGGTTAGAGTAGTTTTGGAGTGGATTCTTTACTGTTTTTTTATGAATAATATCATGTCATCTACAAAGAGTGACAGTTTGACTTCTTCCTTACCAATCTGGATATGTTTTATTTCTTTGTGTTGTCTGATAGCCATGGCTAGGACCTCCAGTACTATGTTGAATAAAAGTGGGGAGAGTGGGCATCCTTGTCTTGTTCCTGATGTTAAAGGAAAGCTTTCAGCTTCTCACTGTCATGAATGAAGTTGGCTGTGGGTTTGTCATATATGGCCTTTACTATGTTGAGGTACTTCCCCTCTATACCCATTTTGTTGAGAGTTTTTCTCATGAATAGATGTTGAATTTTGTTGAATGCTTTTTCAGCATCTACGGAAATGATCATTTGTTTTTTGTCCTTCTTTTTGTTGATGTAGTGGATGATGTTGATGGATTTTCAAATGTTGTAACATCCTTGCATCCCAGGGATGAATCCCACTTGATCATGGTATATGATCCTCTTGATGTATTTTTTAATTCAGTTTGCTAATATTTTGTTGAGTATTTTTGCATCTATGTTCATCATAGATATTGGTCTGTAGTTTTCTTTTTTTATGGTGTCTTTGCCTGGTTTTGGTATTAGAGGCATGCTGGCTTCATAAAATGAGTTTGGAGGTATTCTCTCCTCTTTTATTTTTTAGAAAACTTTAAGAAGAATGAGTATTACTTTTCTCTAGATGTCTGATAAAATTCAGCAGTGAATCCATCTGGTATGGGAGTTTTCTTCTTTGGTAATTTTTTGATTACCAATTCAATTTCATTGCTGGTAATTGGTCTGTTTAGATTTTCTGTTTCTTCCTGGGTCAGCCTTGGAAGGTTGTATTTTCCTAGAAAGTTGTCCATTTCTTCTAGGTTATCCAATTTGTTAGCATATACATTTTCATTGTATTCTCCAATAATTCTTTGTATTTCTGTGGGATCTGTCATTATTTTTCCTTCCTCATTTCTGATTCTGTTTATGTGTGTACATTCTCTTTTTTTCTTGATAAGTCTGGCTAGGGGTTTATCTATTTTGTTTATTTTCTCAAAGAACCAGCTCTTGATTTCATTAATTTTTTCTACTGTTTTATTCTTCTCAATTTTATTTATTTCTTCTCTGATCTTTATTATGTCCCTCCTTCTGCTGACTTTGGGCCTCATTTGTTCTTTTTCTAGTTTCAATAATTGTGAATTTAGACTATTCATTTGGGATTGTTCTTCCTTCTCTAAATAGGCCTGGATTGCAATATACTTTCCTCTTAGAACTGCCTTCATGGCATCCCACAGAAGTTGGGGCACTGTGCTGTTGTTGTCATTTGTCTCCAAATATTGGTTGATCTCTGTTTTAATTTGGTCATTGATCCATTGATTATTTAGGAGCATGTTGTTAAGCCTCCATGTTTGTGAGCTTTTTCATTTTCTTTGTGTAATTTATTTCTAGTTTCATACCTTTGTGGTCTGAGAAACTGGTTGGTACAATTTCAATCTTTTTGAATTTACCGAGGCACTTTTTGTGGCCTAGTATATGATCTATTCTTGAAAATGCTTCATGTGCACTTGAGAAGAATGTGTATCCTGCTGCTTTTGTGTGTAGAGTTCTGTAGATGTCTGTTGGGTCTGACTGTTCTAATGTGTTGTTCAATGCTTCTGCATCCTTTCTTATTTTCTGTCTGGTTGATCTGTCCTTAGGAGTGAGTGGTGTGTTGAAGTCTCCTAAAATGAATGCATTGCATTCTATTTCCCTCTTTAATTCTCTTAGTATTTATTTCACATATGTAGGTGCTCCTGTGTTGGGTGCATATTTATAATTGTTATATCTTCTTGTTGGATTGATGTCTTTATCATTATGTAATGTCCTTCTTCGTCTTTTGTGACTTTCACTGTTTTAAAGTCTATTTTGTTTTATACAAGTACTGCAACACCTGATTTTTTTCTCTCTATTAGTTGCATGAAATATCTTTTTCTATCCCTTCACTTTTAGTCTGTGTATGTCTTTGGGTTTGAAGTGAGTCATTTGTAGGCAGCATATAGTTGGGTTTTGCTTTTTTAGCCATTCAGTGACTCTATGTCTTTTCAGACCATTTACATTTAGAGTGATTATCAATAGGTATGTACTTATTGCCATTGCAGGCTTTAGATTCGTGGTTACCAAAGGTTCAAGGGTAACTTCCTTGCTATCTAAGAGTCTACCTTAACTCACTTAGTATGCTATTACAAACACAATCTAAAGGTTTCTTTTTTCCTTCTTTTTCTTCCTCCTCCACTCTTTATATATTAGGTATCATATTCTATACTCTTTGTTATCCCTTTTTATTACCTCTGGTGACAGCTATTTAACCTTAGGAACACGTCTATCTATACAAGTTCCTCCAAAATACACTGTAGAGATGGTTTGTTGGAGTTAAATTCTCTCAGCTTTTGCTCATCTGGAAATTTAATCCCTCCTTCAAATTTAAATGATAATCTTGCCTGATAAAGTATTCTTGGCCCTTCTTCTTCATTGCATTAAATACATCATGCCACTCCCTTCTGGCCTTTAGGGTTTCTGCTAAGAAGTCTGATGATAGCCTGATGGGTTTTCCTTTGTATATGATCTCATTTCTCTCTCTGGCTGCTTTTAATAGTCTGTCCTCATCCTTGATCTTTGCCAATTTAATTATTATATGTTTTGGTATCATCCTCCTTATGTCCCTTGTGTTGGGAGATCTGTGCACCTCCATGGTCTGAGATACTATCTCCTTCCCCAGATTGGGGAAATTTTCAGCAATTACTTTCTCAGAGACACTTTCTATCTGTTTTTCTCTCTCTTCTTCTTCTGGTCCCCCTATATCGAATATTTTTCCATTTGGATTGGTCACACAGTTCTTTCAGTAGTCTTTCATTCCTAGAGATCTTTGTTTCTCTCTGTGCCTCAGCTTCTTTGTATTCTTCTTCCCTAATTTCTATTTCATTTATCATCTCCTCCACCATATCTAATCTGCTTTTAATACCCTCAATTGTTTTCTTCAATGATTTGATCTTCATTCTAAATTCGTTCCTGAGTTCTTGAATGTTTTTCTGTACCTCATGAGCATGTTAATGATTTTTATTTTGAAATCTCTCTCAGGAAGATTCATGAGGTCAATTTCATTTGAATATTTCTCAAATATAGTTTATTCAAAATTTTGCTTTGAACCAGGTTCCTTTGACGTTTCATATTTGTCTGTGGCACCTTCTATTTCCCAGAAGCTCTATTCTCTGGAGTTGCTCAGCCCCTGGAGCAATGTTGGGGGTCACAGGGGAGTGGTGTTGGTGCCTGGGGGGAGGGAAGAGCTGTTTCCTGCTTCACGGCTGCTATGCCTGTCTCCACTGTCAGAACCAGTGGGCCAAACACACAGGTGTAAGCCTCTATGCCTTGTGTTTGTAGCTGCCATAGGTGGGGCTTCCCTCTGGCTGGCCTGACGTCAGGACAGGGGCTGCAGGTTTGCTAGCCAGGGGCAGGCTAGCCGGGAGGAAGACCCAGCAGGCTGCACATCACGGTGAAGGACCTTGGAGCTGTGCAGCCAGGGGGATGGAGCACCTGAAGATCGTTTAGGTTCCCAACCTGCTGGGCAGAGTGCACCCTGACAATTTTGTTTACCTGTCCTTCTCCTGAGCAGTAAGCTATGTGCAATCTTTGTCCCTTTAACAGCCCTTTCACTTTTAGGAAGTCTCTCAGACTGCCTGCCGAGATCAACCGGATATGAATCCCTGTTTTCCACAAGCAGCTGGAATCTTCATCTCTGCAGGTATTCCACCTGTCTTAGCTTTCCAACCCCACTAATCACCAGAGCACCATGCAATGTAGGTTTGTGCTTCCAGAGAAGATCTCCATGGCTGGGTGTTCAGCAGTCCCAGGCCTCCACTCCCTTCCTACTCTGTTTCTCTTCGACCCACCAGTGAGTTTGGGTTGGGGAAGGGCTTGGGTCCTGCCGGGTCACAGCTTTGGTGTTCCGTGAGTTCTGCTCTTTTCTCCAGTCTGGTGAAGCCTTCTTTCCTGTTGTTCTTTCAGGATTAGTTGTATTAATTATATTTTCATATTGTATGTGGTTTTAGGAGGAGGTCTCTTTCTCACTTCTCACACCGCCATCTTTAATCCCTCTGTTTTACAATATTTTGTAATAATTTTTGCTTCCAGAGAAAGGAATCTTTCTAATCCAGACATTTATTTCTCAGCTTTTGCACACTTAGTGTTGTTATACCTGCATGTATCTTTTATTTTTTACATACTAGAAGAAGGGTCCGGATGTCTCTAAGATCAACTACTCACCCCACATTCTATGCTGCCTGCGCCAACCTGTTTGAATGTCTGCCCTGTCCTTATCTCATAACAGGAGTCCAGCCTGCTTATGGACTACACAGGCCCTGGAAGCAGAAGAAAGGTTTGCAGAGGGCCCCACGCCAGTGAACGTTAGTTTAGGATTCAAGAACAGGTACAATGTCGGCACTCTTGGATGTTTGGCCTCAACCTCCTCTCCAGCCAAATGCCAGGCAGAGGAAGAAGATTTATCTTTGTGAACAGATTGGATTCTTCAAATGAGAAAGTACTACATCCCAGTCTAACAACAGTACCTGGTAGAGGCAGCCACCCGGCTGCTTGTGCAGAACTAAGCTGATCAAAGCACAGACAAAAGCCCACGATGTTCTTTCCTGCCCCCTTCACACAAAAGTAGGAACAAGATGGAAAGAAAAATAACTTTCAGTGGTCTTATAATGTAGAAATTATCATTTTTTTCTGAAGAAACTATTAAAAAAAAAAAAACCAAAAATAGCAACCCTTTCTTAGACAGACTCCTAAATATGTAAACATTGAGAGCTCTTAGTTACAGTTGAGAGGTAAATGCATTAATGTCTGCTCCAGACATTTCCCTTCAGGGAGAGCTGATTTCGAGGCCCTCTATTCAGAAGCAGCCTGAGAGGAACAAATGCAGTTAAACTGCCCCTCGGCCATGCTTTTCCAACACACACAGCATCTCTCCGGGAGCAGGCAGTGTGCTACAGCCCAAAACCCCGAGTGGGGCCAGTGACTCAATTCGAATCTTTTGAGGTCTGGACAACTAACTCTCTTGATTTCATGAGTCAACTTGTCTCCCTGAGAAAAGTTCATGGGAATTAATGTACATTTCCACTGACTTTTCTTCATTTTAGCAAGTTGATAGAGCTGATTTATGGTTACATTAAGAAGGAAAATACTGAACAGTATTCATGTTGCAATGAGGCATTTTGGTTACTTTAAATTGGGATCCTCTAAAAAAAAAATCCCAGAAAAAGGAATAAACCTCTGAAAATTCATTTCACCAAGAATTGTATTAGCTCCAAATGCTTTGTTAATTTCATGCATTTTTCTTACTTTACCAGCTATATTTATTAGGAAAGAAAGGACTCAGCTCGGTGTCACAGGGAAGTCAGATACAATGAGATGAGAGACCAAAGTCAAGAAAGCAAAGTAAATTTTAATACACTGCATAGAACAGAGCGGGCCTGCCTAAGGTGAGACAGGCGTGCATGCTCATTCTGAGGCTTCTTTTATGTGGTTTTGGCAGGTCCTTGGTTGACAGCTGTCAACTCTCAAGGCTTCTGACTGGTGAAATGAGGACAGGGGCTGTGCTGGGCCTGTGACTCTGATGTTTCTTATCTGGGGGACCCTGGACATTTCCTGAGTCACTCTTGGACCCTGTGGCTTCATCTGATTAACTCTCTGAGTCATTTCTGGCTCTCTGGCTCTATCTGATCAACTCCCTGAGTCATCCTTGGGGGACCCTTTCTCCTTTCCAATGCTCTCATTTCTGTCTTTCCGTCTAACATATTGGACTTCTTGCATTCACAGTTTTTACCTGCTAAGATTTTATTGTCTTTTAGGGAAATTTTACTATGCAAAGGCTACATTAAAATTTCTGTGGGAAGAAATTTGAATTATATTTCTATTCATTGTATAATGTGATATTTTATAAATGCAATTGTATTTGAGATTTTTAGAAGGGGTATCACAGAACCCCCCCTTCATTAACTGAATAAATTCAATAAATACAGAATTAAATCATCTGATGACAACAGTGTAAATCTCTTTTCTGTATGACAATCCCTTTGGCGAGAAATTAAATGCATTCCAAAATTATTCAAAGTGAAGGAATCTCAGAATGGTAATTCTATGAAAAGTCCCATCTTAGAAATTGTGTGCAAGACATTTAAGAATCAGGATAGTTAAAATTTAAATGTGTCACATACTTTTGATTAGATGTCTCTACCTTGAAGTCTGCAGTACAAGTAAAAGGTTAATTTCTAAATTAGTAGGATGTAGACACAGATATCAACATAGATATATGTATATACTCTTAATAAATTAGAATAAACATTCAAGGTCTGCATGGTTCCTCATCCCCCAGAAGACATGTTCTTACAAAAAGTTTCTATGAAGAAAGCAAACAAACTTTAATGCACAAACGCTTTCAAGTCTCTGTGTCATATTTGCAAATGTCTCATTGGCTACAGCAAACTAAACAGCCAAGCCCAGAGTCAATGGCATGCACACAGTAGGTCTAAACAAATTGGGCTCATTTCTTCAATCAAATGGCTAGTCAGAATTCCATGGGCCATAATATTCCTTGAATCCAGAGCTCAGGATATGCACAATGCAGAACATTTATTGCAAGTACACAAATGTATCTATTTTCAGATGTAATTCGTTAAGATGAGGTGATTCTGGATTAGAGTGGGCCTTAAATCAAATGACTGGTGGCCTTATAGGGACTGGAGAGGACACACAGACACACACACCGGGAAAATACCATGTGACCATGAAGGCAGAGACTGGAGTGATAAGCCATAAGCCAAAGGACACCAAGGCTTTCCAGGACCCACCCCAGGAAACATGAGGCACTGGTTGTTTAAGAGCTGAGGTTACATCAGTAAGCAAATACCTGTCCTCGGGCAATGTATTTTCTGGTTGGGTGATAAAATAAGGAAGGCACTTACACAGAGTGTATGACAAGCTGGTAAATGCAGCACATAGGAAGCTGGGGACGGGGAGGAGGAACGCTGAGGGAGGGGGTTACAGTTTTGAATAGTGAGGTCTGGGAAGAGTTTTCAAGGAGGTGGCATTTAAACTGTAACTACGGCAGGAAGGGAGGTGGCCACGTGGATGTCTCAGGCAGAGAAGATAACAAATGGCAAGGTCCTAATAAGAGAGTGCCTGGAGGAGTGAAGGGGGCCCCGCCGGTGTGAGCAGGAGAGCAGGTGAGCCCTATGCAGAGAGGCCAAGACCTGCACATATGGCCACTTCTCCACTTTTCTTTTTGATGCAGGCTTAAGATACTAATTTAGGAGAGATATCTTGAGAAAAGGGCAATTATGCCTCATCATGGGTAAAATAATAATCATTTTAGAGTCAAATGGCCCTTGGTTTAAGCTGCAGCTCCACTATTTCAACAGTAACTTAGCCTGGATTCTGTTGCCTCCTCTGTAAGATGGACACAGTAACACCCTGGACAGCGCTGTGGGGAGACCAGGCCAGTGAAGGCACTTAAATATGCCCACCATGGGGAAGCGTGCAGCCACAGAGAGCGTTCGTCACGGGTGGTTAGGTCCAATATGTGTCAGTTCCTTGGGCAGACTTCCTGTTGTTTGAACTGGTGTCCGGTTTGCCTTCATAATCCCCTCCCTTCAGTCCTCAGCAGTTTTCCTGGGATGCGTCATCACAGCTCAAAGCCTTGTGAATTACTAAGGAAAGCACTGCGTGAATGGACTAATCTCATGGTGTGTCTTCAGGTATCCAGTCTGCATAGGGGGCCTTGTCTCTGTGCTCTCCTAGCAACGGTCACCTACCTCTCCCACTAGTTGTCTCTCTCATTCACCTAATCGTGAACACCTAGAGACGTTTTTTATACACCCCCGCACACTATGCCATTAATTGAATTTAATCCAGTAGACAGGAAGTCCAAGCAACAATGTTCAGGCTCTGCTAGACTTCCTTTATTTAGAAACCTTGTGAACTTTTTCTTTCTCAGTTCATGAGATGCAGTAATATTGCTAGACGATTTCTTAAAATTGGTTAAGGTTTAAAAGGAAAAAGGAGATGGTTTTCAGCACAGTACAAATTGAGAGTTTCTTTAAAGCAGTTGGGTACATAATTGAAAACTAATTGAATGTTCTAATCCATATGCATGAAAAACAATTTGCATTGCTTCATTATTTAAAAGCAGTGTAAAGATGAGGCTGCAGCATGTGAATCTACTGGAGGAATGTTCTTCACTCGTACAAAATGAAGCTTAACCCTTTAGGTCTTGGAAATATGCTTTGGAAATGCCCGAATGTTGCAAATAACCTGGGTTCGGATATTGATTTCAGATTAATAAAAATTGTATGGGAGCTTTTACACCCACATTCTACTTCACAACAGAATTCTGATTGGAAGAATATTTCCCCTAGACAAAGAAAAATAGACAACTCAGTGCCCAAACTAACTTGCATTGAAACCACTGCAACCGCACAATTAGGCTCCAGAATAATTATTGGTTCAGAAAAATAAATGGAATTCAGTGGCAGGAAATGAACAGAATTGTAGACTATCACCACGTTCTCCACCACAGCGTTTGAGTCTGGACCTGGGTCAAATCCCGGGCTGGACATTTAGACCTAAATTTTGCTACTGAATTTAAATATAATTCAAATATGTGTGTACTCACTTCAGATGGTCTTGTTTGCTTGCTTCTAAACATCCCATTGGTACCACAAATTTAGAGTCATTGTACCTTATTGTTTAGAAAGCCCCGGTGTTCTCACTAACTGGTTCTTACTGCCTTAGTCAGCATATTTACAGAGAGACTTTTGTTTCTGATAAGATAGAGTAACTGACAACCAGATTTGCTCTCCCACTTTAAACAACTAAAAACAATGGGAAACAGTATGAAACAATGGTTGTCAGACATTAGATCCCTGAAGGAGGGAAAGCAAATGCATAGAGGCAGCAACTGCCCCTGCTTACTGCCTGGAGGGGGATCCCGGGCCATGGCCTCCGGGGGAGGAGCGTAGGTGGAGCCCCGTGACTGCCAGAATGTCAGGAGACGGCACTGGAATTTGCGGGGAACAAGAGTTGGAGATTGCAGGGCAGAGTACCACGGAGCAGAGAGCCCCGTGGCGCGTGGTCTCAGTTTGCAGAGGGAGCCGTGAGGTAGGCAGCAGAGCACTGCTCACTTTATGCGTGTGAACCATAGGAAGGAACCCCCGGAAAGGAGCAGGTGGGAACCTCATCAGAGCTCATGCAAGCCTGGGAATGGCTGTTTCCACCATACAAAGTGGAAAACAATCATAATGTGTAGAGAATTGGAAAGAGTAAACCCAAGGTCCGGTTTTGCCTCAATAGTGTGGAAAATCTGTACCACTCTGTGTTCTTTTGTGTGCCGTCTAACAGAGCCACGAGTCTCCAACATACTGCTGCCCTGGTTCAGAGTAACTTAGCTGAACGAGAGTGAGAGGTTGTGAAAGTAAAAGAAGGCACAGAACTCAAAAAGGTAAAATGGCTATGTCATCAGGCGTCTAATTAAAAATTTCCAGACATTAAAAAAGCACAAAGAGAAAAAGCAAAGACGGCTCAGAACGTGACACCAATAGCAGAATTCTTGTATACCATCCCCCACATAAAGCCCTGGGTGCCTCCTGTTTCCCGCAAATTGCAAACAGACTAGCTTGCCGGCTGCATGAGGCTTTCAGCAGCTCCCGAGCTCTGGCCCCGCAGACTTGGCTTTCTGCCCATCTTTGAGTCTGTCTGTAACCATGACCTTACCTCTACGATTATCAAAGCCCTTCTATTTGATCGTACAGAATGAAGTCTTCTCTATTCAGAATGTAATGATAAAACCACAGACAGAGCACTGAGCTCATCTGATTGTACTAAAGAGAAGAAAGTTCTCTAATTCATTACATATTTTATGGTAAATATTCTCACCATCTGAACCAAAACCACATCAACGTAGCCTGTCCTTCTATTTCTCAGGGAAAAGGAAATGCATATATATAAGGTCTTAGGAGAAAAATTTCTCATACATTTCTGGAAGATAGTCTCATTTCAACCATTGACTGATGACTCATCCTTCAGGATTCAGCTCATCGTGTGGCCCTTTCACTGCTTCCCTAGACAGGTAGACAAACCCTTTGTTCTTCCCTCGTGATTCCTCCCAGGTTAACCCACTCAGTTTGCAATTGCCCTTCTAACGGCTCTGGCACATGCAAACAGAAGATGCTTTGAGAATCTGAACCCCTCCTGTTCACCGCCACCAGGCCGCTTTCTACCCTTGGATGTCAGCTTAAGTTTGCCTGCACACGCACCTCACGCACTCCTTCACTGCCCTTGATTGCATTTGGCTGCCTCTTTCTAGCCATCTGCATGCTGCTTCCAGTAACTAGATCCTCCTGCAGTAAGACCACCGATCCTAGGCAAGCAGGCATGGAGAGCTCCCAGGTGAGTGAAGCAGCCAAGCACATATCTTTATTTGGCACATTATCGAAACCACCCACCTATATCCTGCTATTCTACAATAATCTGCAAAATCCTCCAAGCCGGAGACTCTGACTGACACAGATTTGTGCCTTGGGTACTCAGCACACTGTAGACATTCAATATTTGTTAAATATTTATCAAAAAATGATGCAATGGAAAATCAGTTGCAGGACCAAATTTGAGGAAAGAATGGCTTCTAAGCAACAGAAAAATGGCCAACTTTGTGGTTCCATCCATTACGTTCAAATATGTGCACTGAATTCTGCAGCTGTGTGTTTTCTGATGTCTTCCATTCTTCTTCTTATTGCAGAGCCAATCAGTCATTGGAAGTTTTTGGACAAAATGGAATCATAACTGCTGTACTTGTAGTTTAAATGAACATCATTTAAAGTCTCCTCTGGGGCAACTTCTGGAAAGTTCAAGACTAACGAGAAAAACAGATGAAGAAACTCCCCCACATGAGTTGATGTGCCGAAGGATGGAGTGTTGAACTGTGCAACGTTCTAACATGAAGAGGGACAGGGACTTCTGAGAATGGCCGTGTACAGTCTGAGATAAATAAACAGCTGGACATGTTCTCGAAGGAGGGCTGAATGGCAGTGAGACCCCACAGAATGCTGTGATTTCTTGATTTATTTATGTACTGGCTTTCTTCCTATGAAGCAAGGAATAAAAATAAATATGAAAGGGGTGATTTTCTATGGAACAGTGATCACAAAATCACTCATTTTCAGAGGCTTCCAAAGATATGAGAAAAATCAAAAGAAGGAATTACTGAACTCTGAAGAAATCACCTGGAGAAGATTTCACAGTGATCCAGGAGAAATAGAAAATAATATGCTGCTGCCAGATAAATTTACCGGAGAAACCGCAGTGATGACTTTGTTAAGGAAGAGTCAAGGGGCGGACTGGTAAAATGCACATGTTCCTCCACTTAACGTGGGGTGGTAACGGTGGTAACTGAAAATGCAGTTTAGAAAAGAGAAAGATTTCCAATGTGAAAAAAGCAGAGCAGAAATGAGTTTCATGCTTTTTGGAAAAGTACAATTTGATGGTTCAGCACTGGGCATACAGCTATATGTTTCATTCGTCAACTGAACTTCCCAGCCTTTTGAACCTCCTTCACCATCTAGGTGACGCTGTGTCGAAGAGCAGGTCTGTGATAAAAGGGCCCATGGCTACTTCTCAAGGGCAACTGAGGGATGAAAGCAGGGGATGCCTCTACCCACTAGGCTACGAGCAGATGTCACAGGGCAGCATGTTGGAGAATGACACGTCAGATCTAAGGCCACCAGAGCTCTCCCAGATGCCACGCTCCATATTTTGCATAGACATGGGGACCCTGGGAGAGGAAACAGGCTCCTCTATAGTCAACAGGTTTCAAGCCACATACACGAATATGTCATAATTCTCAACTAAAAAAACGATCTTTCATGATTTCTTTACCTAAACAAATGCTATGACATCCTTATAGATCCTCAATATTTAATTGACCAAATAGCATGACCTTTGTCAAAAGTACTCTCTCGGTGTCCCTTTCACTGGGCCATTGTTGAGGAGGCAATCCACCACGAGCCCTCAGTACCCCTGCATGTCCTCGTGGGTGTGCCAAGTGCCCTTTCTCAGGTCCGTGTTCATGGTAACAATGAGGGACCAGGCAGCAGCTCCTCCACCACCTCCCAGGAAAGGAACGACCTGCTTACTACACACGCCATGCAGCTGACCCTTCAACTACACAGGGCTTAGGGGCACTGACACCCTACACAGCCGAAAATCCACAGAGAACTTTTGACTCCCCCAAAACTTAACTATCAATAGCTTATTATTGACAAGAAGCCTACTGATAATATAAACAGCTGGTTAATACATACTTTGTGTGTCATTTGTGTTATATACTATGTACAATAAAGTAAGTTAGGGAAAAGGAGATGCTTTTCCAAATTGTCACGAGTTTCCAAAAGAATTCAAATATGTTTATTGAAAAAGATCCATGGATTAGTAGACCCACACAGTTGCACTTTTACTGTTGAAGGGTCAGCTGTTTCCTCCCAGGCTCAGTGTCTCACCCCTGCCACTCACCCCTTCATTAAAAGCACCACCTAGGCTCCCCCACGCTCCCCTGGAACATAGGAGAATAAGGAAATGCCATGTAGCATGAAGCTAACGCTGCTGCTTGTCTCTGGCATGGGAGCTTCCCGTCTTCTGCCAGCAACCACAGAGCAAAGCAGGTAACTTACCAGGTTGCCATTCATTACCATCCCAGGTCCTTCACAGATCCTGCCGGCCATTAGGAGTCTGAAAACCTAGGACCACAAGTTCCACTTTCTTTTTCCCACTGAGTGTTCTGAAATCGTTACCAACCACAAAACCTTGCTTCAAACCTAGAGACCATGTATCTCCATCACTCCCACCCCACATCTTCTGGATATCCTGGATATCCCCGTTATGAGTCACTGATATTCCGGACTAGCTGGGGAAGACAGCTTGCCATTCTGAGGGGATGTCTCCTGTCCCTTGCATTGCCTGTATTTGGAGACCATTCCAGAGCTTAGCTGGAGAAGACGTGAGGCTGAGATGCTCTGTGGACACTCACCTCATCTCACTGCAATATATATCTAGCTTCCCTGCTTGGCATTAGCCCTGCCTTTTGGGATCAAGTGGTAGCAAGAAGGAACATCAGCTCCCCACCCCATCCTGCCTTCATAAGGAACACCACTGGTCAGAGAGCGCAGTGCAGACTCACAGAGCGGCCGTCCCAAGGGGGTGAGAGCTGGGATGCATCCCTGAACATCCTCTGAACCAGGCCTGCAAAACCCTTCCTTTCTGTTTACAGATGTACTGAGTTAAGAAGCCTTCATGAGGGTGGGATCTAACCTAATATGCCCTTATAAAAAGGGGAAATCTGGAATAGACGTGCACACAGGAGATGCCTGAGAGGACAGAGGCAGAGAACAGGGTGGTGCCTCCACAAGCTGAGGAGTGCCAAGGATTTCCAGGAAAACGCCAGAAGCCTGGAGAGACTCACTGAGGAGATTCCCTACCACCCTGGTGTTGGACTTTTGGCCTCCAGACCAGTGAGGCAATATATTTCTGTTGTTTAAGCTACAGAGTTTGTGATACTTTGTTACAGTGGCTCTAGAAAGCCAGTACAGGCAGATTGCGCATACACGTGTGTCGTCTGGCATTCGGCAGACCCGACCGGGGTGTGCCACAGTAACTCAGATCCACTTTGGCATTGCATGGAAGGACCATCACAGCAAGATTTATCTGTAACCAGGAGTCCCACATCTCATCCAAGACTAGGCAGTTCACTCTGCAGGGGGCTTGGCCACCATTGTTCTATTGCTAATAGACAAGAACCTGAAACACAACCCACTCAAACTTCCATGGGAGCCTCAGCAGGGCCTGGGTTGCTGGCCCTGCCAACCTGCTCTGGGCAGTCGGCACGGTTACCTCTGAGCAGCAACGTGTGTTTCAGACACAGAGGATGGATTGCTGAGATGACACCCACTAAGCAAATATAGGTGTTTTCAAAATAAGGGGATTCATCTATCCTAGATATTGGCTGCAGAGTGGAAGGGGTACAGGCAGGGTTCCAGCTACTTGTAGGGACTGAAATAAAGGTGTTCACCCAAAATGAGCTGAGAGGAGCAGGCTCTGCCGACCCCACTGGGAAGGACCGAGGTGATAAGGCCCGGAAGCAGAAGACCCAACCTATAGCAGGCACGAAGCTCCCTAGGTAAGGACTTGGTGGGAGGGAAGCCCAGAGGGTGACAAACCTGGTGTGGAAGAGGGTCTCCCTGGTCACAGGGCACTTGCCAATGCCCTTCTCTGTGACACTCTATGCTTCTGTAGTCTCTGACTCTCCCTTGTTCTCCAGCCTTCCTAACCCCTCTCCTAGTCCTCACTTTCCAGTAGGCGCTTACCTTTTGTTCCTCTTTGTGAACTTGGTCCCTTCAGGGTTGGTATCGGCCGTTCCCTCCTCCCCGCCCCACCACCTGCTGAGGACCGGTGGGCCATCCAGGTCTCTGTGGACCTCTTCCAATATGCTTTATGATCCTCTCTGGTTGCCCACTGCCGGCTGAGCCAGGCGGACTGTCCCTCAGACTAGGGGAGCAGAAAACCAGCTAACGTGGGTTTAGATGCAAACCTGTTTCCAGAGGAACCCTGGTGGACAGCAGAGCTGTCTTTTATCTCCATTTTCAACCTCCTCAATGGTTCCGCATGTCCAGTGTTGACTCCTAAACAAAGCGGTGTCCCAGAAGGCCCGAGAGGGATCTCAGGGGTCTTCATATTTATGAATCCCACTACCTATCACATGACTGATAGCATATTTGCAGATGAATGAATGTATGAATAGCAGATAAACACGTTGTGGTTCAAATGATATGGAACATTAAATAGCAATAACAACAAGAAAATGATTGCTCACATTTATGTAGCACTTTATGGTTCATACTCCACTTAGCTTGTGACCCATATGCTAACAGGAAATATCTAGAACAAGTTTAACAGCACTTCTTTTTTTAATTGCTGGGGAGGTTCTGGCTCTCAGCAGCTTGGACAGCCAGAGTCAAACCTAAAACACTCACAGTGGTATGTCGACTCCTTTCTACGCTGTGCAAGTCCCTGCCCCCACCGGCACCACCTCAGGGTGTGGAAGGCTGAGCACACACCTCCCGTAGTCCCACCTGCCAAGTGTGGCCACACTGGTCTTCAGAACGACAATCCAATCACTTGATGTCAGGATCTTTAGGGCTTTCCCAGTTGCTCATGAATTCAGCTATGCCCTGTGTGAGAAACCAGAAACACTCCCCATTGGCCAAATGAGAATATGAATCCTGCTGTTTGCATTATCTGACCTTTCCTTGGTCAGCTCCACAGAGTCACAAAGCCAGGCTGTAAACCTCGGGAAGAGCACACCCCACCACCAGTGGAGATCCCACTAAGGCCAGCAGGGGTTAAAGAGCGAGCCCGAGCAGACTTCCCGGTGGTGACCTGGCAGTATGTAGAGACTGGAGAATGTTCCGGCTTTTTCATCCAAAGATCTACATTGAATTTTATTCTAAAGAAGTAACTTGAAACACACACAGAGATTTAAGCATGATATGATTTAAGCATCATATAACTGTGTAATCATGCAAATACAATGTGTATTTATACATATGTATATATGTATGCATTTGTGTATGTGTGCACTTGGGTTCAAATTCTGGCATTGTTATTTGCTTCTCTCAGTGGCAATTATGATAGCTCCTCCTTTTCATAGGGTGGCCTCGAGGACTACTTATATGCATGTATGCATGAATGTAAACACACACACATCACGTCTTTAGAATTTTAGAATGGTGCTGGAACAAGTACCTAATCAACATTATTCTCATTTGAATTTGACTTATTTTTTATCAAAATCAAATTGCATTGTGAATATCATTTTGTAACGTATTTTATTCAATTTGTAAACATTATTCTACATCATCAGTTTTAAACTGTTGTATGATACCTTATGCTTCACTTTTGGGTATACCTTTTTATATTAAGCCACTCTCAGGTTAATTAGCTAGCCCCCTGTTGTAGATACTGGGGTTGTTTTTCATGTATACTGTATAAATGTGAGACAATAAAAGGCTTTGTAACTAAATTTTTATATGCATTATTAATTTTTTGATTACTTAACTAATTGGCTTAAACTGGCTGAAGAAAAGAATGAATGATGTTTCTAAACTTTTTAAGCCAACCTCTTTCGACAAGATTTAAGAATCTGTGATTTCTCCACAAAACACGTAAGGGTGTTTTCTGCTTTTCAAACACAGAGATCCACCCCAGTGTGACCTCTGATGATCTGATGCAAGCTCTTGATGATAACGAGCTGAGTTCCCACTCACTCCTGACAATTTGTGTTAGTTTCAGCAATGGGTTGTTTCCACTGTAAACTACACCTTATAAAAACTGGTTTTGGTTAGAAGCGCAGCAAAGACACGCACCACGATTCCAAGCTGCTCTTGAGTTCCTCTCTGGGAGAACAAAGCCACACCCACTCTCTGCCCCCATTCTGTTAGTTGGCAGAGGAAGTCACCCAGGAACTCGTAACCTGCTTGATTCCTCCACGGTCCATGGGGGAGGGGAAAACCCCCAAGTGTCCTATACCCTGATGTTAAAGGAAGGCTTTATCCATTTCTATGCCTGAGTGTGGAGGACTGGAATCCAAGCTCTTCCACAGAGGATGCCAAGTCCAGACAGTCCAGGCTTGGGCGACCTCAGGGGTGTCAGGGAAGCAGGCCTGCTCCTGTCACTGCCTCTGCGCCTGCACCCTGATGCGCTCCACTTAGCCAGTACCCTTCGTCCCATCGGAGGGTCCTTCCCCAATAACCCTTCAGCTGTCGTCACAAAATACAGCATTACAAGAACCCCTGCGGGTCCTGGTGGGACCCCAGCCTGGCTGAACCAGTGATTACAGCAACCGCCGCATGTCACAAACACACAACAGCCAGGGCGTCGGTGCCACACACCTCCTTCTTCCCTCTCAACACAGGCGCCCACCTGCCCTCTGTCTCCTGGTTGGAGTCCCTCTATCTCCACCACGATGGCCTCTCTCTTTGGTCCCTTTAAATTGGAGGCGTGGATCCAACTCCACACAGGTTGGATTGGGCACCTACTGATTCCAGAGCCCCTTCCTATCCAGACTGGCCCCCCACACAGCAAAGGCCCGGTAACACTTGCCTGACTGCTGGGGGGCCTGCCTGGAACCGGGCCTCAGCCTCCCAGCCTGCCCCAGGTCTCTGGAGGCTTACGGCTAACAGGCACCAGGGGACTGGTTCCCGGGGGAGAAGGCTGAGACAGGCTGGTTCTCACCTGGGAGAGCATCTCCCACACACACCTGTGACATGCATGAAGACAGGTCCGTCTAAGAAATTACAAGTGCCGCGAGCATTTTAAATAATCTCTTATTTTTGAGGAGAAGGTTGAGTTTGAACCTCTTATTTCATCTTTTCTGGCCGTTGATATTCTGTTTGTCTTCTAACTAAAGGTGCTGAAAAAGAATTAAAGATTATGCTGTTATTCCCATCTGATGAGAAACTCATTTTTCTCTTGATTCTTTTTGCTTTATTTGTCTGGGTTAATCTGCTTTCCTGAGTTATAAAGGTGTCGAACACAGCATTGAGAATGTATGGGTACAGGTAAAAAATAATGAAACACTAACATCATTGCTTCTTATAGTGAATCACCAATGACTTCAACTCTTCAAAATGTCCTGGCCAAAAAATGGTGATCATTCTCCAATATATACCTAACCTTAATGTATGCAATGTCATTATGAGTTCATGCAATTCAGCCCTCTTATCCTAGATGGTGGAAAAGTGATGAGTGCAGAATCATTTTCAGAGTCCAACATGCCCCAGGACTGCAGGCATGGCCACGTGGAGCAGCAATGCCAACAGGCTCAGAGCGGCATCGCTGGGGTGGTCAGACTGTCAGTCTGCACGGTGCTGGGTGCTGGGAGCCCAAGGGGACAGAGGAAGGAGGAGGAGGACAAAAGGCCAGTCCCAAATTCAGTGGAAAAAGAGACATGAACTCATGAAGAGAAATGTAAAATAACCAAGATGACAGTCACTGATGTGGAATGTGTGTGACACAAAGGAGCTGTGGTGGGGACCAAGACACAGAGATCTATGCCAGCCTGACTGGCTGAGGGGCCCAAGGAGCTGGGCCAGCAGCCTCTCTGGGTGTTTGGGAGGGTGTTTCTGGGTGAGATGAGCGTTTGGGTTGCTGGACTGAGTAAAGCAGACACTCTTGCAGGGTGGGCGGGCACCATCCAGTCTGTTGAGATTCAAATGGAACAGAAAGGTGGAGGACAGGCGAATTCACTCTCTACTGGAGCTGAGACATCCATTCCCTCCTGTCCTGGGTCTTCAGCCCTCCCGGTTCTCAGGCTCTCAGACTCAGACTGGACTTGCCTCATCAAGCCCCAGGTCTCAGGCCTGTGGACTGACCAAACTACATCCCTGGCCCGTCCAGCTTCAGACGGCAGGTCTTGGGACCTCTTGGTCTCATACCTACGGAGCCAATTCCTATACTAATCTCTCTTACGTCTCCCTGCTATTGGTTCAGTTTCCCTGGAGAGTCCTGGCTAACACAGAGACAGGGGTCAGACATTCTGGGGACAGGCTACAAGGTCGGGGGTGCCCGGTGCAGGGAAGGGCATTGAGAGCAAGGAATGGAAGGTCAGGGTGACGTGTGGGGAGAGAGGCAGTCCGGGTGCCGGATGGGCTGTGAAGCCAGAGTGGGCAGGCACAAGGCCACGGCAGGGGATCATCTACATCCTCGTTTCTAGGGGAATTAGGAACCACTAGAGTGACTTAAGCATGTTCTGTGTTTGGGGAGAGATGACATAATCAGCTTTGAGTCTCAGAAATGTCATTTTTGTGTCTGTGTCAAGAATGCATATGAAAATGGTGACACAAAATCACACCCAGAGTCTATGGCTACAGCCACAAATTATCAAAAACTTACTGGCCCCAAATCACACCAATTTATTATCTTACAGTCCTGGAGGCCGGAAGTCCACAGTGAGTTTCAATGGGCGCAGATCTAGCCCTCTTAGGCTGCCAGGGCTGTGTCCCCTGGGAGGCTCCATGGCGAATCCATTTCCTCACCCCTCCCAGCATGGAAGGCCACCCGATCTCCTCGGTACTCAGCCCCTTCCCCGGTCTTCCAGGCATGTCCCCGCTGCCTCTGCTTCTATCACATCTCCTCTCCGCAGCTCTCCTGCTTTGCTCACTCAGTCAAACAGACTTATGTGGTCACACAGAGTCTGCGTGGATGAGCCAGACAACCTCTCCATCTCAAGACCCTTAATTACGAAAGTCCCCTTTGCCATGTAAGGTGACATATGCACAGGTTCCAGGGCACAGGGCACGGATATCTATGGGGGTGCTTATTCCCCTACAGTAGCTGTGCAGGTAGGAAAGCTAGGACGCAGCCCCGGGGGGAGCAATGAAGCCTGCGTAGTCCACAAAATGCGGGATGGAGAGGGACACAGAAGGGAGGCATGAGGGACGTTTAGGAGCAGAATCAGAGAATCAGCGGGGCTTCCTGCTGTGCTGGACAGGAGACGTGCCAGCACAGGTACCCTCACGGCGCCTCACTGCAGTACCATATGAGTCCTAATGTCCCTGCAGCTATGTCTGATTCTCTAATTACTTTTGAAACATTTACTATATAGAGGGGAAAGTATATGAAAAAAATTTTTAGTAATAAGGGCATGTATAGGAATGAAGACACTCAGAGGTGAGCACAGTGGACTCTGACAGGGCAGGGCTGGTTCGAAGATGAGTCAAGAGAGGACACTTGAAAAGCCCTGGAAGGTGGGGAGGAGCACCTGCAGACAGAGCTGCCATCTCATGTCACACAGTCGCACAAGAGCAGGTCAGGTCGCAGTCGCAGGGGTCCCGGCGGCAGGCCCAGGCTTCTCTGGAAGGAGGGGAGGAGGTGCACGGGTGGTCGGCAAGGATTGAGGAGGAGCCTTTGTGAGCCCGCGCCACCCGGAAAGCCACAGTGGCTGCAGCAGGGAGGTGGTGTAGTGGCAGGGCTGTCGTCACGAGGCCTGGCTTCTTCCAGGCGTCCATCCCAAGATGCACACAGGGACTGACAGTGGGCAGGCGCTCTCCCAGAGCACCGCCTGTGAGGCAGCCAGGCCCAGCCCGACTTCTTCACAAGGCGCTGGCCACACTCAACCAGAGGAAGCAACCTGCAGACTCTCAACCATCTTCAGTTCTTTGACTTCTGTGTCTTTATTTTTTAAGTGACACAAAGGTAACCTACAATATTAAACGGGTTACAGGTGTACCATAGTGACCCGGCTATTATGTACATGTGGAAAGGCTCACCACCACAGTGTAGGTACTAAGTGTCACTATAAGTGAGAGGCCAGAGTGGGAATACACAGGGGCCAGCGCACGCAATGATCCCTCTGGGAGTGGTGCACTGGGGGGTCAGAAGCAGCAGCAGCTGGGCAGTTGGGCAGCTGAGCAGAGGTGGGGGATACAGCAGGGGCTCCCAAGTCATTGCAAGTGGTTGCCTTTATTTGCAGAGCATAGAGTCATAAGCAAAGGAGTGCCCTACCAGGAAAACCTCATCCCTGCTACGTGCAGAGAGCAGGTGGCTGGGAGGTGATTCAGCAGAGGGTGAGCTGGAAGCTGTCAGCACCCATAGAGTGGCCCTGGTGGAAGCCCCGAGGCAAGGCTTCCATTAGAATGGGAACTTGGAGGGGATGTGGCAAGGACAGTGAGGGGGCCCCCAGGCCTTCCTGAAGGCCTGGCTGTGGAGATAAGGACAGCAGGCCTGCAGGATGCCAGGGCACACAGCTCCTGTAACTGCACCAGCCCCAGCCTCATGACAACGTAAGCCAGCAGGGAGCCCAGGAGACACCAGGGAAGGCAAGCAGAGAGCCGGGAGGCTTGGGTGACACCTCACCGTGGGAAGAAGGAAGCATCAGGAGCAGGCTGCCATGCCTAGTAACTCCTGCAGAGCCCAGGAGCATTCGCCCCGTTCAGGGGAGAGAAAGCCAGGAAGCCGAAATCACAGATCTGTGGAGTAAGAAGCATCTCACCAGACGGGTGGTCCAGTGGGTGTCAGCGTGTCCCCTGAGCTCAGAAAAGTGGAGATCCTGGTCAGTCACAGCCAGAGCCATTTTGGTGGCTTCAAGGAGCTGGATCCAGTGTGGAAGTGGCGGGGCAGCTGAGCGGCAGAGAAGGGGCCAGGGCCCCTGCTGCAGAATAGGAGGGTGGGCGGCACAGGGGGCTGACGGCTCTGTAGCACTGATAAGACATTTTAATAAGCACGAGGAACTGAGCATCTTACACGTTGGTAGAAAGGGCCCAGTTCTAAGAGAAATAAAAATTACAGAGGAGAGAAAAGACATGATCAGTAGAGAAAGGTTCCTGCGATAGGAAGAAGACACTCATAGAGTAACACAATTCAGCTTTTAAAGTTCCACACATATCATTACATAAATTTATCAGAGCATGGAAATTCATTTTCAATCTTAATTTTATAATATATATTATCATATACTTTACGAAATATTTTTTCTGCATTGAGACTTTTGAATGTAGTGGGTTACGTGAATAGTTTCTTGGTTTGAACCACTACTGCATTCCCTAGGTAAATCATATTTGATCGTAAGATATGCTATATACATTACTGAATTCCATTTGCCAGTATTTCTGTATCTGGGTTCATACATGAACTTGCTCTGTATTCATCTTCTATTCTTGGGCAACTTTTGTGCCAAGGATATATGGGCATCATAAAATGAAATGGATAGCAATTCTTTCTTTTCTAAAATAGTTTGTGTAATACAGAGTGAATCTCCTTTGGAATGACTCATTTGGAAAGCCATCTGGGGCCACTCTCTTGGGAAAACTTATGGCAGGACTATACAAGTGATGTCTTGTGTTAACCAATCCTTTTCCCAGTGTGGCTATTGTTTTCTGGAGGCAATCTTGATCATTAATAGTTCACTAAAAACGTCATCCATTTCTGCTGTGTTCAAATAATTGCATGAAGATTTTCATATTATTCTCTTGTAACTTTTTATTTCTATCTGTAGATATGCTCTGTTCCCTTTGCAAACATTCATGCACTCTCTATAGAGATTTGCTGCTTCCATTAGCTTTTCAAAGATCTTGCCATAATTGTGAAAGTGAGGAAAACAGAAGCTTAAGGAAACAAAGTGGTAGGAGATCTCTGTGGCTGGAAGACGAGGCAGGTGTCCTGATGCCCGGCCATTGGACTTCCCTGGGGTATAATCTTGCCCTAGTGTGTAATCCTAACTCAGCTTAATTTTATGCTGAGGCATGAAGTTTTCACGTGATTACATTGGGGCAGACCAAGCACCAATATGAAACTGAGGGCAATTGTGAACCTGTGGGAGGAGGTGACCCACAACCATCAAGACATTCACAAAGGCTTTATCTAAAGCTACATTCCCAGTATTCATGATACAAAACCACAAACAAAATATAATACCACAGCTTGGTAACGGATGAAATCCAGCAGAACAAAGCCATACCAGAGGGACAACAATGTTATGGCAATGATGGTAGTTGTAATGTTTACTTCTACTTGAAAAAAAGATATGCTCATGAAATTTCTAGATGTGTTTTTTAACCAGCGAATTTTGCTAGGTTTACAATGTGCATTTAACTCAGTGGACCCCATTTTTCCTTAAAACACTCTAATGTGATGAAAACTGTGATGGATTCACTGATAAGGTAGTGAAATGTCTCCTTTCCAATGACAGGCAATAGCAAATAATTAGGAAAAATGCTTCTGACTTCTTTCAGAAGTTTGAATCCCTTTCCAGCAGGCCAAATTTATCCATTAAATCTCTCAATAGGAACTCTCACTATGAGAAAATGACAATGCTATGTATTTGCCCAAATGGAAAAAATATCCATAACATTTTTTCTTCTCCTTGTCTACTGCATTCAATTTGACAATAACAGTTTATAAATACAAATGGCACCTGATCTACAGATGTTAAAATGCAACTTTAATCCTGAAAATAATAATACTCTTAGAAACTGGATTTCCCAAAGAGAGTCACATAATTGGACATTACCTAGTTTATTCAACTTGTCGAAAATTTAATTCATTCTGTTGCCATGCAAAATGGCCATAAAACCTGCTAGGCATTCCTGCAGTACAGATTGCTGGCTGCCTATTCAGTACCTATTGCCAGAGCCAGAATCCTCACTTCCTTTTAGGGCCACAACTCAAACTACACTGCCTGCACATTCATGCAGCTAAATCACAGCCATGTGCCTCTTTCTGGCCAATGCCATATAAACCTAAGTAGGTTAGACTGCCAGGAGACCTCTTTCAGTGGTGTGGTATTTTTTTCTCCTTCATCCAGTTTCTATTTTTTTTTGCTGCTTGGAATATTTTGATAGCTGGAACTCCAGTGGCCACTTTAGAATACAAAGGAAATTCTAAAAATGGCTACTGGGTTCTTGATGTCTACGGAATCCATATTTCAATACATATCCCCAGAAATACATCAGTGTCCCCAGAGTAACAGGCAAATACCCCCAGTTCATTGAATATCAGTGATTAGTGATTTTCTCTGGTATCCTCTTACCCTCAAATGACCTTCACCGTCTTCTCTATACATAAAGGCCAACCCCACTTCCGTGAAGTCAGTTCCCACATGCTTGGTGAAAGGGAAGCACTTTGGCCCATTACTGGGAGTGCTTGCGGCCTGACCTCATGCTCGCTGAGGACAGTGGCTTTTACCTACCTGTTAGTCTACCACCCCATGTGCACAGTACCTGCCATCTGTCCATGCACAAATAATAGGCTCAGTAAGAGTAACTGGAAGAAAGAATGTGTGTGCATGTGTGTGTGCGTGTGTGTGACTGAAATGGCTTTGAATTATTCACGCATGTGATAAGGAGCTGTCACATACCAGAAAAATACCATACCAACACCATCACTGAGCTGAAATGCTGTGACAGCCCAGAGCAAAAGCCAGAGGTCAGACCTGCTTGAAAATGTAAAATATCTACATCCACATTTGGGTGGGAAAACTGGTGATTAAGCCAAAGTTCTACTGTCACACGCATGAACAGTGCATAGCATGGGACAGTGCGTACGGTGTGTGTATCATGTAAGATGATTTGGAGGGATCCTGTTGAACTACATTTCAGTTCCATTCCCACTAAACCAAACTACTGATAACCTTAAATCCTCTACTCTTTGCTGTTCTGAAAACATACTTCTTGTTTTCTTTTTACAGCCTTGGTTTCATGAGGGCTTTAATATATTACCTGTTTCAATATTGGGGAAGAGAAAACCCATAAAATACAGACTAGAAGACTGGACTGGAACAATCCCTGTAACCTCTGCCTTAGAAGGCACTCCATGTAGGAAGCTTCCAAAGGAATATAGTTTGTTTAAAAGTCTCAGTTGTGTGAACTGCAGCCCAGAGATCTTAAGACAAATGTTTAACTCCAAAGGCATAAAATATCTGCATGACTTAAAAATGCAATGACATTTTCAACATTAACATAAGATTTGACCTTTTGTGTCCAGTCTTCGGAGAGAAGATGTTTAGCGTGTTGAGTTTCTCTCTTCTCCCTGTTTATTGTTTAAGGGCAATACCTCAAAGCACAGCCTTCAAGAACACAGCAGCTTAAGGACTTAAGAATCCCTAAGAGCAGAACATAGCAGACTGAAAACTCAATTAAATGTTAACCTTTCAAGCTTTAAATTATCTAGAGCAGCTGCATTTCTCCCTTTTCTAGATTAAACTGGATCCTTAAAGATGCAAGGAAACATACCTGCAAAAACACAGTTATATTCAAAGAATCAGGTTAAATTAAAGTGCATCTCATTTATTCACTGCAATATAAACCACTTTGTGTTTCACAAAATTTATTGATGCATTCAACCACAGTAACAAAAGATTACATCTTCCATTTTGACAATGAGACAATGTTAGAATTAGGAGAGATCATAAAACCTTAAATTGTAAATTCTTTAAAAAAGCACAATTCATGTCATTCATATAAATGAAACTATTCAGTCAAAACTATATATGATTGGCTTAATCCTTACCATTTAAAAATTGGTTGTGTACAGGATGATATTTAGGAAAGACAGATTTTAGTGAAATCTTGCAGTTAAGAAATGTTAGAAAGTGTTACCCCTCGATCACAAGCTACTATTACTCAAAAACTTAACTGGATAAGGTTACATTTTAAAATGAAATTAATGTGCTCTTCCTTTGAGCTTTCAGAAAAATGCTATTCAAAGAAGGCTGAGAAATAAATCCGAGATTGTCTGTCTGGAGACTATCTGACACAATGTAGGAGGCACATTGATTTTAAATGCACTTTACTAAGTACAAGATGCAGACTGTCAGGTTTATACGCCTTTTAGAGCCACGTCACAGGACTTTACAACAAAAAGTATTTTGACAACAATAATTCTGAGAATGGCATAATTTTTAGATAATCTTTAAATATTTGAAAATTAACATTTATTTACTACATACTGTGCTAACTTTGCTTGTATAATTAGAAGGTAACTGGACATTTCCTTAGGTCGGTTCTCAAACTGGGATATGCATCAGAATACCAGGAGGCCTTGTTGAAACCCGGAGTGTGGAGCCCCAGTCCCAGAGTGTGAGTTTTAGTGAATCTCGTTTTAGATTCACTAGGCCTGATTGGAGGAGCCGAAGACTCAGCAACTCCCAGGAGATGCTGCTATAGCTACTAAGGGGACCACCACATTTGGGAACCACTGGCTTAGAATAACTTAAACAGATCAGTAATTATGAGTCCAAATTAAGAAAAAGAAATACATCCACATTATATTTCCCCCTAAATTTATAATCTGTGAAATTCTGGTAAAACTTTTATAAATGATACAGAGTGTTCAGTTCCATTTCATTAATTTTGCTAAAGGGTTGACTATAAAGCTGTGTAATACTGATTTTTCTTTAAAAGCATCTTTTGTGGAAAAAGCTGGCAATTTTTTCATGTCATACCATATAATGACATCCAATATTAGGAGAAGTTTGCATTTCGATCACTGAGTTTTTATTTAGACACGCATAAGCATGGCTAGTGAAAAGATGACAAAAATAGAAGAGTCCTAGGTACTATTTCCTAAACAAACAAATGAGGAGTTTTTAACCTCAGGGGCCTTGGTGTCCTTTAAAGTAAAATGACTTGTTTGGAACAATGTCTGACAGCCCTGTCAGCTGCAGAAGGTCTCCGCTTGGGCTCTGCTGACTCATTCCTGCCTGTGTCACAAAGAAGCTACCCCACCTTGGCTCTGCAGAGAGAGGAACCTTGCTGCAGGAACTCCCCAAAAATCCACAGAAAAGAAGGACCTTTCAGTTTGCTGATTCCCGATTAACCAAGAGTTTCAAAATGGAAAATGAGGAGAGAATGAAGCGTGACTCCTGGGACATGTCTTCTAGCTCCTTCTCTGTGCACTGGCTCCTCTTATCTTTGAGTGTGAATGGTAATGAAAGAGAAGGGTTTAGTCCTCTTAAAAACGTCTTCTTTAGTGCTTAGATAGGCAGATGAGGTGGCTGGTAAGAGTCCAGGGATGGGTCGGGAGTAGATTGGTTAGTCTGCTGCTGCTCAGTCGCAAAATTAATAAACACCTGAAAGCAATGGGATGGTAACTGTTAACTTACGAGAACCTAGACCTTGTGTTGTCAGCTATTCCGACAGGACACCTTCTCAGAGCACTGCCCAACTTTTTCTACAGACCATAGCCTTTAATTCATACCACCCCCTAGGAAATCACCATAAACAGGTAAACCCTTTGAGGAGACAGCTCCAGGAATGATAAATGTTTCTGGACAATTATCACCTGAAAGTTCTCAATGCCTTCAGCCAGTCAGCCAGCTTTAGAAGAAAGTTGTGATATAATGTGACATTCTGGTACTCTTACAAAGCAAGCCATTTTCTGCCCAAAGTTAGCTAACACTCAGTTACAGCAGAGGCCTGAGGCCACTGGGGGGTGGGCAGAGTGGGGAAGGGGAGGTGGATGAGCTATGGTTTACCTGCTGAATGCCCAGTATAATTATGAACAAGAAGAAGCTCTGGTAATATGTACCTGGAGTGCAGAGCAGACAATAAACAAACCTAACACTCACCAACCTTATCACAATTTTGTAAAACCAAACAGCGATTAAACAAAGGGTCTACATTACTCCAGAGGTACTCTAGCTAGTTTTAAAATCAGTCTAGCAGGCCTCAAGAACATACCAAAATGCAACCTGCTGAATAATTCAAGGTACTATACCTGCTCCAAAGTGGCCTGGTTGATGGAGTAATGCTTGATATTCAAGGAGGCCTTATTGTTCTCTAGAACTTTGAATAGGTCAGCTAAGCATTCCCATCTTTTTGGCACATGATATTCCAATAAATTAAGGCGCTGCCCCTAAAAACCAAAAGGAAACACATTGTATCACATACTTAGCAGTCATTAAGCAAAATTTATTAACTACATTTAATTGCCAAACTATCTTTTCTCAAACCACACACTTAAATAACAGTGAGGTGTGGAGGTCAATTTAGGGAATCTCTATGGATACAACTGACAAAATCTATTGTGAGGCGTATTTGATAAGTGTTGTTCCCTGGGTCGCATTGCTGTCTTGCCCCTCACATGCCCTGAGCATTGGGAAGTCCTCTCTAAGGGGAAGAAGATGCCTACCAAGATCTGGGAAAGAGGAAGCTCAGGTGCCACCACACAGAGGCCCCCTGACCTTCACACTGGGACCTGGGCTGGGCTTGCACTTGTCCTCACCATTAGCTGAGCAATTCTTGCTGAGGTGTTTCACCATTCTGATCCTTGTTTTCATAGGTGCAAATGGCGATAGCCATATCGGTAGTCATTATATAGGGCCATTTAGATGGGAACCTGAGCATGAATGCCTTGTCTTATACAGCGTGCTTCTTACCTGGTAGGATTTACTCCATGGTTCTTGTGAAACACATAGGTAGGTGATGGCTCCTTTACAGATGACAACCTCCTAGGGGCTATGATAAACTACGATCACAGGGTAATCCAAGAGAACTATAGAGTGCTTTGCAGATGTTACCATGCATAGGGCTGCCCTGGTCACCTAGGTAAAGTGCAGACTTGGAATCTGCAGGTCTAATCAGCTCCTGGGTGATGAATACACTGCTGAGTCAGGGATCATGCTTTACATCATGTTAGTAGAGGGTTATGGTCCCAGGTACAGGGCACCCCTTGTGAAATAATGCTGAAGCCACCAAGCCTATAAGTCCCACAGCGGCTGCACAGAAGATGGTTACTTCTGCAGTCTTCCCTCCTGAGCAAAATAAGCTGTGCCCACACATGGAGGCAGGGGAGGGTGTACCCACAGTGGACTCCAGGCAACCCAACAGGTGGGCAAGTGGGCTGCTGCCCTTCAGAGTGGTAGTCAGGTGATGTGCCCTGTCCATGCTATTTGTGGTGCAGAGGCATAGTCTACACTTTGCAATGAGACAGAGACAACAGGCAGTATCTTATGACAGCAAAGAATTAGAACAGGATAAAAGCTAAATGCCTTTATGAGATTTTTTTTTTAATAATTTATTTTATTTTAGTATCATTAACCTACAATTACATGAGCAATACCGTGATGATTGAACTCCCCCCTTCACCAGGGGCCCCCCACCAACCCCACCACAGTCACTGTCCATCAGCGTAGTGAGATGAGAATCACTACTTGTCTTCTCTGAGCTGTACAGTCCCCCCCGTGCCCCCCCACTCTATGTCTGCCAATCGTAATGCCCCTTTTACCCTCTTATCCCTCCCTTCCCACCCATCTCCCCAGTCCCTTTCCCTTTGGTAACTGTTAGTCCATTCGTGGGTTCTGTGAGTCTGCTGCTGTTTTGTCCTTTATGAGATTTTTAAGCTGAAGACAAAGAAGTAATGTAGAATATTAGTACTACCTTAAACTGGATTCCTGGAAAATAGAGCTTCAAGCAGTCAGAAACAGGGCTGTGTCGATTTGCTTCCTTGTGAAGCCAAACCTTGACAGTATAACCATCACCAAACCTGAGGGTTGAATGAAATAAAAATGTGGTTAGTACTGTACGGACCTAAGATGGGTAAATTCTTAGTCCATTTTCACAAGGAGGCAGTAAAAGAAAGGAACTATTCCAAATTGTTGAGAGAATTTGCATTCTCAAGAACATAGTACTCAGAAAATAATTGCAACCCAGTTAGACAGTTTACTATAATTCATTGACACAGACAATGATTTATCTTAAAAAAAAATCCGCCAACCCTGGCATCCACACCTATCGATGAAAGAGGGGCGGTGCCAAGGCAACCGTGAGAGCCAAGTGGTGAGTCACAGAGTCACAGTTTGGCAGGAGACTGACCCGGAGAAGCCCTGGCTGCCTCAGAGGCTGTGGTGGTCAAAGTGTGTGGCTGAGCCAGATGAATGGGAATACGTAAGGAATGAAAGGCATTTGTTTATCACAGAAGACAATTCTCCCAACTGGACTTCAACCCAGCAGGGTCGGGGACAGCCTGGGATCTGCTGGCCCCAGAGACACAATTCCCATCACTGCAAGTTGTAGCTGGTGGCTCCGCGGTGCCCACAGAACCACACCTGGGGTCTGTTCACACCATAGGGCAATCTCAAATGGTACCCCCAATGATTTATGGGGCTCCCCAAACCCATGTTTGTCACTCTCCGATGGCTAGGACAGTGTTGGGCATATAACGGTATCTCAATAACAACCTGCTGAATAAAAAGAAATGCAGAATATATCATGATGATATTTTTTTTTTGTCAATTTTGTTCACTAATATACCTACCCCAAGTACCTAGAACTAATAAATAGTAGTGGAATGAATGAACAAATTTTATGCCCAAAGCCTTATAAGCATGTTCGTTTACAAAGCATTGCTGGTAAGATGTGTTACATTTAAGTGAATTTTCTGTAAGTGAGGTTGATCCTAACATGTTTCTAAGTCAAATCATTTTTCTGGTGAAGAAGACGTAAGATCAGTACCCCCAGAGATCCTGGTCTGGTTCTGTTTTCTTGCTTCCTACCCTGATTTCAAACTTCTGAGATTTGTATGTGGTCCCAGCTGCCTCCTATCATTCAGCATTGATGGTTTTGAATCCACTTGTGGCTGAGAGGTTGCTGAGGACATTGATAAAATATGAATGAAACGCGAATGAAAGCAGAAAATATGCTTAGCTCTCCCTAAGAATTTCTAAAGGCCAAAAGCTATGTCAGTACAGGGGGTATGTTTACCAACATTTCTCTTCTGCCCAGGAGTGCAGGTCAGAACCATGCTGCCCGTTAACAAGGGCCACCCACTTCCACCTCTGCCATCTCTCCATGGGGGAGAGAAAGGCTCGGCCCGTGTAGCGGGAGCTCCTGCTCTTGAGAGAGCTCTCAGCCGGGTGTGAGAGAGCTCTCAGCTCTGCGCCTGAGGCCGGGTGTGAGAGATGTCTGAGGACTGGGAGGTGTTTCTGGCCCCGCGCTGATTATGATTGTGGCATATTGCAGCGTTCGCACTAGGATGCCAGCTCTAGATGGGCAGCTTGGGTTCGGATGTGGGACCCCAAAAGGCAACTCTTCCCACCCTGGAAAATGGGCTGAAAATACTAGCTGCCTGGTAAGGCTGTCAGAGTCTTGGATAAATCAGTCCTCGTAAACCACCTGGGACTGTGTCAGGCACTGAGTAACTAAATGAATATGTGGTGAAATTTGGGTTCTGTGCAGGATATGACCAATATGGAAGAACACTGTCTTTGGTGTGAGGAAGCTCCGAATTTCTTCGGGAAACTTTGACAAAAGCAGATGAAACAACAAGAACGTGAATCTGGGGTACCTACTGAACAGAAGCACAAGCTGCAAGCAGACAGGAAGCAGAGGCGGACACCAGGGTCTGCTCTTGCCATTGACAGAAGGGGCAGCCCTTGGGGCATTTTTGCTAATGTGTTTGGAAAAAATGCTAAATTCCAATAATTGCCCACTAAATTCTCACTATAAGCATATATACACATTAATATCTAAAATTTTTTCAAAATGAAGTTTCAATGGAATGAAGCCACTTACAGCATTACTCTAGAGAATCTGATTTACACAATTGTTTAAATTAAAAAAAATCTCCAGAGAAAATATTCCTGAAATAGGTTGGTAAATTTCTGAGGATCTCTCTAGAATATTCAGTCAATAAGACTTCTGGGCAGAAACTTATAAAAGCATGTCATTTTCAATAACTAAGAGAATCTTTGTAGATTATCACATTCATTGTGATGCAAGTATCTAATTTATATTAGCTTTACTTTCTCATGTCTGCCTATAACTTACATATTCATGCCAATCTGATGAGTCATTGCTCATATATTCACTCATTGGTCTGACATTTCTATAAAATCCGTATGTCCACATCATTTGCATATTCGGAGATAAAATAAAGATAAATAAACAGCATTACATGCCAGGAAAGGTGCCTGTAAGTATTCAACTATTATTTGCAATACATTTTGGTACAACCAACATTAAAGCTGAACTATGTAATAAATTCTGAAACCCAAGAATGAGCAATATGGTAGTGGAATAACAAACACGTGTGCAAGTATTTTTAATGCCAGGCATCTCAAGAGGAGTGAGAGTATGAGAAGGGCAGGCTGAGGAATGGATGCAGAAGGAAGGTCTGTGTGTGCACATGGCTGGCCCGCAGCTGGTCACCTTGGAACCACCTCGTCATCTCAGTCCCCATGTGATCCTGCTGACAGGGGAGGAGAGCATGACAGCATGGGACCCACTGGTGCTGTCACAGAACTGCTAAGCATGTGACTCCACATTTAATCCCCAAGAATTTCCACGTTGCTACCTCTGTCCCTAGGACTAAAGTGCAAGGGAATCACATGGAGTTCAGGTCACTTGGTCAAGGTCATGTACCTTAGGGGTGAGGGAGGGAGGTGCAGACCCCACTGGCCAGTGGGGTGCAGACTCCCACGTGCAGCAGGCCCTGGCTCACCATTCACTCCAGCAGTTCATTAACTTGCCCAGCCACCTTCTTCAGCCAGGAGAACAGATGGCTTCCTCTGGATAAGTCATGGGGCCCACACAGGTCTGGAGACTTCATGCCGCTTAGATTACTGCAGGCCTTCAAACTCCAAAACCACGTTTATTCATCCCCAGTGCCTTCCTTACTACAACTATAGTTTGATTCAGAAAACTTTCTCATTATTGTATATGCAAATCAGAATGGTTGTGGGGATTGCAGATGGAAAGTATTTACATAAAGAGAGCCTCTGACAAACAAAAATCAGCCTTTGGCAGCTGACACCAGCATTCCTCCTGGGCAAGAAACTGTCTTTGAGAAGAACCTCCTTGAGCTTCTGAGTTTGAAGGCAAGGTAACAGTGGGTCGATGACACAGCCTGACCGTGAAGAGAGGCTTGACCCGGGTCAGCACAGCTCTCTCTATAAATATTCCTCTCTGCAGCCATGGTGTCTGCAGTTATAGATTCAGAATTCAGAGTCTGGATCAAAGCTGCCACGGGGAAGGGACAAGAGAACTGTCTCAGAGCTCAGGAAGCCCTGCCAGCTTCCAGGCTGAAAGTCTTCCGTCCACAGTCAAGCTCCTGGGCTCCATCTACCAGGTTCTCCTCTATGACCTCTTCATTCTGTGCACATCGACCTCCCTTCCTCCCTCCACTCAACACATTTACTTAATGCTCAGTGTGCAAGGCCCTATTCTGGGTGTGGAGGCCTTTACCTTGGGCTCCCTTCAGCTCCTGGGAGATGGGGAAGTCCTTTCCTTGTGCTTCCAGAGGCACAGTATCCTTCTATTATGTCAGCTGCTACAGCAGAGCCACTCAAGGGCAAGGCCTATAATGGCTTTTCTGCCTGGGAGTCCAGTCTCTACTTCATGAGTTAATGAATGGATTTAGTTCCTTGTGACAGTTTGGTGTAATGGGAATACTGTTTCTCTTTTAACCAAACAGCAAATGTACTGATTACATCTGTATTTTTTCCTTTCATTTTGGGATAATCGAAAGGGACCATTTTAAAGGAATCATTTTAAATAGCCAAGAGAGCAGGATGAAAAAACAAGTGCCCTCATCTTCACATGATACCATTTTACCCACCAAACAAGGAGCACAGCCACAGTGAGATTACAGCTTGTAAGATGGTCTCTTATTCAGTCCCCTGCATTTTTTCCATGAGCTCTGAACATTTACCATCATTTCAGAAATACCCTAGAATCTAGATAGATAAAAGATACCTCTTACAGCTGACAATATTACGAGTGATTTTCTATATTTCTCAATCTTGAAAAATAGGCATTTTTTTCTTTTCCCTTTTAAAGGGGAAGTTGGAATATAAATGTAACTATTACCTATGAAGTTGAAAGCCTGACACCATGATTTCCACTCTGAGCAACAGAAGACAATTTTTGCTTGAAACATGGAAGGATCTGAAAAAGTTCTTTATTATTGAAATAAATTATTGATGTGATTTTGCGACTAATAGAAGAATAACAACAGCTCCTAAATGTGTCATACTCCTCCTGCATCAAAGTAAGGGCCAATAGAAGTATAGCACGGAGAAGACGAGTAGTGAGTATAGCACCTTAGTACGCTGATGGACAGCGACTGCAATGGCGTTGGGGGCAGACTTGATAATATGGGAATGTTGAAACTACAATGATGCTCATGTGAAACCTTCATAAAATTGTATATCAATGATACCTTAATTTAAAAAATATAAATAAAAAACATTAATTAAAAACAAAGTAAGGGCCAATAAGACATTATAAAAATTACTTTAATGAAAAGTGATTTCAATGAACAGATTGACTCAGTTTAGCCGACGGTGACACAAGCCATCTGAAAACAAATAAATACAGAGGAACTCATATGGTCTTATGCTCTGTAGGACTCCATGCATGGCCCCCTACTCAATCTCCCTAAGAGAACACGGGCCCCAACATGGAAATGCTGCAAGGTGGCACACTTGCCTAAAGTGAATACAATCCAAAGCCTATTATCAAAGAGAAGGGCATTTCTGTGGGTTGAGTGTCCACCCACCCTGGGTGTGGTAAGTACCAGAAAGGAAAAGTCTTTGGGAACAGGAAATGTTTCTAGCAGCTAACCCAATGTGCTGTTGCAGCTGACACCCTAATGCGGCGAACACTGAGGGCCTTACTGCAGTTAGGGTCAGCCACCACACTGGACTCGGGCCTCAGTGGCCTGCAGGGGCCGAGGAAACCAGAGCCGTCCTTGTCATCCTGATTTTTCTCTCTAAGCCTACGAGCATATTACACACACACCCCACCCCCCCGCAACCCAACCTCTGGAGAAAGGCCACAGTGATTTACTTTCTAGCCTGACGAGCACTGCCCAGAGAGAAGCCCAGAGCATCTACTGGGTGAGACCCGGCTGAGGGGGACAGCACCATGATGACCATGGTGAGCCTTCAGAGCCAGCACACCTGCCCAGCCGCCGCCTGTGCTGAGCTCACAGCCTCATAGAGCACTTCGGGGCTCCTCCTCTCAGACGTTCTGTACAGGCACATAAGCCGGTGCCTATTATTCTGTTTGGCTGTGGTCTGAAGCACGTGAGGGGTGGTGGTCCTTTCAGAAGATGTGATTAGAGCTCTTTGCCTTCAGTTTCAGAGGCCTCCCAGACAATCTCTATGGACTCCAGTCAGATCCCACAGCCTTTAGAACAGTGACACAATAATAAGAAAAATGAACTATTTTCTTAGCAGAGAGGAATCGCTTTAAGGAGTAACCTACCTCCCCTTGTTGAGAGGGCACTCAGAGAAGCCAAATTCAAGGTGAAAGTCTCTGAAGCCTAAATGTGGCTGGAACTTCCCTGCTGGACAGCGGGATGAGGATGTGTTGGCTGCCAGGGGAGCCGAGAGGAGCAGTGGAGAACACAGGCTGGGCCGGAGGAGCAGAGCTCCGGGGTGCTCCGGGATGGCTTTACCCTCAGATCCACAGTCGGCAAACATAGGAAATGAGCTAAATACCCAGACTATCTGGGACAAATAGGTTTGGGAGGGATGAATAAAAAAAGACTGACCTGGCTCCCAGAACCAGGCAGCAGGCACTCAGGGGAACTCTGCAGACACAAGGACCGAGCGGGACATGTGGACACCATAAAGCACAGGAATCCACAGAACCCTTGGGATGAGGGTCTCTGAGCCCTCACTGGCATGAAATCAGGCAAGTTTCCCTAAGTCTCCCCTGGGCGAGGAAGACCATGGTGAGATAGGGGTTGTAAAAATGAATCATCAAGACAATGAATATTTTCAAATGTTACTCCGGGTCTCTCCAACCACATAGTAGAAGCTGGATGACGATGACAAAGGAAATGCTGATTGGCATCAGCTGTTCCACAGCACATTGTACCAATGTGTATATTTCAGGCAATGCACTGACTTCTCCATAAATAATTGTATTGGCGCCATTTCCCGGAGTCTGATCCGAAGATGGGTCCTTGCCCTTATGCAATGTCATTTAATCACTCGAATATGTTTAATAAGCAGTACATTGAAACTATACATGCTTATGGTGATGGTAGGAGAGTAGGGCATTTGGAAACCAGATATTTTAAAAGGCCTCAGAAACAATGGGCCTGGATTCCCATTCTAAGGTGCAGGCACTTTAGATGTAGGTATAAAAACAGCATGAAGTGGACATGAATAAATGTTTTGGAAACAGTGTGGCCACACTTGAGGCATGACAGTGGGAGGAGCTCCACATGCCCTCTCCCCAGAGAAAATGACAAAAGTTATAAAAAGCAACCATTTAATGTATCCAGAAATGATATTTAGGGCATACAGCAAGTGAAAAAAAACATTTATTCAAAAAGTCTATAGACACTGAGTAAGAGTGGCAAGAATTCTATGGTATCTGAGCTGAGAGGTGCTCCCTGCCTCCCACCCTGAGCCCAACAAGATGGCTGCTCCACTCCAGAGAGCGTTATAAGAACACAGGGCTCCCCCACCCCAGCTTGCTGTCAGAGAACTATCATTCTGGGAGGAGCAGAACGTCTTCATTCCCCATCCCGGCCTGGCTACATACTGTTGAGGCTGTATTCCAGAAACATGCCACAAAGAGATAGAGGCTCCATTCTTCTGCTCAGCTGTGGCATGGAAGCCCTATCACTAAAGAAACTGGGGCCAAGATCGCCCTTTTCTCTGGCTCATGCAGAGGCAGGCTGAAGCAGACAACTCCACTGAGATGCTGCCCTGAGCACTCAGCTCCTCAAGCAAGGTGTCCCTCAGGGAGAAGCAAATCACCACCCCCTACCCAGTTCCAGAGCCCTGGCTCCAAGATTCTCCTTTGAAGGAGAGGCAGGCCATAAAATAGTCAATTCTCTATCTCTTCACAAAGGAACCAATTCCACTGGCAGCAGAGTGGGGAGAAGTTCAAGCCTAAGAGACCTCATGAAAAACAATAGAGGTTGTGGTAATGGTCCTGGGGATGAGGTGGGTGCACTCGTTGCGGATACAGGCAGACATAACGGCCGGCTAGTGTGTAGGAGAGAGCCAAAGAGAGAGAAATGTGGGAAGTCAAAACAAACCTCAAACACTGGTCACCATGGGGCAGGAGCTAGAGTGGGCAGGTGGGGAGTGTGAGGGGGAAAAGGGGGCACAAAAATTCTCAATCATAATACAAGTTGGTCACAGAGATGGTAGTACAGCATGGAGAATATAGCCAACGATTCTGTAACATCTTCCTATGTTGACAGTTGGAACTGCACTAGAGGGGGTGAGGATTGGGTAACCATTGAACCACTGTGTTGTATATTTGAAACCAGTATAAGATTGTCTATCAATGGTATCTCAATAAAAATTTTTTAATTAAAAAAATAAAGATAAATCAATAACCTAATCTACCACCTAAGATGCTGGCCAAAGAAGAGCAAACTAAATTTAAAGCAAAATGAAGGAAGGACATAATAAAGATTCGAGTGGAAATTAATGTGATAGAGAACGGAAAAGCAATAGAGAAAATCAATGAAACACAAAGCTGGTCCTTTGAAATGATCAGAAAAATCGGCAAACCTTTCGTTAGGCTAACCAAAGAAAAAGGCGATAGACTCCTATTACTAGAATCGGAAATACAGGTAGAAAGACGAGACTTTACTATCAACCTTACAAAAATAAAATGATTATAGAGGAATACTATAAACAACGATATTCTAATATATTATATAAATCAGATAAAGTGGATGCATTCGTAGAAAGACAAAAACTACCAAAACTGACTCAGAAGAAAAAGACTATATAAACAGACCTATTACAAGTACACAGATTGGATTAATTAAAAACTACCCTTGAAGAAAATGCCAGGCCTACATGGCTTTACTAGTGAATTTTAACAAATATTTAAATAAAAGTTAATACCAATTATGGTAATAACAGATATTAATACCAATTATCAATAGATATTAATACCAATATTTATTATGAACATGGACACAGAACAAAAGATGCTCAAGAAAATACTAACAAATTGAATACAGCAACATAAGAAAATATATATATATTTAACAGGATTTATCCAAGGAATGCAAGGTACATTTAACATTTGAAAACCAGCCAATTTAATATACAACATGATTTCCACAATAGGTGCAGGGGAACCATTTGACAAACTCCAACACTTTTTTATGATGGATAATGAGCAACAAACCAAGATTAGAAGGGAAGTTTCCCAAACTGAGAAGGGGCACTAACGAAAACCCACAAGTAGAATAATACTCTACCCAGAGCTCTTAGGCAAGAAAAAGAAACACAAGGTACCCATTTTTGAAGGAAGAAGCCAAATTATATTCATAACTGGCATGATTGTATATATAGAAATGCCCAAGGAATCCACTAAATACTATTAGAAATAATAAATAAGTTCCACAAGGTTGCAAGATACAAGATCAATACACAAATCCAATTGCATTTCTACACACTCGCAACAATTCCATTTACAATAACATTAAAATAAATGAAAAACTAAGGATTAAATTTAATAAAAGAAGTGAAAAATTTATACTCTGTAACTAGGAAACACTGTGAAAAGAAATGAAAGATTTAAATAAATGGAAGAATATATCATGTTCATGGTTCAGATGACTTAACCTTGTTTTAAGATAGCAATACTCCTAAAACTGATCTAGAGATTCAACACATTCCTCTTCAGAATCCCTCCGGACTTCTTTGTAGAAATTACAAGCTGATTCTAAAATTCATATGGAAATGCAATGGCCCTATGCAAGCCAAAACAATCTGGATAAAGAAGAACAAAGTTGGAGGAGTAACAGTTCCCAATTTCAAAATTTACTGCAAAAAAACACTAATCGGGACCATGTGGTACTAAAATCAGGATCAATATATAAGGCAGTGAAATAGAACTGAAAGTCCAGAAAGAAACCTGTACGTCAAGTGATTTTTTAAAAATGCTGCCAAGACCATTCAATAGAAAGAATAATCTTATCAAAAAATGGTGCTGGCAGACTGGATAGCCCATGCAAAAGAATGAAGATGAACCTTTATCTCACATACACTTAATACAAAAATTTATTCAAAATGGGCCAAATACTTAAATGTAAGCATTAAACATATAAAATTCTTAGAATCATGCATAGGGATATATCTTCATTGTCTTTGATTTCATAATGATTCTTAGATAGGACACCAAAAACATAAGGAACAAAAGGGAGAAAATACATAATTTCGGGCTTTACTAAAATTAAAAATATCTGTGCTTCAAAGGATGCTATCAAGAAAGGAAAAGGCAAACCACATATGGCAGACTATATTCGCAAATCATGTATCTGATAAGGGGCTTGTATCTATTGTATATAACTCCTCTACTCAATAATAAAAGATGAATAACTAAGTGTAAAAATAGGCAAAGGATCTGAATAGACACTTCTCCACAGAAGATAGACAAATGGCGAGTAAGCACATGAAAGTGTGTTCAACCTCATTAGTCATCAGGGCAACGCAAATCAAAGTCACAGTGAGATACTACTTTACACTCACTGGAATGGTTAAATAAAATTCAGATAATAAAAAGTAATGGCAAGGATCTGGAGTAATTGGACCCCTCATTCACTGTCAATACAAATGTACGATGGCTTGGCCAATTTGGAAAATAGTCTGACGGTTCCTTAAATGGTTAAACATAGAGTTACTATACAATCCAACAATTTTGCTCCAAGGTATAGGCCCCCAAAATGAAGAGATATGTCCACACCAAAACTCATACCTACATGAATAAATAGCAATATTATGCATAATATCCAAAAGGTGGGAACAACCCAAATGCCCTCAACAATGTATAAACAAAGTGTGCGTATTATTTGGCCATAAAAAGGAATACAATACTGAATACAGGGATGAACCCTAAAACAATATGCTAAGTGAAAGCTGCCAGTCACAAAAGACCATGTATTGTATAATTCCATTTATATGACAATAAAAGGCAAATCTGTGAAGACAGAAAATAAATTAGTGGGAGCCAAGGGCAGGGCTGGAGTGAATTGAAGGGATGATAGCATAAGAGACAGGTTTCTTTTTGAGATGAAAATATTCTAGAATGAATTGTGGATGGGGTTGCACAAAATTGTAAACACACTAAAGAGCACTGAATTATGCACGTTAAATGGGTAAGTTCTATGGTATGTAATGTATTAATGAAGTTGTTAAAAAACAAAAAAAGAGATGGCCACCGTTTAAAAAATTAGTTACAAAATGTGGGAATTGGAGAAGATTGTAAACATGACTCCAATTCTTCTTGCCTTCCTACATCCTCTCCCTTTGCCACATAGTCTTGTCATGTCCTTCCACTAATGGGTGGGACTAGCTTCCTACCCTTTTCTATAGCTATGTGACCTGGTTTGGCTGAGGGGATGTTGGCAGATGTGAATTAACCTGCGGCCTGAATCATACTTGTGTATTTTGGTCTTCCACTCCTGTATCCCCACTGCTCCGTCACCAGTTCCAGGAGGAAAAGCGGCGGGGGGGAGCAGACCCACCCATCCTAGACACCTGGACCAGGCGACCTCCAGACAACTGACAGATTCGTGAGGATGAATGTTAATTGTATAAACCAGTACACTTCACACACTGGTTTGCTACTTTCTGTAACAAAATCCAACGGATGTAGAAGGTTCTTTCATGCTTTTGATAAAATGGAGCCAAAAATCAAATTGGTAAAATCCTTCTAAACTATGAAACAAAGCTTGAGAGTTCATGCATGTTTTTGAATGCACACACACACAGACACATGCACACAAATACACACAGATGCACACAAATACTCATAAATACATACACACAGACGAACACAAATTTAAGACTAGCTGAACACAGACTGAATAAACCTCAAAATTCCTAGTTTTGAACCATTTTAAACCTGAAATGTAGTTCTTTTTTAAAAACCTTAACTACAAAAACTGGGTCACCCATTTCTCCCACCCTTCATCCCCTGTCTCTGGCAACCGCCAATCTATTCTCTGTATCCATTAGCTTGTTTTTGTCTGTGATTTATTTCACTACACATAATGCCCTCGAGATCCATCCATGTTGTCACAAATGGCAGGATTTCATTCCTTTTTTAGCTGAGTAATATTCAATTGTGTGTGCATCCACACACACACAAACACACACACAAATATACACATATACATACCTCAATTTATCCATTGATGGACACTTAGGGTTACTTCCATATCTTGGCTATTGTAAATAGTGCCGCAGTGAATACAGGGGTGCATAAATCTTTTCAAGTTAAGTGTTTTTGTTTTCTTTGAATAAATATCCAGAAGTGGAACTGCTGGGTAGTATGGTATTTCTATTTTTAATTTTTTGAGGAACCTCCATACTGTTTTCCACAGTGGCTGCACCAATTTCCATTCCCACCAGCAGGGTAGGAGGTTCCCTTTTCTCCACATCCTCACCAACGCTTGTCATTCCTTGTCTTTTGGATGGTGGCCACTCTGACTGGTGGGAGATGATATCTCACGGTGGTTTTGCTTTGCATTTCCCTGATGATTAATGATTCTGAGAATCTTTTCATGTACCAGTTAGCCATCTGTATGTCTTCTTTGGAAAAATATCTATTCTGAAATAGAATTCTGATTTAATAGAAATCCATTTCCTTGGCTAGCCTGTGTTTCCCTATGCTTAGGCTGTACAAGCTGTATTTACTATCAGAATTCATTATCCCACAGTGTACAATTGAGTTTATAATGGCCCATTTTTGCTGTCTGCATCACACATTAATTCTTGGCAGGTTAGTGTGCATCAGTGCCAAATCTGGCTAGCCATCAGAGAAGGTGATAGAAAATACTGCCAAGGCCAGGGCAGCAATTAGGCCTGATTCAGAAACCCGATAGGCTCTGTTTAATGGAGACGCTGAGTATAAAGCCCTGTTTTTAAAAGCAGCAAACTAAGAGTGAATGCAAAATGTTTTGAGAAAAAGCAGGCTTTACCTTGTCTAGAGATAAATGGGATCTGAATAAAAGTTTTTATTAAAAAAAAGCCGAGTATTGTTATTAGTGGTAGTTGTTCATTAAGCTAGGCAGAGTCTGAATGCTTCCATAACCTCAGCTGATTCCTCTTAAAGTCCAGTCATAGCAACTTGGAAGAAAGGATCATTTAGCAAAGGCCCACCATGTACTGGACTTTAAATTCATTCACTGATTTATTTATTTGCTCAACAACTACCTTTAGCACATGTCATGTACCGGGCACTGTCCTAAATGTTAGGGATACAGAAATAAACAAAAATAAAGGTCTACCCTCTGAGAGCTTACATTCAACTGAAACAATATTGAAAATCATCAGGTAAACATACTAATGTTGTATTTAATGATGTCGCAGGGAGTATTAGTTTGCTTACATTCATGTATGAGTGACAGAAAATTCAAAGTAGATGGGATATTAGCAAGTTTAAAGTCTGAAGTCAGGCAGCTCAAAATGTGTAAGGCATTCATCTCATTCTGTCTTACTGCCCTGCTCACCGACCTCCATTGCTGAATTTGACTCATGGGCCAAGATAGGTGTTTCATCTCTGACCATCATACCTGCTTTCAGAATAGAAGGGAGGAAGGACAGAAAAAGTGCCTGCCTGTCACTGCAAATCCATATCCTTGAAGCTGCAGACACCTCTTCTAATATATCTCTGTAGCCACATGTAGTAGTCATGAAAGCTGATAAATGCATTTGTAATACCAAGCGGCCATGTTGCCAGCCAACATTCAGGGTTCTTACGTCTCTGTGAACGGGTAGAACAGACACTGAAGACTTCCCTAAAGAGGGGCAGGTGAGTAAACATCTGAGAGAACGAAGCCATGCATTTACCTCTGGGGAGGAGGGAGTCTCAGCCCTCAGGCAGGAAAATGATTGGTGTCTTCCTCTATTTCTCACCGTAAGACTGTAAGATATGTATTTTTGGCCCCATTTAAGGAAAAAACAAAACACCTTTCAGAAATGTTAAATCACTTTCTCAAAGTCCTATATTGGTATGACAAGTCTGACTCTATCTCCTCTGTCTCATAAAACCACGCTGGCCTTCAAAGAGCAGTTGGTCCATATTTTAAGAAGAGAGTCTGTTTCCTCAGCAAATTCAACAGGAAGTAAATTCAACAGAGGAAGCTGCAGCTCCCCTCACATAAGTTCCCATGACATCTCCCTGAGGCCGAGCTCTGCTCTGGAATCAGTCACAGGCAGCAAGCTGAGACAACAGCAGTGGTACGAAAAGAATGAGAAATGGAGGAGCTTGAGTCTGAAAATTGCCCTCTTCCAATACTAACTCTGTATTTTGGGCCAACAACCAAAGTGCTTTAGGTCTGAGTTTCCTTACGCCGAAGTGGGTAAAATAGTAGCTATTTACTGTTGCAAGGATTAAATGTGATAATACAGCAAAAGCACTTGGCGAATGGCGCAGTAATGTTTAAACAGACACCACAGCACAATGAGGGCTCTGACCTCAGGGTTTATAAACACTGATGCGGAGCTGTGAGGAGCGCAGCTACTCCCTCCCTGTGTCCACGAGAGGCCAAATAGCCCCAGTGTGGGTCCCTCTCCCACCTCCCGCCCTGGTGCAGAGCACCGGGCAGCATGCCATCTGCCCCCTCCATCTCGGATCACCTGCCAGCCCGGCACATCCTCCTTGCACTCCCGACCTCTCATGTCTCTGACACAGCCTCTTTCCATCCCCCAAAGGCCAAGGCTCCTGACCATGATGGCCCGCCCTTTCCCTAAGCCCCAGGTCAGTCAGTTGTAAAGTCCTACCATTTTTCTCTGCAATGCCACCTATACTTCTTCACATGTCCTGTCACCAGCCAACTTCAGTTTATGTAAGTAACTTCCAGCCAGAGAACAAAAGTAGCCTTTTAATGGGCCACTCCTGCTCTGGTCTCATTGCTTCCTTTCGTTCCCTCACTTTTCATCCTTGAATTAAAACCTCCCATGGAGTGAGCCCTGGAATTGCCTTCAGGGGTATCCCCACTATTGGACTTGTACCCCATACTACAGTCAAGCTGTTCCCAAACATGACTGGCATTATTTGTCTCCATGCCTCTTCCTGTCATTAGGAATGTGCTCTAAGTTGATTAGCTGCCTATGAACAGATTTGGTTTAAATGCCTCCTCTTCCAGGAAACGTGCATTGTCTCTTCCTAACTCCCACCATGTGTACTAGGAAAACTTCTAGTAGCCCTTACGGTCTCTCTTTGCAGTGTTTGATGTGTGAGTCTATACCACTTCTTTCAGGGGTCATGCCTTTCACCACTCAATCTCAAGGTCCGGTCACACATAAACATTCGATAACATTTAATGACTTAAATTGAGCTGCATCTCATAATAGTTTGTTCATTGATCCCTGAGAACAGTTATCACTGTTTGTTGCATTGACATTACATGTAGGCGTGTCTGTTGACACTAGAGTGTGAGCTTACTGAGATGAAGGACCATGCCTTTTTGTCTCTCATAAAATGGGCATTCAACAAACATGCACGAATGTACAGGAATCATGATGTGAGTCTGAATCCATTTAAGATTTAAGTGTCTCAAACACTGCCATTTCCCATCCCACTGTGGTGAGAAGCAGTCTCTTTGTTCTTAAGAAAATCTTAAAAAATAAAAGCAGGGTGTCCCCTTTGCAAAGTGGCATTGCCCATTATCTGAATTTCCAAGACCAGAGGCATACAACCAAAATGTCCAGCACGAGGACATGCAGCTCAAAAACTCTTCCCAGGAGACTGCACTGGAGCAACATGGCTGGACATGCAACGCAATGTTGTGAAAGCAAATGAAGTGACAAATGACACGTCATCAGTGGAGGTGACCCCATGCTCAGGAAATGCAAGGGAGCCCTCTTTCTCCTAGAAGAACCATTTCTAATAAAGAGTTAATTCAGCAGTTTGTAGAAGCCGTTGAATTTTATGATGCTTTAAAATAAAGCAAAATACAGCAAAACTGAATTCAGGAGCTCTTCATTCCATAGCTCTATGGCATGGCAGAAATCATTGTATGGGGAAATGTACTTCCCAATTTGTGAAAATTACATAAACATACTGAATCATCTATTTCACTCTTAAATGAGCTGGATTATTATTTGGTGATATAATCTTAATCTAAGATTTTATGTTTATAGCAATGTTTTACAATTTACAACATTGTCCCCATGAAGCATATGGTGTCCCCTAAGGTGCTATGTTAATTTGCAGCTACCCAGAGAGTCATAGCTTGGGAGTGCAAACATCATTACACCTGCTGTCATTACTTAGAGTAGAATCTACCAACACATCACCGAACTACACTTTGTATTCTAAGGAGAATGGCTAGATAACAAATCAATCACAGAATCCTTTGATGTCTACTCCATTTATACTTGTGATTCCAAAAGATTTTGTGTTGGACAACTCAAGAAAATGAAAGTTCTCATAGTTTTAGGTTTTTCTTTATACCATTTAAAGTTTTGCTGTTTTATACACAAACAGCCCTGCCCTCCCTGCCCACTGATGTTACCCTAGTGTACTTTTACTCCAAACTCCATGCTTTGGAAGTGGCATTTCTTTCCTTCCCTGGGAGGGGCTGCTTTAACACTCAGGCTTAAACTTTCTGCTTATGCCAGTCCCAAGGGAGGAAAAGCAAAAAGGAGGAACACCTGGCCCTTAAGCAGTCTCTCCAGGTGGGTCATGAATGTGGCCACAGTCTGCAGGTGAGAAGGCTGCTGTCAAGGCTCCAGTTACAACATGCAGAGGCCTGGGGATACGCCCCTCATGCCGATGACAAAGCATCAGTGCCCAGGGAAGGTGGTGCTAGCCACCACCGTCCACTAGGCAGCTTCCACTCTACTCCAGCTCTCCTTTGTGCACACACACAGGCACATTCATGCACATGCATACATGTGCACTCATGCATGCATACACACATATGCACACACACATATATGACCATGATTACTACACTTAGGCTTGGTTGGATTTTACGAGCACAAATAATCTTTAAAAAATATGTTGGGATACCAACTGTAAGGTTAACACAGTGTTTAGATATTTAGAGGTATCAAATATGATAGACATTTAAGAAGTGATAACAAGTTCTAGAACTTGAGAAGAAAATAGGACATCAAGTTGGTAAATGAGTGAATTTAGTCTGGAAACATTCTCCCTCCTGAAGCATCAAAACCTAACCCTTTAGAGCCATGCATGTCCGCCTGGTATGGTTCTAATTTTCCCAGGCCATGGCACTCAGGGCTGGCTGTCGCTGCCCCCAGATGGCATCTCTGAGGTGGCATGAGGCCGAGCACGGGGCCACACGGGACTGATAAAGGACAAAGGCCCTGCTCTCTGGAAGCATGAGGGTGACCAAGAACAAGGTGCCCCTGGGAAATCAATCGCTGCACAGGCAGAACTTTTGGCGGAGAGAATGCAATTACATGCCAAAGAAGAGAAATAGGCTGTTGCTATGAAGAGGAAATGCAGGCAAAGGGCAGAAAATGCTGAGCACTGGGAAGGCCAGAAAAGCCCAGGAGGAGGGAAGCCATGGGCCAGTGGGGACGCAGTAATCAGGTGGTGGTGATCCAGCAGGGGCTGGTCAGGGCAGGTGTCTATGGCCTGGGAAGGGCACCTAGCCCCATGGGGTCTCTGCGGGTGGGCATCAACTCTCCTTTAGGTAGCTGGCCCCTGCCATGCCAGAGCCCCACATGGCTCACCTCCCTGTGGGAAACCCTTCAATGGCAGCCCCTACCCCAAACCCAGACCCTCCTGTACTTCCTAAAGGCCCTCCCCATGCTCTGCCCCCTGCTGCCCTCCTCACTCTCCAGGTCTTCTAGGTCCCAAATCTGCAAGGTCACCTCTACCGTCCTGGCCAGGTCCCAGGTGTCCTGGCACCACCTCACTCATGCCCTCAGCAGGATGCCCAACTCATCCCACATGAACACCCCTTCTGGTTGTTTGATTTCTTTCACAACAACTGCAGAAGCTCCTCTCTGACACACTAGCCTCCTTGCTTTCCCTGCTCCTTGGAGGTATGACCCCCTGGGATGAGCTGTGCAAGGGGGACGGGAGCCAATAGGGAAGCACGGCATGGGTGAGGCCCCCTCTGAGTGCACCGTGCCCCTCAGGTCCTCAGGACAACCCACTGGACAGCTGGGTCTCAGACAGAGAACTCTGTACCAGGGGCAGGGGAGCCAGACCAGACCTCTGCTGAGTGTCCCCCTGCAAGGGCCCAGGGTCCTCACACACAGCACTCCCGGCCCTCCACCTAACAAGCCCTCCTCACAGTCACAACACATAGAGATGTCATGGTCAGACCCCTAGTGGGACCTTTCTTTGGCCCCATAACAAGATTGCTGGCTGAGTCAGGGGTCAAAGGTGTGCAGCCACAGAGTAGATGTTATGGATGCTTTAATGTCCTCAGGGCACAAGCGCCTGGAAAGAAGGGTATGGAGAGGACAGGCCAACGGCAGTCACCCACTCCATGCCCACGCTGTTGTCACTGGGAGAGCGTGGACACTGACACTCAGCACAACAGGCTTTAGATGCTGGATTCCAAGTCATGACCAGTCCAGTATTCTTTATCTCCATATGCAAGCATATGCAGTTGGTTCACTTGTTACAGGAAAATACCAACTTTACAAGTTATTTCTTCAGATATAATAGGTTCAATGTTTCAATGAATAACCCACAGGCCATTTCTTGCCTAACATGACTCTGTAGTTCATAGTTACTTACAATCTGTCCTCAAACCCACACATTATGAGAACTAAAACCAGGAGGAGAGACTAGCGACCATATCAATTGGAGAGGAATTCTGCACACTTGGACTGCTGGCTCTGGCACCCAACCTGAGCACACCTCGTGAATGTCTAGCAGCCACACTCAGACATGAATCATCTGGCAATCAGGCATGGGCCATAAAACTTTATGTAAGCATTCATAAAGGTTAGGGAGTGTGAAATATTATTTTTCTTTTGATGATACTTATTAATGGTGAGCAGAATACATCTCAAGAACAGTTTCCAGAAGGTTTGTCTGACAGGTGATTGACCCTAAGCAGCAAGAGGCAATGAGGTGGGCCTTCATCAGCACCTGACTCGGAGCCTGCAGAACTGACGCTCACTCCCCAGTACCGCATCTCAAGCCAAGCATTCCATAGTTATATTCTACGTAAATAAAAATACTTCAACCAAATGTATATATGACTAGCAAATCTCCGCTTGTGAATTCTAACTTTAAAAACACTGAATGAAAATGAAAAGGGATTTATCAACATATATTAATAGATGACTATGAAAAAATGACAGATTAAAAAGCAAATTAAAAGGAAACCAGCAATTTTGGGAATAGCTCAGGCAACATAGAAATTTTTTTAAAGTTATACCTTTTTGTACATAAAAATGCTCCTGAAAATTAATAATAAAGCCATTAATACTCCAAAATGTAAATGGTAAAAAGACATAACAGAAGAGTTAACCACGGATAAATCTAAGGGGTTATGCATATAGGAAAAGTCTTTATTCTTTAATAGTCAACACGAAAAACAACCACAGAAAGCCTCTTTTACCCTTTTAAGTCCATGGCAATCTTTTCAAAAGTAGGGCATTTCAAATGGTAACACAGTCAGCCTGATTCACTCTGGATGAGGGATATATTGGTAAAATCTGCTTATAAGGTATTTTGCATATGGAAGGACAATTTGTCCTTTCCTCACCCTCTCAGTGAGTGCCTGTCCTCCTGGAACACCATACATTGTGGGGACAATGCAGGGCTCCCTGGGGAAGGGTGGCCACAGTGGTTCTCATGCACCCCTTTACCTTCTCAGGGCCTCAGGGCCTCTGTCTCCTTTCCTGAGCCACGAGGTGACTGGACCCAGGTGTCTGTAAACACCTCCAGTTCTAATTGCATCACCCTATTGACTACGATAGACATTTAAAGAAGAGAAACGCAACGTACCTGTTTTTAATGTGCTGAGGAGAGCCAAGGCACCGGAAGCTGCCGTTGACCATGATGGCGAGCCGGGTACAGAGTGCCTCGCACTCCCCCATGCTGGAGGGAAGACAGGAACATGAAGGAGCCATCCGCAGGGGCAGGGCAGGCGTCAGACAGCAAATTAAAAAGGAGACAAAGACACTATCATCATAGACTGGTAATCTTCTATAGAAATGTCAGGAAAGAAAAAAACGTGCTTTTAAAATGGTTAAGATTTTGATGGGATTAAAGATGATGGCATGAGAGGTGAAACAGAAACCCCCTCCCAAAACCATATGTAATATGAAAATATAACAAATATATCAAATCCTGAAAGAGAAGCAGGAAAGAAGGCTGCAGCAGACTGTTTACACCTGGGGAAAACAGCACACCTAAAGGTTAAGGGTAACATACCAAAGCTACAATCTGGAGGAACCCAAGCCCTTACCTCACCCAAGCTCAATGGAGGGAGGAAGAGAAACAGAGCAGGGAAGGGGTGGAGGCATTGAACTGCTGAACACCCATCCCTGGAGATATGCTCTGGGAGCATGAACCTACACTACATTACACGGTGCTCTGGAGATTAGTGGGGTTGGAAAACTAAGACAAATGGAATACGTGGAGAGACTGAGATTCTACCCACTTGTGGAAAACAGGGATATATGTCTGGACATTCTGGGACAAAAGAAAGGTGGGCAGTCTGAGAGACTTCCTAACAGAGAGAGGGCTGCTAAACAGGCAAGGATTGCACGGAGGTTGCTGCTCAGAAGAAAGGATGGGTACACAAAATTGTCTGGGTGCACTTTGCCCAGGAGGTTGGAAACTTCTAGGAGCTTCAGGTGCTCCATCCCCCTGGCTGGCTAGTCAGCTCCGAGGCTCACAACATGATATGAAGCCTACTGCACCTTCCTCCTGGCTGGCACCAGCCCACAAACCCACTGACCCTGACATTGCACCAAGCCTTCCAGAAGGCAGCTCTGTCTATGGAAGTTACAATTGCAAAACATAGAGGCTTCTCTCTGCGTGCTCAGTCCACTGGCCCAGACAGTGGAGACAGGCACTGAAGTAGGGAAGCAGGAAAGACCTCTTTCCTCCCAATAGGCACCAGCGCTGCTCCCCTGTGACCCTGGCCATTGCTCCAGGGACTGAGCAGCTCCGGAGAGTAGAGCTTCTCAGCACTAGAGGGTGCCACCTACAAATATGAAATGTCAAAGGAACTTGATTCAACCCCAAATCCCACAAATACCAGAAAGAGGGCTAAGCGAAACTGAACTCAGCAATCTTCCTGAAAAAGATTTCAAAATAAAAATCACGAACATTTTCATGGGGCTACAGAAAAATATTCAAGAACTCAGGGAGGAATTTAGGAATGAGATGCAAACGTTCAACAATAAAATATCTGAAATGAAACATACAATAGGGGGATTTAAAAGCAGATTAGATGAAGTAGAGGAGATAGTAAATGAAACAGAAATTAGATAACAGAAATACAAAGAAGCTGAGACACAGAGAGAAAAAAGGATGTCTAGCAATGAAATAATATTGAGAGAACTGTGTGACCAATCCAAATGGAACAATATGCACATTTAGGGGTACCAGAAGAAGAAGAGAGAAAAAGAGATAGAGAGTGTCTTTGAGGAAGTAATTTCCAAAGACTTCCCCAATATGGGAAGGAGATACTCTCTCAGGCCATGGAGGTGCACAGATCTCCCAAAACAAGGGACCAAAGGAAGACAATGCCATGACATATAATAGTTAAATAGCAAAGATCAAGTATAAGGACAGAATATTAAAAGCAGCTAGAGAAAAAATATCACACACAAAGGAAAACCCATTACACTATCATCATACTTCTCAACAAAAACCTTACAGACCAGAAGGGAGTGACATGATATATTTAATTCAGTGAAACAGAAGGGCCTCGAAACAAGAATATTCTACCTGGTAAGATTATCACTTAAATTTGAAGGAGGGATTAAACAATTTCCAGAAAAGCAAAAGCTGAGACAATTTACCTCCCACAAATCATGTCTACAGTGTATTTTAGAGGGACTGCTAAAGATAGAAGTATTCATAAGGTTAAATAGCTATCACCAGAAGAAATAAAACCATAGTAAAGAAAGTAGAATAATTAATTACTAAGCATAAGCAAAATAAAATAAACCACCCCCAAAGTCAGCCAAGGGATAGACAAAGAGTAGTGAATATGATACCTAATATATAAAGAATGGAGAGGAAAAAATAGAAGTTTTAGATTGTGTTGTAATACTAAGTTGTATTACTGTGTTGTATACTAAGTGAGTTAAATTAGACTGTTAGACAGTAAGGAAGTTACCCTTGAACCTTTGGTAACCATGAATCTGAAGCCTGCAATGGCAATAAGTACATACCTATCAATGTAAATGGTCCGAATGCATCAATCAAAACACATAGAGTCACTGAATGGATAAAAAACAAGAGATGCAATTCAAACCCAAAGTCATACACAGACTAAAGTGAAGGGATGGAAAAAGATATTTCATGCAACTACTATGGAGAAATAAATAGGATTTGTAGTAGTTGTAAAAACAGAAAGTAACAAGAAACAAAGAAGGACATTACATGATGGTAAGGAGTGATTCCAATAAGAGGATATAACCATTATAAATATCAAGGCACCCAAAACGGAAGCACCAACATATGTGAAACAAACACTAACAAAATTAAAGGGGGAAATAGAATGCAGTGCATTCATTTTAGGAGACTTCAAGTCACCACTCACTGCAAAGGACAGATCAACAAGATAGAAAATAAGTAAGGAGACAGAGGCACTGAACAACACATTAGAAAAGATGGACCTAACAGATATCTACAGAACACTCCACCCAAAAGCAGCAGGATACACATTCTTCTCAAGTGCACATAGAACATACGCCAGTATATATCACATTCAAGGCCACAGAAAGAGTCTCCATAAATTCAGAAGGATTCAAATTATACCTAACAGCTTCTCAGACCACAAAGGTATGAACCTAGAAATAAATTATGCACAGAAAAAAAAAGCCCAAAAACGCACGTAGGCTTAACAACATGTTCCTCAATAATCAATGGATCAATGACCAAATAAAAACAGAGATCAAGCAATACATGGAGACAAATGACAAAAATAACTCTCAACACCACAAAATCTGTGGGATGCAGCAAAGGCTGTGTACTAAGAGGGAAGTATATTGTAATAAAGGCATACCTCAGGAAAAAAGAACAGTCCCATATAAACAGTCTGAACTCACAATTAATGAAACTAGAAAAGGAAGAATAAGTGAGGCCCAAGGTTAATAGAAAGAAGGAGATAATAAAAATTAGAACAGAAATAAATAAAATCAAGAAGAATAAAACAATAGAAACAATGAAAGCAGGAGCTGGTTCTTCAAGAAAATTAAAAAAATGAAAAAACCCCTAGCAAGACTTATAAAGAAAAAAGACAGTCTACAAACATAAACAGAATCAGAAATGAGAAAGAAAAATCACTAAGGACACCACAGAATTATTAGAGAATACTATGAAAAATTATATGCTAAGAAACTGGATAACCTAGAAGAAATGGATAACATTATAGAAAAATACAACCTTCCAAGGCTGACCCAGGAAGAAACAGAAATATAAACAAATTACCAGCAATGAAACTGATTTGGTAATCATAAAACTAATAAGAACAAATCCCTGGACCAGATAGGTTCAACGCTGAATTGTATCAAACATTTGGTGAAGACCTAATACCCATCCACCTTAAAGTTTTCCAAATAGTAGAGGAGAGAATACTTCCAAACTCATTCTATGAGGCCAGCATCACTCTAATAACAAAACTAGGCAAAGACACCACAAAAAAAGAAAATTACAGACCAATATCCCTGATGATCACAGATGCAAAAATACCCAACAAAATATTAGCAAACCAAATTCAAAAATACATCAAAAAGATCATCATCATGATCAAGTAGGATTTATTCCAGGGATGCAAGGATGGTCCATTATTCACAAATCCATCAATATCATATACAACATCAACAAAAAGAAGGACAAAAACCACATGATCATCTCCATAGATGCTGAAAAAGCATTCGACAAAATTCAACATCCATTCATGATAAAAACTCTCAGGAAAATGGGTATAGAAAGTTAGTACCTCAACATAATAAAGGCCATATATGACAAACCCACAGCCAACATCATACTTAACAGCGAGAAGCTGCAATCTTTTCCTGTAAGATCGGGAAAAAGACAAGGATGTCCACTCTCCCCACTTTTATTCAACATAGTACTAGAGGTCCTAGCCATGGCGATCAGACAAAACAAACAGGTAAAAGGCATCCATACTGGCAAGGAAGAAGTTAAACTGTCACTGTTGGCAGATGACATGATATTGTACATAAAAAACCCTAAAGAATCCACTCCAAAACTACTAGAATTAATAATGGAATTCAGCAAATCTGCAGGATAGAAAATTAATACACAGAAATCTGTTGCATTCCTATATACTAATGATGAACTAGCAGAAAGAGAAATCAAGAAAACAATTCCATTCACAATTGTACCAAAAAGAATAAAATATGTAGTAATAAACCTAACCAAGGAAGTGAAAGACCTATACACTGAAAACTACAAGACACACATGAGAGAAAGTAAAGAAGATACCAATAAATGGAAATACATCTTGTGCTCAAGGATAGGAAGAATTAATATTGTCAAAATGGCCATCCTGTCTATAGAAATCTACAGATTCAATGCAATCCCTATCAAAATACAAATAGCATTCTTCAATGAACTAGAGCAAATAGTTCTAAAATTAATGCGGATCCACAAAAGACCCTGAAAGCCAAAGCAATCCTGTGAAGGAAGAATAAAGCTGGCAGGATTCCGCTCCCTGACTTCAAGCTCTACTACAAAGCCACAGTAATCAAGACAATTTGGTACTGGCACAAGAACAGACCCACAGATCAATAGAACAGACTAGAAATCCCAGATATAATCTCTAGCATATATGGTCAATTAATATACGATAAAGGAGCCGTGGATATACAATGGGGAAAAGATAGCCTCTTCAGCAACTGGTGTTGGCCAAACTGGACAGCTACACATAAGAGAATGATACTGGATTATTTTCTAACTCCCTACACAAAAGTAAATTTGAAATGGATCAAAGACCTAAATGTAGTTTATGAAACCATGAAACTCTTAGAAGAAAACATAGGCAAAAATCTCTTGAATTTAAACATGAGCAACGTTTTCCTGAATGCATTTCTTTGGGCAAGGGAAACGAAATAAAAAATGAACAAACGGGACTACATCATGCTAAAAAGCTTCTGTACAGTGAAGGACATCATCAGCAGAACAAAAAGGCATCCTGCAGTCTGGGAGAATATATTTGTAAATGACATATCTGACAAGGGGTTAACATCCAAAATATATAAAGAAGTCACACACCTCAACACCCAAGAAACAAATAACCCTATTAAAAAATGGACAGAGGATATGAACAGACACTTCTCCAAATATGAAATTCAGATGGCCAATAGGCACATGTAAAGATGCTCCACATTGCTAATTATCAGAGAAATGCAAATTAAAACCACAATGAGATATCACCTTACACCAGTTAGGATGACCAACATAGAAAAGACTAGGAACAACAAATGCTGGCGAAGATGTGGAGAAAGGGGAACCCTCCTACACTGATGGTGGGAATGTAAACTAGTTCAACCATTGTGGGAAGCAGTATGGAGGTTCCTCAAAAAACTAAAAATAGAAATACTATTTGACCCAGGAATTCCACTCCTAGGAATTTACACTCAGAATTCAGAAACCCAGTTTGAAAAAGACATGCACCCTATGTTTATCACAGCACTATTTACAATAGCCAAGAAATGGAAGCAAACTAAATGTCCATCAGTAGATGAATGCATAAAGAAGATATGGTACATATACACAATAGAATATTATTCAGCCATAAGAAGAAAACAAATCCTATCATTTACAACAACATGGATGGAGCTAGAGTGTATTATGCTCAGTGAAATAAGACAGGCAGAGAAAGACAAGTACCAAATGATTTCACTCATCTGTGTAGTAGAAGAACAAGGCAAAAACTGAAGGAACAAAACAGCAGCAGACTCACAGAACCGAAGAATGGACTAACAGTTGCCAAAGGGAAAGGGACTGGCAAGGGTGGGTGGGAAGAGAGGGAAAAGGGGAATAAGGGGCATTACGATTAGCACACATAACGTAGGGGGGTGCACGGAAAAGGCAGTATAGCACAGAGAAGACAAGTAGTGACTCTATAGCATCTTACTACGCTGATGGACAGTGACTGTAATGGGGTATGTGGTAGGGACTTGATCATGGGGGGAATCTAGTAACCACAGTGTTGCTCATGTGATTGTATATTAATGATACCAAAATAAAAAAAACAGGTTCCACAAATAAGTGAAATCATATGGTATTAGTCTTTTTCCACCTGGTTTATTTCACTTACCATAATACCCTCTAGGTCCAGCCATGTTATTGCAAACAGATTTCTTTTTCTTCTTTTTATTTTTTTATGACTGACACGGGGAAGGGAGTACAACATGGAGAATAGAGCCAATGGTTTGTAACACCTCCCTGTGTTGATAGATTGTAAGCACACTAGTGGGGGTGAGGATTTAATAATATGGGTAACTGTTGAATCACTGTGCTGTTTATTTGAAACCAATATAAGATTATATATCAATGATACTTCAATTAAAAAAAAACAGGTTTCAGATAGGATAATACTTGTATAAAAATGTGAGAGCAACCATGTGTTAGTCAGCCATTAATATGAGGTTCTCCAAAGTCAGTTAATTGCATGGGTACAAGTAATGGTACAGAAAAGGTAAAATAACAATGCATGTTAGGAAAATTACACATGTAGCCCCCCAAAAAACTGGGAATGAAGACAAAAGAATGTATGACTATCAATGTCTGAAAAGGGAACTCTCTGGTGGTGTTTCTTTCCTTCTTTTCCCATACTGTATTATCCGATTATCTGTAGGAAGCAGGCATTATTTTTTACGAGTGGAGAGTGGACCTAAGCAGTCTGCTCACTGAGTCAATGTGTGTTCAGGTCAAGATTGTGTTTGTCAGCCTTCCATGCACTAGAGGTGGGTGTCCAATTAATCAAGTCAATGTTAAGTCCAATTTCTGGATCATGTTGAAATAAGGCAAGCCACTTGCCCTGGATTTTGTTTCTTCCCACTTTCCATAAGCAGGAATGGAGACACAGTGTTAATGAGTCTGTTTCAACCAGGAAGATGGGAACAAACTCACCGATGAGTAGGTGACGTGGTGGAAAGAACCTGAGTCCTTGGGTGGCCCTATGCTCTAGCACAGCCCCCTGACATAAGCTGTTAATGCAGAAGAGACAAGTCTGCTCAGAGCTACTGCAATTTGGGGTCTTTGTTATAATAGTTTAACATGAAGTCTAAGGAATACATGCTATAAAAATTCCAATATGCTTTAATATATTTTTCTGTGCTAACCTATTTTTCTCTATGTTTCTTGAATTTCAATTTAACACAGTCTCATCACTTTTATGAGTCCATAGTAAGTACTTTAATTAAAGCATAGAGTATGCAGTAATTTCTATATAACATCCTTAAACATAGCTCAGATGAGTGGAGATTCTAATAACCACTGATGGTAATTAAGACCTCAGAGTAATGACTTTGTAGTTCAGTTTATTAGCTATCAAACAAACATGATCCAAGCGCATGCGGCACCATGAAAATCCCAGTCTAGAGGGCAGAGCCTGAGAGATGGTGGTGATCTTCAGTATCAAGAACACACCAAGCCAGGGTTCTACCCTCGTGAAAATAAGCTCTATTTACTTGAAAAATGGACACTGTATTTGCTGTGGGTGTTTAAGCTGACTGGAACACAGCAATGGTGAGGTGATGCAGATTTAAGGACTTATATGGAGCTCCTGGATGAGTGTTTGAAGGGTGAGGAACAGGCTTGCTGCTTATTCTTGGTGGAATCATGTTAATACCTTCTAGTGAGAAGGGTGGAGTGGGGTACATCAGTTCCTTGCCCCATACTGCCACCAGGTCCTCTAGGTAAGGAATAAGAAGAGGAAAGGGAAACAGAATCAAAGTTAAGAGGAAACTGCAATTTGGAGACTTCTCAGCTGAAAGCAGCTGTTTCATAATCACATAATCCATCAAAGCCACCCCACTCTTCATTAATGGTGAGTCATTTAGATCTTTGTAAGGCATGAATATGGCCAGATTTATGGAAATTAAGATACATCATTAATGTGAAACCATATGGACAGAGGGATGCAAAAGAGAAAAATTACAGTGATATGTGGTCTTTCTGAAAACTGTCTGCAATGATTATGTGCTATATGAAAATTAGAAGGAACTGTCAATATAACACCAGTTTACCCAATTTTAGAGCTTACACATTACAAGAGGACCTAACAAACATGGCATAATGAACACAGGAATGTACAGAGTTTCTAAAATTGGCATAGCAAAAAGATCATTTAAGCAAGAATGTATATACATTATGATAAATAAGAGTATGTGCCAATTTAATTCATTTCTATGTCAGATGTTATTTTCTGAAGAGAAAATAACAGAACAAAGACCAAATATTTATTTTTTAAGACAAGGGCAGGACTCCTGGCTATGGTCAGGTGAAGAAACTGGTAAATCTTTTCCCCAAAAACAACTACAACATGACAAAATGAACAAAAACAAGCATTTCCAAATTCTGGGAATTGACCAAAGGTATATGACAATCTGAGAAACACTTAGAGCTGACTTATAGTTGACAGTCTGCTAAACTTAGAGTAGGAAGGTTGGCAATCTGTGGCACCCTAGCTCCTCCAACAGGCAGGTGGTAGGGCAGGCCGTGAGAGCTGGCAACTTTTCTGCCACTGTTGGGGGAGTGCACTCAATTAGGGCCACTGGACAAGGCTCATACCCAGCCACATTGTCAGTGTATGCAACTTCCTAGAGCCAAGCAAACAGGAAAGGCCAAGAGCTCCCATATCTGGCCTGAGGTGGGCTCTACTAGATAGATATGGTTAGCTGTAGCATGCATAGAGCTCCCTGAGGCTGTGTGCACATGCAGCAGAGGTCAGAGAAGACCCATACCAGCCACACATTTCAAGTCAACCCAAAGGCTACCCACATGCACATCACAGAAACCAGAAGAACCCAGGAAGAAGTAAAAGTGGTCCAACTAGAATGTGGCATGAACCTGGAATATTCTCTCCTATCTACACACAGATACACAGGCAGAGGATGGAATCATTGTTGGCTTGAGATGGTTGAGGACAGCCTGCACCTATGTAGACTCAGGGTAACTCCAAAGAATCCAGGCTCTAAAAATGAAATATATATATATATATGTGAGCAGAGATATCAGTAGCTACTCACTGCAGGGGAAAGGGCAAAGAAACATTAACAGACACATAATAGAAACAAGCAACCCTCCACCCCCAAAAAAGATTTGGCAATGACAACAATCAGAACCAGAAACCAGAGATGCTACAATTTATTATGTAAAATGTCTAGTTTTCAACAAAAAAATTACAGTATTTATTACAGCAAAAAAGAAATTGTTTTCCATGCTCAGGGGAAAAAGCAGTCAGTATCAATAGAAATTATTTCTAAGTGTCTCTAGATGCTAGATTTAGCAGAAAAAAGAAGCTACTATGAATATATTTAAAGCACTAAAGGAAACTATGTTTTATAGAGATTCTGAAGGCAATGAAAATAATAAAAACGGAATCAAATGGAAAACTTTTAGCTGAATAGTATAATAAATGAGATGAACACTTCAGAACAGGCCAACAGCAAATTTGAGACAGTGGAAGAAAGACTCCATGAACTTGAAGATAGATGAATAAATATTACCAAATCTGAGAACAGAGAAAAACAACACTGAAAAGAAATGGACAGAAACTCACAGATTTGTGGGGCACCATCAGGAGTTCCAGAATGCATACACTGAAAGTATCAGTGTATGGAAAAAGGAAAGGGAAATAGAGCCAGAAAAAATATTTGAATAAACAATTGCCAAAGTCTCCCCACACTTATTGAAAAACACTAATCTATAAATTCAAGAAGTACAGTGAACCCCAGGTAGAATGAATGCAGAGATCCAGAGGGAAATCTTGAATTAGCAAGACAAAAATGACTCCAGATATACAGAAATGCATCAGACCTATGAATGGTTGGCTTCCTCTAAGAAACAGTGTAGCTGAGAAGACAGAGATGACACACTCATCAGGAAAATGTAAATTAGAAACACTTCACTAGAATGGCTATAATTCAAAAGACAGTATTAACAAGACCATGGAGAAACTAGAAACTTCACCATTGGCCCTGGGAACATAAAATGATAAAAGTCACTATGGAAAACAGCTCCACACTTTCTTAAAGTGTGAAGCACAAACTTACCATACCACCCAGCAGTTTGGTCCCTAAGAATCTAACCAAGAGAAATAAAAATATATGTGCATACAAAGACATTGTGTGACTATTTATAGTACATCATACAAAACAGCCAAACACAGAAGGCAATCCAAGGGGCCCTCAGCTGGTGAATAAATGAAATGTGGTCTAGCTACACAGTGGAATGCTGTTACACAATGAAAACATGCACACTGCTGATACATGCTACAGCATGGATGAACCTCAAAACCATCAGAAGTGAAGAGGTCAGATACAAAAGACTGCACGTTATATGCTTCCATTTATATGAAAAACCCATAAAAAGCAAATTTATAGAGATAGAACGTCTGGGATTTGCATGGGGATTAACTGAAAACAGGCATGAGAAAATTTTGAGGGTCATGGAAATGTCCCAACCTGGATTATGGGGACAGGTGCACAGGTCCACAATTTTACTAAAAACTCATAGAATGGTATACTTACAGTGGGTAAATTACATAGTACATAAATTATACCCCCAAAAAAACTCTATTTTTAAAAATGGCAGTGCTTTGTCTGGCACTGAAAATTCAGGAATGTTGGGCAGTATACAAACCATCAATGAGTGAGTATTAAAGTTAAAAAAAAAAGAGAGAGAGAAGAGGAAGAAGACCATGAAGACAGGTCTGTCTACCCCGTAGCCTTCAACTTCACCACAGTCTGTACGGCATCATTACTGACTTGGCTGTGATTTCAGGGTGGCCACCAACACTTATTACAGCAACTGGTTCTAAGGTGTAAGTGTGATGGGATTGTGCCGGTGTATTCACAGCACCCAGTACTGTACATGAACTGATAATGCTGGCTGGCGTCATCGGCAAAGTCTCCTGAGAGCCTCTCAGAAATCTCATATTTCAAATGATAGACTAGCTTTATATTTAACTTCCAGCTAGAAGGAGTGGGTGACCCCATCTCACACAGATCTGCTGATTCACTAACCACTGGGAGACACTCTTCAGGGTAGGGTCCCTCATGCTCCTTCACATCCAACTAGGAACCCCCAAGGTTCAGCGGACTGGCTGCTCTGCACCTGAGCCATTTCTCACATTGTATTTTCAACCTTGAAGGATGAGGAGGCATCCTCCCCAAACACAGAGCTGGCTTGCTCGTCAGTTGCTATGCAGAGGTGGGTCCCCAGGTTTGGTGTCCTCTTGGGGTGTGTAGGCATCATCTCTCCTACCTGCATTACCCCTGGGTAGGTGGGGCTCAGGGAACCAGTAGGACCCTATTGGCATCTGACTACTGTTTTTGCTGTAAATAACTAAGCCTTCTATCTCTGGCCCAGACGCCTCATGCCTTCTGGAAGCATCCATGAAATACATGCCAAACTGATTGGCTTGCAAGTGAGATAGAATCTCAGATTCTTCAAAGTTCCTGACACTTAACTTCCAGAATATTTTACTTAAACACAGGAAGAAAACAAGTCTAATCTTCAAAGTCTGAACTGCATTGCATCTCAGGATTTTTATTAGCCAAATCACATTGCTCACTCTCCATGAACAGGTTTTATGGAATCTAAGATCATATTGCTGTGTGGCTAAGAACGAGGTAGAATAAAGTTTAAAACAAGCCAACTCTTCTGAAATCTCATTAGGAGATTAATCCTGTGAGGAGAAAAATAGGAGATCAAATTCAGAAGCCTGTGAACTTTTCATTTCAGCTAATTCTCCTGCTTGGATAAAAAAACCTTAGATGGAAAGAATCTGAAATATGGCTTCAGCAAGAGCTGAGGGGGAGCCCAACTCTCCAGGGGTGACGGGTGAAGCAGGGGTGTGCCCTGCCTCTGCCACCAGCTGCCAGAGTGGCCTTGGTCATGTCACTTACCCTCTCTTCTTCACTGTCCTCATCTATGCAATGGAGACTCACGGTGACATCACCACCATGGTGTTGCGGTGGAGATGAGGGATCGCGGAAGTAGCGCTACGCTGGGTGCCTCCCAGCTCCCGCCTGCCCCAGCCTTTCCAGATGTGCTCACCTGTGGGAGGTCAGCACCACAGCACAGCCTTCCCGAACCTCCTTCATTATTGCTTTCCACAGGTACCGCTTAGAGCAGGGATCCATCCCAGAGCTGGGCTCGTCCTGAAGGAGAGGAAACATACCGTGAAGGGTGCTGGGAGAATGCACATCAGAATACACACCCCACCAGGAGGCCGGGCCCCACAAGAGGACTTCTCCAGCGCTGGCTCAGGGACGGCTCTTTACAGCCATTGTGTTCTGTGCTCAACAAAGCCAGTCTGTGTCTTCATGACAGCTGAGTTCCCCTTGGTGACCGGTTAGGCAGGACAACCTTGATGTACCCCCAACCTCTATAATTTCAGAATGATGCACCCTAGAAACTCATACAACAGCAGAAAAAAAGCTTCATTTATTCCACAAAACCAAGTAAAGTGAAATTTCTTAGAACCTGAAGCTTTCTCCTCAATAAAACTAAGCATTTATTTGAAACACTTTTGAGAGAAATGTTTCTAGACTGTATGACGCATTTCTGTGCTTTCTGTAATCAGAGGGTACTAAACACAATTTTCTTAAGAGCTCAGGATCATCATCTTCCCCAAAGGAAAAGGTGGATAGAAGTGAACCAAAAAGGGTACAGACCAGGGAAACAAACACCTGGTCTTTTCTGCAAGTCAAGTGCTGTACGTGTCTAGTTATAAAAATAAGCTGGTAGGAGGTATGCTCATGTGTTGTTTGGTAGGGGCATTGGGTGTACGATTCTAGGTGTTCCTGATCCCTGTGATGGTATCAGCTGTGGCAGCCCCCTCCCCCATCTTCTCTGGGGAAGAACACTCGGGGACCTTCAATGTTGTCTCTTGGCAGATGCTCGGAACACGTCCCATCACCACGGTCACAGCCGCTTGCTGTGGGCCACGTACTCAGTGTGAATTCCCTCATGGGTGGCTTTCAACCATACCAGTTGACAGACAATCAGGACCATTTTCAGACAAGGAGAAAACACAGACAGACACACAAGGTGGCATGTGGGGAGTTACAGAAGCAAGATCTACCCCAGCAGGTGACTCAAGTTCCACGTGACTGCCAGACCAGGGTCCTGGGCAACCAGAGCGAGGCTTGTGGAGGGGGCGGGCCGCGATGAGCCAGTCCAGGCCCCAGGGCAGGGGACCCCATCCCTGTGCAGGAGCGGCAAGCAAGGCCAAGCAGGGGAAATTGGGCGGAAGGTAACCCACAGCCCTGTCTTGTGAACTCTCCAGCACAAGGCTGCCTCCTCTTGTAAGGAGAGTATGGTTTGCAAACAGCAGAACTGCGTGTTTTAGTGTTTATTGTCGAATTTCAGGATATGGAATTATTCTCTTTGATGTGGGCCTTGAAAAAAAGCAAACCTAGAGCAAATAAAACGGAAATTCAGCTCAGATTCCAGCAGACGACCCATAAATGATGGCCATTCTTACAACGCAGGGCTTCTGAATCCTCCCTATCGCCCCACACTACCACCACCACTGAAACGCTGGTTCCACTTAATGAACAAGAACAGAAAGAAAAGAGAATTTATTTTGCTTCCCACACTTTCTGATGCCTCTCAGACTTGGTACAAGGGTAAAGCCATGGGATGCACCCTAGAGATGAACATCCAGTGTGTGGCACTCCAATGACTTTTATTATTGTTTGAATGCTATTGATTTCAGCTATTTTTGAAATGCGAGACAGTGGGCTCTACTTCTTGACACTCACCACCTCCAATTCAAGCTCTCATCCAGCCCTAAGCAATTCAGGACCATTCCCACATGGATCACAGGCGGCCTTGTCTCAAGGCCATGGCACCTGCTCTGGTCTCTTGCTGAATGCCCACCCCTCCGGCACATGTCCTCCCTGCACCCCAAGAGCCACTGTCAGGATTCAACAGGGATGTGTGTCTCTGCAGCTATGACAAGTCTATCTGCAGGGAGAAAAAGGCTGAGGAGCAATATGCCAGATGACAGATACTGGTCTTTGGTTTACAGGTGAATTTGATGTTCTTTTAAAATATGTTTTTAATGTTAAAATTTTATTGAATCTTCAAATTCTTAAATAACCGTGACTATACTTCCAATGGCACTTTAGATTCTGCTTAGGCACTCTGACAGGTTAAAGGCATCTTTTGCGAGGACATGGGGTACCACTGGGATCTCTACTACTCACCAGGAGGAGAAGGTCCGGTTTCCCCAGCAGGGCCAGGGCTGTGGAAAGCTTCCTTTTGGTTCCCCCGCTGTAGGTGGCCACTAGTTTGTCCACGTGGGCTTCCAGGTGTAAGCGCCTTACAAGGTCTCCTGCAACCTGGAAGAGAGAAGCTCTCCATGGACGCATCCCTCCTGTTCACCTGACTCCCAGCCCTGAGTCCTGGGCCTCCCCAGGACCCCTGCCCAGCCCCTCACATGCAGTGGGAACAGCCCAAACACATCCCCCTCAGGACACTGGTGAACTGAGAATGAACAGGTGGGCTCTGCTCAGCCAGGCTGGGTTTTCTGTGCCTGTGGGTCATCATGACCCCCACATACTCAGGGCTGCAGCTCAGGGGAGCCATATGGGCAAAAAAGAGAGTCAGGCCTGGGCCAGAACCCCAAGCCACACTGAGTTGAGCAGACAAAGGAGACAAAAGAAAGACTGAGGAGGAAGAGGATAGGAATAAACAGAGAGGGAAGGAAGAGTTTTCAGTATTCACACAGGAAGGCCCCCCTTCCATAGAGGAACTGTGGGCAGAGACTGCCCACTCAGGGTTTGGTTTATATAAACCAGAGGTAGGGAAAGAAGAGGCAGGTGTTTCTTATTTGTTAACAACTGGAAACCCATTTTATCGAGGCATCCCCCATATGTGGGGCAGCTCAGGGCTCCCCTACTGTGCTGGCGCCCACTGTCGCACACACCCTGGGAGGCCCGGCTCATTTCTGAGTTTCTCCCCAGCAGACCTCATGGTCCCCTCTTCAGTGCTGGACATGTGCCCACACAACCCTTCTGCTCAGCAGCCCAGATGCAATTTACCCCAGGTTGTCTTTTAGCCAGGCTATATTTTGATTGTTTCCAGTTGGGTGGGCTGTGCTAGGCGGGTCCCTCTGGAGGTCAACAACTTTGTTTCCAATTCTGCATAATTGAAACCTTTGCCAGTAATTTTATTTAACTCTTATGGTCACAGAGGTTTGACTTAGACTGTTTTGGGATGTCCTCATATAACCAAACTGGTCAAGAGCATCTCATAATGCAAAATTAGGAGAAGTGGGAAAAACTCTACAGGACTATGAAGATGGCCGAATAAGGGCATGTCCTCATCACTAAATAACACAGCCTTAAACTAATGTATATACTCTTTGGATAGATGAGTAAAAGTTGGGATAATACTAATAATGATAATGATCATAATACTTATGCCTCCCAATAAAAACGCTCAACACAAACTGGTCTATTGCTTTATTGTGAAGCCTTCAAATAATATATAGTAAGACTCTCAAAGACTGGCCTAGTTACCAAATAGTTTAAGTCAAGGGACTTAGATTTCAAGGCTCCAAAGTCGTGAAGATGGTGTGCAATCTCCTGGTATCAGCCAAAGAATGTCATCTGGGGGCCAGTACTTTTATTCTTACTGGAAACCATATAAAGTAGCGCCATTTCCCCACATGGCTTTAGGTAATCCAAGTATTTTAATTAGCCTAAATTGAATAAAAACGTATTGAAATAAATAAAAAATTGTTCCAATTGAACAACTGATTCAACTTTTGCAGACACAAGTACTCATGGCAGTGCTATGTGATGGATGAAGAGACACAGGGCCGGTGCTGCAAGATTAGAGAGATCAGACTGGAGCCATCGCTTTCTTCAGCAAGGGTCCATCCGATGAATAAGACCAGTGAACAGGCGGACACTGACTCAAGAGAAGCGGCAGGAAGGGGCCGGGGAGGCTTCCTGGAAGAGAAGGCACTGTCTGCAGGAAAGGGGAACCTAAGAGAATGGTAGACTCTGTTAGGAGGATTTCACTTTCTGGAAGGGTGAGTGCTAACAGCTGTGAGGCCAGCAAAAATGACACATTGGGAAAATGACATTTGGCTTATCTTTAAGATCCATAAAAATTAAAAAAAAAAGATTAAAAAGCGTGCATATAAAAAAGAAGTGATTATTTCACTCCCATCCACCTTATTCAAAGACCAGCAATCTGTAAAATAAAGCTGATAAACAGAAAAATGAAATAAAAATAATAATAAAAGCACCTGGTGTTCTAGAATAGCACTTCAGAATGACAAGGGACCTTTTGAATAAACTTGCCAAACTATTACTGCATTTTTTTTAATGAAACCAGGCAACGTATGTTATGTTGTCCCCATTTCACAATTTCCCAGCAGGTTAAATGTTGCCGCCTGCATGTCCTGGATGGGATAACCACAGCAAAGGGTACAGAATACATGAAGAAAATGTACTGGTTTGATCAAATGCTTTCCAAATGTCACGTTTTCAGAAAATAACTGAAAATGGTGTAATAAAAAGTATTTTGTAGCAGTTTTCCTGCTCTCACTCAGGACTCCCGTCAAAATAATTACAAACATGTTGCCTTGGCAGTTATGGTTGGCAAAACACTGTCTCATCCCCCAAATGTCATAAGTTAAAGAAGCATTCTCTGTTACTATTTTTCTCCCATAAAGTTCTAGAAATCATACCACACTCAAGGCAAGAGTTTGGGACTCATTCACCTTTATATCCCCAGTTGCATAATCATGTTTGACACCTATGTAAATATCATTTGAGCCAAAATAATCACCCAGAGACTCACATTACATCTGTTTGATTCCAAAGCCAAATTTATCCACTAGCACACATGATGGCCATATCAAAATGTTCCGTGAGATTAAAGATTAAAATGAGGAGTTGGGGGAAAGGAGCAGGGGCTTTAAGACAGACACCTTCCTCCTGAACCTCCCTCTATTTCCCTGTCTCCATCTCTCCTGCCTTACGACTTCCAGCTTTTTCTAACAAAACCAACTGTGAATGGCGGAAAACTTCAGAATAACAGTCAGGTCTAAGGAAAATACAAGATGCAGGAGGGGTTTTCCTGATGAGTATCTGCAGGTGTTAACAAAATAAAATGGCTAAGGACTCTACCTCTTCTACCCTGGGCAAAACTGAAATACAGACATCCTGTTCCTCACCTATTGGCAGTGCGGGGTGGCAGTGTTGCTACGACATGTAAATGGAGACAAAATGGAGTTACCATTGACAAGGACAGTAGAGTAAAATAGAGCAGGGGGTGGGGGACCATTACAGAAATGACGTCTATGCTCGTAAACTGATCGTTCTTGGAAGACCATTAAACATTGTATTCTGTCAAACTCTAAACATCCTGGACAAGCACCTGCTGCCTGCGGCAAAGTGGGCTTTTGCCTAGTGAATAACCTTAGCCACCAATCAGGTACAGCTAAATGTAGGTTACAATAGCTTTACCCAATCATGATTCCTTCAAAACAACTCACATAAACCCCTTAATTTTCCTTTAAAAACCCTAAGTCCTTTCGCCTCCTTGGGGCATATATCCTCTGGGATTGCAGTCCCCAAATCCCAAATAAACACAACTGACTGTCTCACACTTTGCCTGTTTTGGGTCAACAAACCCTAATCCTTACATTACCTTATGCATTTCTTTAGCACCCTGTCTCCTGAATCATTTTGTTATAACTTAATGTAAATTCATTTTTAGCCAGGTTAATTGAATTCAGGCTCAAACATGGTCTTTGAGCAAAATTATGTAGCATGGACAATGGGGAAAACTTGAATATCATTACATGAACCTACCAAGCCAGCATCATTGCTCACCCAACCGAACTTTTGGAGGGGTGAGGGAGAAAGCACCATGGCTATCCATACAAAGGCCCTCCTGAGCAGAAACCCTGGGGGCAGAGGAGCAGAGGGGCCCTACATGGCTCCGAGGCAGGGGAAGGCAGGAGGACTCCTCCCCACTTGTAAGCACAAGAGTCATAAAGGAGACAACCGTGGTTGCCCATGTTACCATGAAGACAGCAGCCTGGTGAAGGGAGCCCACGTGAGCAACAGATATGCCAGAAAGGATGTTGGCCAAAGCTCAAGTCCTGGAAGGGAACGGCAGGTGCACAGCTGGGGGACCCAGCTCTCCTGCCGAGTTCCCTCCCACTGAGTTCCCACTTCCGTAGCCACCAAGGGGATGGAGAAAATAAGACTGAGCCATCCAGGGCACCAGAAATTCTCTTACACACCTAGCAACCTGAATACACTAAGCCATCAGGGTACCATCTTCCTCAACAACAGGTACTCTGAGCAGCCTTTTCCCACTGGTCTAGCCATAGGGCTTGAGTTTCCCACCCTACCTGTGTCTCAGAGCCCCCATTTGTAAAGTAGAGAGTAAGCATCTTATCTACCTCATAGGGTTGCTATAAAATACTTAAAACAGCGCCTGGAAATATTGGCTAAGACTCTTCTTTTCTATCATTTTATAATAATTCCTCAGGTCACTATTAGAATGGAGATTCCTGTTCTAAATGTCAAATATTTCTAGAATTCAAAGGAAAGAGAAACTTGCCCTACAGGGGGCCAATTCCTCTGGGAACACCTGTGCTGACATCTCAGTCATCTCCAAGCAACTAGCGATCCTGTCTGCAACACGAGTGGCAGTTTCATGAAAGAAATGAAGCCAGTTCCTAACTGGGGACTACTAAAGTAGCTTTTCTCAGTGGAGGAGCTCAGAAAAAGGAACAGAGAGACAGCCAAGTATCGGAAGGTGAGTGTCCTAGATTGGGTACCAAGTTTTACTCTGTTAACAAGAACTTTTTCCAAGGATGAATTTACCCCCTGGGGATAAGAAAGGGCCAGCTCAAGGCATTTGCCAAGCACCCAGCTCTTTAATCAAAAACTGACCAGGGGACACTGGCAGAGACAAACACCTTTTAAAGACTAGGCCAAACCTTAGTCCTGGATTTCCAAAGCTGCCTAGCTGCGAGGAGCAGGGCTCCTGTGGTGGATGGCTAGCTTTGCTTTATTAAAATGGGAGGCTGGTGAACGGACCAGGACTCCCTCACCTCCAGGATGAGCAGAGATTCAGTTTTGGTTTCACTTGGTTACAGAGCAGAGGTAAGAAATGAGAGCTGAGAAAGCTTGACAGGCCAGCAGCCCAGGGAAGGCAATGACTGAGTTTTTGTCTCTTGTGAATCCTAAGACACTGCATCTCCTGCAGATTCCCACGGAAAATGCATCTCATAAGCCCCTTATTTCTGCTCCTTGTGCAGAATCCTGAGATGTGAGGAGAAGTCCGACTCTCTACAGGAAGATACAGAAAAGGTACAACTGTTCAAGTACCTGCCCTTGGGTGGCTTCCTGCTTGGAAGGGGCGCTGGGCTGGGGCTGCTGTCAGCTCTGCGGCAGGGAAGGCAGGAGGCCCGTCCTTTCTCCCAGCGGCACCTTCAGGGGCTAGGAGAGCGGTGCCGGGCCCAGAGGTGCTGACCAGGCCCGTTTCAGTGGGCTCCTTTCTCTGGAAAACCCCAGGGGCCTTACCTCGGGGACGAGCACCCTAGGAATCCCGCGGAGGCTGCAATAATAGTAGAGGTGCTCCCAGCCGGTCAGGAGCTCGTCCAGCGCATCCTGCTGTGGACAGTAGCCAATGCAAATGCCTGCCGCGCCAGCCAATGACAGATCCACATCCTCTCTGTGAAGAGAAGCCGGAGCACAGTCCGGGAAACTCAACTCCCAGACAAACGTCACCCATCTCCTAAATCTCGCTCGCCCACAAGTTCATTCCATTTTATCCAATGCAGTTACTTAATTTAGCATCAGTGGGTTCGGTGAAGGAGCAGCAACCCCTGTCAACTAGAGCAGGCTCAGCTCCAAGGCCGCGACTGCTTTTTGTATCAAAGAAAAACACATATAATGTGCTTGAGCTCTGTAGCTGGCATACGGCTCGCTAGGTAAATGGCTATCGGAGCCGTCACTGTCCCACCAAAACAATGTATGTGAACACATGAACCCTCAATGACTGAACATCATTCGGAATCAGATTTTTAAAAATAAATTTTCATTATAATAACTGTATATAATGTCTCAGTGAACATATGCAAAAATAGAGAAATAATATGGAAAATTCATGGCCCAACCCTCAGTGATTTCCACCACCCACATCTGGTGTTCAGCCTTCATCGCAGCTGCGCTACATGAGTGAAGGGTGAGGATGACACAAAATTGTATCTGCTTAGAGAAAAAAAATCTCACTGTCTAATTTTAACATTAATACATACTCATCAATACTCATCAAGGATCAATTTAAACTATTCAACTGTGACCATATTTAACTATTTGTTTTCTCACTGGTGTGTTTCTGTGTGTTTGTATATGTAAAATAGTATTTACTGGGATGGTGAGTGAGAACACTTCAGAAAAGAAAAATTTCTAATGGAAAATAATGCAAAGAAAATCTTGCCAAGAAATCACAACCGCTACAGAGGGTTTAGCATCTCTCAAAACGAAACAAAAACAGTGAATTTATTCATTTAATGATTATTGCTATTTTTATTTTTATTAAAGTAATATGTGCAGATGGTAATAAGCAAACAGTGCAGGGAACCACACGGCTTTGGGTAAATAAGTTCCCCCCCTTCAGGTTCTTTTCCTTTTATAACTCTTATAACCATGACTCCCTCAATTTTTTTTCTAAATTTAGCAGAGCAAAATGTTTATTTCAGCCTGATTTTTGCTACTCTATAGAATATATGGGTTTTTTTTGTTGTTGTTTAGTCACTCAGGAACTTTCTTTACCAACATATTTTAAGAGATTTTCCAAGATATATATCGGTGTGTGGCTTTTCCAAGAACTTTACGTAGAGTATTAGAATTTTGTGAATCATTTCAGTATATAATGCCAGGCTTTTTTTTTTTTAACTATTGCCTCTGGGAAAATTTCACTCAGGAACTTTTTTTCCCCTATTCGCCCTTTTATTTTTCATGGGGTAAAATATACATAATATAAAACTTAACATTTCAGCCATTTTAAGATGCAATAGTTGTATTAAGTACATTCACAAAGTTGTGCGACCATCATTGCTATCTAGTTCCAGAACATTTTCAACACCCCCAAAAGAAACCCCATTTCCATGTCCTCCTTTCCCAGTCCCTCCAGACCCTGCTAACCATTAATCTGCTTTCTGTCTCTGAATTTGCTTACTCTGAATATTCACATAAATAGAAAAATGCAACAGGCAGCCTTGAGTATCTGGCTTCTTTCACTTAGCATGTTTTCAATGTTCATCCATGTTACAGCATAAATCAAGTACTTCGTTCTGTTTCCTTTTAGTGGTAGAAATGCACACAGCTGCTATTTTTTAAAAAATCACCACTTCCATTTGGCAGATGCTAAAACAAAAGCCCATGTTGCTACAACTGGCCCGGGACGAACCACTGAGAGAGTTCCAACACCTCTACCTCACACTTAGAAAGATATAAGAATTATAGAAAGATAACAGAATTACATAAAAAGAGAAGGGTATAGAAAGACAAAAGAATTACATGAAAGATAGAGAAGGGTATTATATTTTAATTAACAGGTTCTACCTTTTAAAGCGGTTTAGCTTATGGGAAAGTCGAACAGAAAGTATATACAATTCCGGCACACTCCCTCGCTTCTCACCAGGAATCTCCTCTTACTAACAACTTGCCTTGGTGCGACACGTTTCTTACAACTGATGAGCCAATATTAAGATACTAATATTAACTGAAGTCCATGCTTTATGCCAGGGATCTTTTTGTGTGTTTTGTCAAATTCATAATGTCGTGTGTCCACAGTATCATAGGGAGTACTTTCTTTGCTTTAAAAATCCTCTGTGCTCTGCTTAGTCCCTCTCCCTCCCCCCTCCTGGCAAGTGCTGCTCCTCTCGTCTCCATCTTTTTCCCTTTCTCTCAGTGTCACATAATAGCTGGGATCATGCGTTATTGTAGCCTTTTCGGATTGGCTTCTTTCACTTAGTGATATGTATTGAAATTTCTTCCACATCCTCTCATGACTTGATAGCTCATTTCTTACTGCTGAATAACATTCCTTTGTTTAGATGTATCACTGTTTACTTATTCATCTACCTACTAAAGGCCAAGTCAGTTGCTTTCAATTTTGGCAATTAAAATAATTAGTCCACATGTTTTTTGTTTGTTTTTTTTTGTAGACAGAAGTTCTCAAACATTCAGATAAATAATTAGGAGATGGCTGCAATGTATGGTAAAACTAAGGTTAGCTTTGTAAAAAATTGACAAGCTGTCTTCCAAAGTGGTTGCACCATTGTGCATTTCCAATAGGAGTTCATATTGCTCCACATCCTTACCAACATTTGGTACTGTCGGTGTTTTGGATTTTTGTCATTCTAAGATATGTAGTGGTCTATATTTGTTGTTTAAATTTGTAATTCCCTAATGACATCGGATGGTGCACATCTTTTCATGCTATCTCTACATCTACTTTGGTGAGGTGTCCATTCAGTCTTTTGACTACACTCTAACTGGGTTATTTGTTTTCTTATTTGTGAGTTCTTTGTATCTTTTGGATACAAGTATTTTGTCAGATTTGTGTTTTGCATATATTTTCTCCTAATCTGTGGCTTATCTTTTCATTCTCTTAAAAGTGTCTTTCACAGAGCAGATTTGTTTTATTTTAATGAAGTCTAGTTTATTCTTTGGCTCATGTGTTAATTAGCAGTGTGTTATTTAACCTCCAAATATTCTGGGATTTTCCAGCTTTCTGTTATTCCTAGTAGTTTAATCTGTTGCCATCTGAGATCATAATTTATGGGATCTGTATCCTTTTACATTCTTAAGGTGTCATGGTCCAAAATGTGGTCCATCTTGGTGACTGTTCATGTGAGTTTGAGAAGAAGGTGTATTCTGCTCTTGTGGGAGAAATTATTCTATAGATGTCAGTCCGATCCAGCTGATGAATGGTGTTAATTGGTTCAACCATATCCTGGCTCATTTTCTGCCTGGGATATGCCAGTTACTGAGAGAGGAATCCACAGGTGCAGTTCCATCATGTTTTCATCACATACTTTGGCACACTATTGTTAGCTTATCCACAGCAAGGGTGGTTGGGCATTCGTAAAACTCATTAGTTATGGTCTAGTGAAATATTTTTTCATTGAGGAAAACAGGTCTTTGGGCATATTTCAAAATAATTCTTCTCCTATCTCTTGGAAATACAAGGAGATTTTTCTCCAACAGAGTGGAAACCTCATAAGGCTCCTGAAGACAATACTCACAAGAGTGTAGGGGGGACCCTGAGATGAGGCCCCTTTTGTAATTTTAAGTCTCAAGCTGGTCCACACTGAACTAGCAATTTGGCAGTTCCTACTGACACTTGCTTCAGGAGGGGCTCCAGCTCCTGGTCAGCTGTGAAGCTCTGTATCCATCTGCTACTTCTCTAGCTGTGGGGGCAGGACTTTGCCCTATAACCTCATGCTCAGATGGATCTAAGAAGAGTTGTTTAGTTTATTCCACTATTTACTTATTGTAAGGATGTGAGTGATGATTTCCAAGCCTTTACATGTTGGACTACAACTGGGAATCAATAGTGTTTTCCACTAGAGCTTTGTTTCATTTTTCCATCTGCAACACAAAGGAAAAGCTATACATTTAAATTCTTACTCATCCATTCAATAAGTTTTCATCTACACCCTGAAAGAATTCTCAGCTACAGCCCTGACATGGCTAATTTAACATTCTGTTCTTTTATTCCTGCTCCCGTAAATTAAGAAATACACTAGAAAACTGGGTTTATGACCTACTGTGTATTTTGTTTCCTTTACTGTAGTCAGATCACATCTGTATTATTTTGTCTTTAAAATCAGTGAGGGCATTTGTCACAAAGCTTTCTCCCTTATGTTGTAAAATTTTACCTTTCCAGATTCTAAGTATACCAAATCATATTAGTATTTACTAAATCATTACTAAAATCAAATAATTTTAAATAAATTTTACTTAAATTTAATAAGTCAAAAAAAAATCAATGTATTATTTTTACAGTTCTACTCTTTCTCTAGTGTCCCAATCAGTTTTTTTACCATTGCTTTCATAATGTATATGCTTTGCTGTTTATTCATTATTGTATAGGGCAAGAATTGGCTAATATAAAAAAGTCAATAAATAAAAAGGGATGATGAGGATGGGGAAAGTTGGAAACTGTGTATTTTTCGTTCAGAATATCAAACAGTGTAGGTGCTAGGGAAAACAGTATGACATTTCCTCAGAAAATTAAAAATAGTTACTATATGATACAGTAATTCTACGTGTGTGTATATACTCAAAAGAATTGAAAGCAGGGTCATAAGCAGATATCCATACACCCATGTCCACAGCAGCATTATTCACAATAACCATAAGGTAGAAGTAACCCAAGTGTCCATCAATGAATGAATCCCTAAACAAAATGTGATATATACATACAACAGAATGTTATCAGCCTTTTAAAGAAATTCTGATATATCCTTCAACATGTATGAAATTTGAGGAGATTTTGCTAAGTGAGATAAGCCAATCATAAAATAACAAAGAGTGTATGATTCCTCATATATGATGTGCATAAAGGAGTCAAATGCATAGAGATAAAAAGTAGAATGGTGGTTGCCAAGGGCTATGAGGAGGAGGGAATCGGGTGTGACTCGATGAATACAGAGTTTCAGTCTTGTAACATCAAAAAGTTCTGGAGAATGGTGGCAAAACAATGTGAATATACTTGATACTGAACTGTACTCTTAAAAATAGTTAAGATGGATTATAACAAGTCCCATAATATATAAAGAAAAACTGACAGAAATAAAGGAAGAAATAGTTCAATAATGACATTTGGAATCTTCAAACATCACATTCATTAATGGATAAAAAAGCTAGGCAGAAGACCAAGAAAGATAAGGATACTTGAACAACATTATAAATCAACTAGCTTAACAGATATTCATAGAACTCTCTATTCAACAACAGCAGAATGTACATTCTTCTGTAATGTATATGGAATGCTCTCCAGGACAAAACATTTGTGGGTCCATAAATGTCAATAAATTTTAAAGGAAAGAAATTATACACAATATGCACTCTGACTATAATAGATTTAAATTAGAAGTTGGTAACAGAAAGATATTTAGGGTGATCACAAACATGTGGAAATTAAAGAATATTCTCCCAAATAACTAATAAGTCAAAGAAGAAGTTGAAAGAAAATTAGAAATTATTTTGAGATGTACATAACAAAAGCACAACATACCAAAACTTAAGGGATTCAGCAAGAGGAATGCATATAGGGAAAGAGAGAGCAGTAATATATAGATTAAACAAGATTTCAATGCAATACTGTAATCATTTCTCTTAAGAAACTGCTTTAAAGTATAGAAAGCTAAACATAAAGCAACTAGAAGGAAGGAAACAGAATTAGAAAATAAACTGATGAAAGAGAAAAAAGAAAATAGAGAAAATCAACAAAATTAAATTTGCTTCCTTGAAAAAAAATTAACAAAGGAAAAGGGAGGGAAGATTCAAATTACCAAAATAAGAAATCAAAGAGGAGACATTAGTACCAACCTTATGGAAATAAAAAGGTTAATAAGGGAACACTATAAATAGTTGTATTCCAAAAAATTAGACTCCTGACTTACCCCACTGATTAAACATTGACTAAAAGTCAATCAAAATGGATCAAAGCTCTAACTGTGATATCCAAAACTATGCAACTCTTAAAAGAAAATATATGCATAAAACTTCCAAAACTTCAATTACATCATTGTTTCTATATAGAACACAAAGAACATAAGCAACAAAAGAAAAGATATAATCTATCTGGACTCCACCAAAAACTGTTATAACTAATAAATTAATTCAGTAAATTTGCAGGATACAAAATCAATGGACAAAAATCAGTTATGTTCCTATACACTAAAAATAAACTATCGGAAAAAGAAATTAAGAAAATCTATTTACAACTGCATTAAAAAAGAATAAAATACTTCAGAAAAAATTTAACAAAAGAAGTGAAATATCTGTATAGTGAAAATTATATGACATAAATGAAAGAAATTTAAGAAGACACAAATAAATCCAATCTATGACTGGAAGAATTAATATTGATAAAATGTCCATACTACCCAAAGCAATCTAAAGATTTTATACAATAATTATCAAAACTCTAATGGTAGGTTTCACAGGAACACAAAAAAAAAATCCTAAAATTTGTATGGAACCCCAAAAGACCTCAAACAGCCAAAGTAATCCTGAAAGAGAAGTACAAAGCTAGAGGCATCATGCTTCCTGAATCCAAGCTATACTAAGAAGCTATAGTAATCAAAACGTATAGTATTGGCATAAAAGCAGACACACAGTTCAGTGGAATAGAATATAGAGTCCAGAAATAAATCCATACATTTAGTCAATTAATTTACGAAAATGGAGTCAAGAATATACAATAAGGAAAGGACAGTCTCATGAATAAACAGTGTTGGGAAAACTGGATAGACACATGCAAAAGAAAGAAACTAGACCCTTATCCTACACCATAAACAACAATCAACAACTCAAAATGGATTACAGACTGAAGACTTGGAACTGAAAAGTTCCTAGAAAAAAGACAAAAGTATAAGATCCTTAACAAAGAATTTTTGGATTTGCCTCCAGAAGCAAAATAAATAAGTGGGGCCACAGCAAATTTAAAAGTTTCTGCACAGCTAAGAAAGCAATCAACAAAATGAAAAGTCAACCTACACAGTGGGAGAAAATATCTGTAGATCATATATCTGGTAAGGAATTAAGGTCCAAAATATATAAAGAACCCACACACCTCAAACTCAAAAAAAAGAAATCCAATTAAAAAACAGGCAGTGGAACTGAATAGACATTTTCCTAAAGAAGACATACAAAGGGCCAACAGGTACATGAAAAGGAGCTCAACATGGCTTATTATAAGGGAAATGCAAATCATAACCACAGTGAGATATCATCTCATACCTGTCAGAATAGGTATCACCAAAAAGATAAGAGACCAGGAGTATTGGCAAGGATGTGGAAAAAAGGGAACCCTTGTGCACTGTTGGTGGGAATGTAGACTGGTGCAGCCACTATGGAAACAGCATGAAGGTTCCTCAAAAAAATAAAAATAGAAATACCAAATCTAGCCATTCCACTTCTGGGAATATATCCAAAGGAAATGAAATCACTACGTCAAAGAGATCTCTCCTCCTCTGTGTTCATAGCCGCATTATTTACAACAGCCAAGATACGGAAACAACCTAAGTGTCCATGGATGAACGGATGGATATAGATGTTGTGAAATAAATAAATATATATATATAATGGTGTTGGAAAAACTGGACAGCTACCTGTACAAGAAGGAAATTACACCCTTATCTTACACCATAAATAACAATCAACTCAAAATGTATTAAAAACTAAAGACTGTAAAATCCCTGGAAGAAAACAAATGGGATAAGTATACACACACAATATACACACACACAGGAAGAGGCAAATACTGTACCATTTCACTTATATGTAGAATCTGAAGGAAAAAAAAGAGGGAAAAAGAAAAAAACTCATGGAAAAAGAAATCAGATTTGTAACCAGAAGAAGGGGGAGGGGGAGGGGAATTAGAGGAAGGTGGTCAAAAGGGACAAACTTCCAGTTCTAAGATAAATAAGTACTAGGGATATAACATACAACACAGTGACCACAGCTGACACTGCCATTTGATAGAGAAGTTAAAAGAGTAGATACTAAGAGTTCTCATCAAAGGAAAAGAATGTTTTTTTCTTTTTTCTTTTTGTATATATATGAAAAGATGGATATTAACTAAACTTATTACAATAATCAGTTCACAATATATCTAAGTCAAATTATCATGCTGTATACCTTACACTTACACAGTGTTGCATGTCAATTGTATCTCAATAAAATGGGGGAAAAAGGGAAATTTAAAAAGGAAACAAATGTATGTGAGGTGATGGATGTTAACTTGATGGGAGGAATCCTTTCACAATGTATATGCATATCAAATTATCATGATGTACACTTTAAATAGCTTAATTTTATCACTTATACTTCAATAAAGCTGAAAAATACAAAAAGGATAGACAAATTGGACATCATCAATATTTAAAATGTTTTATGTTTCAAAGATACCACAAAAAAAATAAGACAACCTATACAACTGGCATTTTTTTTATAAATCGTATCGCTAATAAAGCACTTATTCTAGAATTATATAAACGATGCTCACAACTCAATAAAATCATACAAGTAGCCCAATTTAAAAATGGACAAAGGATCTGAATATGTATTTCTCCAAAAATGATACACAAATAGTCAATAGAAAAAAACAATCGTCAGCATCATCAGTCATTAGGGCAATGAAAATCAAAGCTGCAATAAAGTATTGCTTTGCACCAATAGAGTGGCTATAATCAAGCAATGGACAAAACTGGATTGGTTGGTGAAGATGTAGAGAAACTGACCCTGTAAAACATTGTTGTTAGGAATACAGAATAGTGCAGCTGTTTCGAAAACCAGTTGGCAGTTCCTCAGCTATACTCGGAGTTACGTAGCTTTATGACCCAGTAATGCTACTCCTGGTTTATACACTCAAAAGATCTGGAAATAAATATCCATGAGAAAACGTGTACATTAATATTCATAAAGTCATTACTCATCATAGTGGAAAAGTAGAAACTACCTAAATGTCCATCAACTGATGAATGGATAAACAAAATTTGGTGTGTTCAGACAGTTGAGTATTACTCAGTCATAAAACAGAATGAAAAACAAAAACGTGCCACAACACAGATGAATTGAGAACACAACGTGCCAAGTGAAAGAAACTATACAAAAAAGACCACATATCATTTAGTTCCATTTAAATGAAATGTCCAGAATAGGCATTGAGAAAGAAAGCTTTTTGCCAAAGGCCTAGGGAAGGGGGAATGACTGTTGATTGGTACATGGCTTCTTTCAAAGTGATGAAAATGTTATGGAATTAGACAGTGACAGTTGCGCAACCTGGTGAATATTCTAGAAACCATGAATCGTTATAGCTAGTGTGAGTTTTATAGTATGTGAACTATGTATCAAAACAGTTTGTCAGTATCCATAAAAGCTGAAAATGCTCATGCTCTATGGAAGCAATTTTATTTCTTGATGTGTATGTGACATAAATGACTTCATTATGTTCACAAGAAATGTTCAGGAACATCCATGGCGCATATTTATCAGCTAACCAAAATGAACAAACTACTGCAACAAGAGCAATGTGGGCACATCTCACAAAGCTGATACTGCCCAAAGGAAGCCACTCTCCAAAGGGTAGACATTGTATGATTCCATTTAAATAAAGTTCAACAAATAGTCAAAACTAATCTGTGGTGGAGGTCAGAACAGTGCTTATCTTTAGTTTGGATGGGGTCTTGACTGAGGCTGTTCACGATGGGGTTTCTGGCTCCTGGCAACTGTCTATTTCCTCGTGGTGGCCGCGTGGGTGAGCTAACATGATGAAAATTAATCGAGACTTAGACTTACAATTTTTAGGTATTGTACATCTGAATTTAAACTTACACGTGAGAAGTTGTTGTTAGCCTGTAACTGTTAATTTATAAATTTTCATTACACATTTGTTTAAAAGCATCTTATGCATATAGGTTCTCCTGGAATGAGTTTCCATAGTCTCCTGACGGCCCACCCAATCTCAAGTAGCTCTTGGACAATTTAAAAATATGAAGCAATGGGAATCTCTTGTCCCCTCCTGGTGTGAGTCAGGAGCAGTCCTTTCACTTTATCTCTAAATAAAAGCCTGTACCTTGCTCTCCTAAAAAAAAAAAATATATATGAAGCAATATTTAAACATTTCAAGCCATTTAAAGATGTGGGACATCTCCTTAAATTATCATTTTCCTCTCCCAGTGATCCCAGGACACTTCCTGCCTCTACACTTCCTGCTCCCATGTTTGTTCCTTTCCAGTTAATATCTTTGAACTTCAGAACAGATGAAGGGTTCAGAACAGGTGAAGGATTCAGAGCAGTTGGGGGAGAAAGAGTCCGGTGTCTTCCTGTCTTCAGAACTACTCATCGCCCAGCCCAGTGAGACTGCCTTATGTCTAGTTATTCAGGAGTTTATTTTTTAACTAAGGGCAAGATTTCACAAGGGAGTGGAATTTCCCTCTACTTTCAGAACAGGGTATCTTGTGTTTGCTGTGCAAATAAACCTATCGCATTTGCTTTGAGTTCGCAGAAATCACCTCCTCATGCACATCTTGCACACAGGATAGCTGCACGTCCTATTGTTTTATTATGAATCAACATCTTTCACTGTGGGTAGTTCGGTAGAATGTTTACAGAGAAGAGCCAGAGGCTACTGACACAGCAGGGCTAGGTGTTCAAACAGCATTAAGGACTTGTTAAGTCAAAGCATACAGTGGTTGTCCTCCCCCTGTTTCATTACCTTAAATACTTGCTGCTCTGTGCATAGCTAAAATTCACTATCACAACTTGGGAGAAAATAAGGGTCTAGAGAGAGCAACCTGACACCTCAAAGTTTAAGTGAACTAGACCCATTTTCAGTGGCATAGTATTATGCTCCAGAGACACAATGTGGGCATGGTTGTGGAAATTTGTGTATAAAAAGGAGGTCACTTTATAATGTAGCTCTGGAGTACAGGAAGGTCTGATATCTAAACCAGAGTCCACTAACTGACCCAGGAGGTGATGAGCCCGTTGATGTAAATGTTCTAAGCTATCCCTGAGGGATGCTAACCAAACAATGTCTAAATCAAAATCACGGTCAGTCTCATCTATTTTATAGCTTCCACATGCTTTCCATATCAATTATCTCCACCCAAAAAGAAGGTCATAATAGTCTGTGAGCTTTATGCTCCAGCTCCTCCTGCAAGACAGTTTTCAGCAGAGGATCTGAGATAAAAATGAACTTCAAGTGGCTTTTATCCTGAAGCATGCTGCTAGCTTTTTTTTCTCTTTATTTAATGAGATGGCAGATCAAGAAATTCTGAAAATTAAATAAAGCATTTGGAGCACCCTGAGAGGTCTTTGCCAACCCAGTGGTTAATGTTCGAAAAGGTTTTACCTAGATTTCACTTCTCACCTCAGGCACTTAATTTCCTTTGTATTAGCAGCAGTCTGAAAGCTGCCCAAGTAGGTTAACAAAAAGTCAAGACAAACTGTTCCATAGCCCTTGTTTGATTTGCTTACCAGGCAGCACTTTAAGTCTGTTTGCCTTCAAACTGCTTGCTGTTTTATTGCCCCAGTGCATACATCATCACAGGGCTTGCCTGGATTGACCCCCATCCTGTCTCCAGGTGGGTGCCGAGCTGTTCTTGCCCACCAAGAAAGTGCCACACATTTCTGGCAGCAGAATGGCTCACTGAATTACATATATTTTTTGCTCATAGCAATTGCCAATCTTCCCAGGCTGTTAATTTATTCAAAGAGGAGATTAAGTTATTACATTAAAGACTTGTTTTTAAAGAACAAATGGTGGCTTGTGCTTATCGCCTACTGCACTATCAGACTTTTCATTTGATGTACCATCATTTATGACATGCACAGGCCCACTTTCAGGAGCTGTCAGGAAACCAATAGCACAGGACCAGCTTCTCAGCACTCCATTATCAAATACAAGTCTTTCTTAGGTCACGTTCAAGGTTGAACCAAGTCATTAGCAAATTCACAGAGTCGGGAAAGTAAATATGTGTGTCGCTGACCCACATGATAACTGTCTGCAATCTATCTTGTGCATATTTGGACATATGTGGATACAAATTCTTTGAAAAGCATTATTACTTCCATGATAGATGGAAGTCAGGAAGAGTTTTATTTTAACTTTAAACCATTCAAATTACCCTAATGTTGTGTATCTCTAAATTTTTTTTATTACATAGGAATCTTCATATAAAGAAATGCCAAAAACAATGTCATTTACAGAAAATGGACTGATTGAAAATGCAGGTACAACTATTCTCTACCTACCTGATATTTTGAATATTTAAGTAGAGGGCAGGCAAATTCACGAAGGTTCTTATTTCCTCAAAGTGGGATTTTAAAAAATCTTTATGTTAGAGGTATAGGTTATTTTACTATGTCATGTCTCCAAATCCACTAAGAATCCATATCATTAAAAACATAATAATTGCAAGTAAAACTGTCAGCAAAATAGTGTCACTGTTTATTGTTGATAAACTATTGATAATTTTCTACTTTATAAGGACCATATTAACTCAGAAGACAAGGCCTCAATCTGATAACATTCTTTAAAAGTTTTCAGAGTCTTTCAGAAACTCTAACTTGTTTTTCCAGAAAAAAAAAAGCACCATGGAGAATTCAAGGTCATTATTATTTTACAAATTTAGGGCATGGAATCAAGGACCATATATGAGAGCTATGCTGCCCACGTGGAGATGACGGTCCAGGTATGGGGGACATGAGGCATCAAAATTTCTTCCTGATATATTGCTCCCACCCACCCACCCCCAAAAATGCTAGGGATAAAACGATGAAAGGATAAGAGCCATTATAAAAGAAGGGGGGATAATATGTGGAATTGGGAATATTCACATAGTGTTATTGTTTACACTGAGGAGTTAATATGGTCCATAAGTAGAAAATTAAACATTATATGGATTTATATTTGTAGAGGAAATATTTCCTACAAATATAACTTCTCAAACCAGAGAAGCTAAACAGTCTAAAAACCCCTCAAATTCTCAGGAGAAATGTGGGGCCATGCAGAAAACAAAAACAAGCAGTCAACAAAAATCTTCACAATATCATGAAATAACTAAAGAGGGCAGCATTAAATTAGAAAGCAGAATATAGAAAGACAGGGCATCACTAAGGATAAAATAACGTCTCTAGCAACAGATACACATGGATAAACTCAGAGGCCACAGCAAAACCTCTTAGACTGAAATACTAGCTGAAACCTGGCTCTGTGATAGCAGAGGCACTTCGGGAGTGAATCAGGAAAGTAGACAGTACAGGCAAGGGGAGATGAAGAAAAGGCAAAACGCAGCAGAGAAGGGCTCATGATATCACTATCAAAGACAGTCAAATTCAGATGGATGCAGTAAAGGTAACCATATGCAGAAACTGACTGTACATCAGAAGGAAAATATCCAAGAAAAGACTATGGCATATGAAAATTTCCTATTGCAATGAAATAAAGCTGGTAGCAAACAATACATCAAACAACTTTGAAATTTCAAAAAAGAAGCTCTTTCCGAAAAGAAAAATCAAATGATTTTGCAAACTAACTGTAAAATAACAAAAATGAAGTTATATATGGAATATTATCTAAATAATGTTCAAAGGAAAAGTAATGGATTTAAATTATTTCAGTAACAGAGATGCAATAATCAGAATTAATTAAACATCATACAAAAGGACACCCAGGGATAGCAGAGGAAAGGATAAAGTAGACATTAATTAGAAAAAATTATAAATAGTTGGATCCATGAAAAAACATAGACAATCAATCAGTTCCTCTCAAAAAAGAAAGGTATAAAAATGGGGACATTACATATATAGAGGAAATTAAAATAACAGGAAGATGTTATTTTGCCCAAAGCAAATGACATGTGGATGACGTGCTCTTCCAGGAAAGCCCTAGCCTGACCCACAGACTGGCAAGCTATGCAAAGACCAATGACCATTTTAGAAACTGCTAAGCAAATGCCAAAGAGCAGCTGCAAATCACCGCACTTGCCCATCATGCAGGTCCATGCACAGAGAGTACCAAACAAGAAATGTCTGGAGAGAAAAAATGGGCCACTGGGGAAAATGGTTGTAGCTTTCTACAGTCTTTTAGAGTCTTTGGATATTTTTAGCATGTGTATGCACTGCATATTCAAAAATATTTAAAACAATAACACCAAATGCTAAAGCAACATCACAAAAATATCTATCTGATAAAAAGAATTCTAAAAGGCAGCTGACACATTTTAGGCTGACACAGGATTCATTCAAAGCCCACAGCCTCTAAAATATACTCCTTCATGATACTAACATATGTAACAGTTCAAAGATAAAAAGTGTCACAGTCATGGTCTATGGAAATCACAATACATTAGTGTCATTACAGATGATGAGACAAAATGTTTACAATTTATGCTAAATAATTTTGGTAATCATCTACCATATCAAAGGTAACACATTGTATCAAAATCACAACTTTATCCTTGTTTGTCTCAGGAAGCATTTTTCTCTCTTATAGTTACATCCAGGAAGAAAAAATAAGAGTGTGAATCATGACACATTAGTCCCTTTAAAAGAAAAGCACGTATTTTAGGGAAAAAAAGATTGAATAGGAGAAAAAAAAAAGACAGCATCTTCTCCTCCCAAAGTTTCCTTTTTCACATTCTCTATTAATAATTATACTTCATTCCTCAGAAAATCCTGACTCGGACTTCTCAAACTCAATATCATATTCGACTCCACTTTTTTCAAATGCCCTTATTCAGTTTATGGCACTGTGCTACCAAAAACATTCTGGCATGGTTCATTTCTCCCTAACTCCTCCATTCTCTCCAAGCTCTGGTTCAGATCCCAATGAACCATGCCTAGATCTTTGAGAAAAAACAAGCAGAAAAAAAAAAGGTTCTCTATCCACATTAATTCAGGCTTCACCTTCTCAGAGTTATTAAACAAAACCAGAGCTCTAACTTCCAGCTCCAAATTAAATTACATCTCTAATGCTTCTGTAAAATGCCCATAAAAGTAAACAAAAGCTCATCACATAGAAAAGCAACATAGTCATCTTTGAGGACATCTTAATAGTTATGACAGAAGGAGTTGGATTAAAAAATTATAGTAGTAAAGTTCTGGGGGAAAAAATTTCAAAAAAATTTAGTTCAGATCACAAGTACTCAAATCATAAAAGAAAATATGTGAGTACAGACAGGTAAATCTCATATTCACCCACCACCACCATGCAGACCATGCCACCTGGATGCAGAACTCAGACAGGGCTCCTGAAACTGCAGGGCTGGCTTAAGACAGAGCCTGCCTGTAAGCTCTACACTGGTTCAGATGCCCGTAGAAGGCAGAGAAGGCAAGCAGCTATGCTATCTTGAAACTGAGGACATACTAAAGGGTTTTGATTTCTTGCTTGTTTTGGTTAACTTCAGAAGAAAATAAAACATATACATAGCTAAACAAAAAGCAAAGTGAGGGTGATTGCCAGAAGACCATGGAATACTTCCAGAAGCTTTTGAGAAAAATAGGTGACCTGAGAATGTCTGTACACACATAAGCTTTCACAAGGGAAGGTGATTGAAAGTAAATAATATTAGAGGAATCAGAATATACATTCCCCACCCAGTTATCCTTTGTTTAAAGAAATAAACCTAAGTATAAGATGAATTTCTACAAAAATGGGAAATTGGCATTATTGCAATGAATGGAAAAGCTGGTGGTCAGTGTCACAACAAATTAAAATGGACATATATCTAAATAAGTTATGTATCAACATTTTTGCATATCTTTCTTTAAAAAGAGAGAAAAAATAAGGCAAAAATTTAGCAACAATCTGAGGTCTAAAAGGCCAGAACAGGTCATGAAGACAGATGAGGAAAAACAACTGGTGATCCTTTAGACTTGGGTGAATAGAATTCGAAAGAACTGTCACTGTTGATTCCGAAGTTCAAGCTTCTGAAAGGTTTTAAGTAATACAAATGATCAAATGGTATTTCAGTGACAATACAAAGGTACTTTGTAGTTAGTACATCTAGATATCCAATTAAATATGGAGATAAAATATACATTTCACCTTTACTGCTTCCCCAAATTACACTAAGATGATAGCTCACCAACATGAAAGCCAGTTAGTACAGAGTGTATGTAAGTCCTGGTCATATAGAGTCTTCACTATGGCTTTTAATGATCAAACATAAAGAATGAAAGAATATCCAATGAGTATTAGTTATTTGAAGGACGTATACAACATGAACAACATAAACCATAAAAAATTAAGAAAAAAAAGGAACTTGGAGGTATCAGAAACAATGCAGAGATAATATTTTAAAAGACAAGTATATAAATATTTTCAGAGATTAGACATGATATTACATTTATGAAAAACTAGGATGCCATGTTTTGTAAAAAGATAACTAGAGAGAAAAAGAGAGCCCATGAAATGTAAAAAATACAATTAAAATAAAATTCTCAATAAGTAATTGAAAGGTAAAGTTGAAAAAAACTCAAAAAGTAGAACCAAAAGACAGAGATTGAAAATGGAGGAGAAAATTTTGTATTCTAGGAGACACAACTGAATAACAGGACACCTAGGAAGAAATGATTGTAAAAATGATTGTAAAAGAAAAAGCACCAAGAAAATTTATTAGCACCAAAGGAAGTAAGCTTGGAGCCAAAGAATTCCATGCCTAATACTAAACTTAAAAAAATAAGACCCATGCATGCCAAAGCATATCATCATGAAATTTCAAAACACAGGAAAAAAGAACAGATCCTAAAAACTTACAGGCAAAAAAAATCACTCCAAAACTCAAGATATAATGTCACTGTATTTCTCAAAATCAACCTGAAATCCTAGAAAATATATTGGAGAAATGCATTCAAATTCAAAGAGAGTGTGATTTTCAACTCAGAATTCTCCACCCAGTCAAACTATCAAACAAAAGTGAGGCAGAATAAAGGAAGTTTCTGGAGGATGTTATCAAAAAAAGAAAAAAATGTAAACCGAGAAAGGAAATAATATGAAAACAGGAAATAGCATTTTCAGGTCATTCAGTCATTGTTTTTGCCCTTAACTTTTAATGTTTTCACTTAAAGTAACACTGTAATTTCCACATTGGAATATACCTGTATTTTATAGTGTGAATTTTATATTAATTTAATGTTCAGAAATACTGACTTGCATTTTTTCCAGTTTTCTATAAAAAATATTAAACATTGGTCTCAGAAAATTTGTTAACTTACTTTCCTTTTCTCCCTGATATGAAATTTGTATACTATCTTTTTTATCTTTGACTTTATTCTACCACACTGATTAAGCTATCCAATCAGAAAAGTACTATCTTATTACAAAATAAATATAGTGTATTGAGATACCTGTTAGGGCAATTAGCTATCCTCTACCCTCCTTTAAAAAAAAAAAAAACTTAGTCAACAGCATGAAGCTGAAAACTTTTCCTTTAAGATCGGGAACAAGACAAGGATGCCCACTCTCCCTTTTTTATTCAACAGAGTTCTGGAGGTCCTACCCACGGCAATCAGACAACACAAAGAAATAAAAGGCATCCAGATTAGCAAGGAAGAAGTCAAACTGTCCCTGTTTGATGATGACATGATATTGTATATAAAAAAATCCTAAAGAATGCACTCCAAAACTACTAGATCTAATATCTGAATTCAGCAAAGTTGTGGGATACATAATTAATAGACAGATATCTGTTACAGTCCTATACACTAATGGAGAACTAGCAGAAAGAGAAATCAGGAAAACAATTACATTCACAATCGCATCAAAAAGAATAAAATACCTAGGAATAAACCTAACCAAGGAAGTGAAAGACCTATACGCTGAAAACTATAAGACACTCTTAAGAGAAATTAAAGAGGACACTAATAAATGGAAATTCATCCCATGCTCTTGGCTAGGAAGAATTAATATTGTCAAAATGGCCATCCTGCCTAAAGCAATCTACAGATTCAGTGCAATCCCTATCAAAATACCTACAGCATTCCTCAATGAACTATGGCAAACAGTTCTAAAATTCATATGGAGTGACAAAAGACCCCAAATAGCCAAAGCTGTCCTGAGAAGGAAGAAAAAAGCAGGGGGAATTACACTCCCTGACTTCAAGCTCTACTACAAAGCCACAGTAATCAAGACAATTTCGTACTGGCACAAGAACTGACCCACAGACCAGTGGAACAGAATAGAGAGCCCAGATATAAACCCAAGCATATATGGTCAATTACTATATGATAAAGGAGCCATGAATATACAATGGGGAAATGACAGCCTCTTCAACAGCTGGTATTGGCAAAACTGGACAGCTACATGTAAAAAGCATGAACTGGATTACTAACACCATACACAAAAGTAAACTCAAACTGGATCAAAGACCTGAATGTAAGTCATAAAACTATAAAACTCTTAGAAAAAAGCATAAGTAAAAATCTCTTGGACATAAACATGAGCAACTTCTTCATGAACATATCTCCCTGTGCAATGGAAACAAAAGCAAAAATGAACAAGTGGGACTATATCAAACTAAAAAGCTTCTGTACAGCAAAGGACACCATCAGTAGAACAAAAAGACATCCTACAGTATGGAAGAATATATTCATGAATGACATATCCTATAAGGGGTTGACATCCAAAATATATAAAGAGCTCATGCATTTCAACAAACAACAAGCAAATAAGCCAATTAAAAAATGGGCAGAGGAGCTGAACAGACACTTCTCCAAAGAAGAAATTCAGATGGCCAACAGGCACATGAAAAGATGCTCCACATCACTAATCATCAGAGAAATGCAGATTAAAACCACAATGAGATATCACCTCACACCCGTGAGGGTGGTCAACATCCAACACACAAATAACAACAAATGTTGGCGAGAATATGGAGAAAAGGGGAACCCTCCTACACTGCTGGTGGGAATGCAAATTAGTTCAACCATTGTGGAAAGCAGTATGGAGGTTCCTCAAAAAACTCAAAATAGAAATACCATTTGACCCAGGAATCCCACTCCTAGGAATTTACCCTAAGAATGCAGCAGCCCAGTTTGAAAAAGACATATGCACCCCTATGTTTATCACAGCACTATTTACAATAGCCAAGAAATGGAAGCAACCTAAGTGTCCATCAGTAGATGAATGGATAAAGAAGAGGTGGTACATATACACAATAGAATATTATTCAGCCATAAGAAGAAAACAAATCCTACCATTTGCAACAACATGGATGGAGCTAGAGGGTATTATGCTCAGTGAAATAAGCCAGGCAGAGAAAGACAAGTATCAAATGATTTCACTCATATGTGGAGTATAAGAACAAAGAAAAAACTGAAGGAACAAAACAGCAGCAGACTCACAGAACCCAAGAATGGACTAACAGTTAACAAAGAGAAAGGGACTGGGAAGGATAGGTGGGAAGGGTGGGATAAGGGGGGAAAAGGGGCATTATGATTAGCACACACAATGTAGTGGGGGGACGACATGGGAAGGGCAGTATTTACAGAGAAGACAAGTAATGATTCTGCAGCATCTTACTATGCTGATGGACAGTGACTGTAATGGAGTATGTGGGGGGGACTTGATAATAGGGGGTCTAGTAACCATAATGTTGTTTAACTGATTATACATTAATGATACCAAAATAAAGAAAAATAAAATAAAATAAAAACTTAGTAACTAAATTCAACTTTATAAATTTTAGAGTTTCTGTATTATGACTAGATTCAGCTAAGTAATGTTCAGAATTTTTTACTTTCTGCAACATTGAATCTATACAATTTGATGGAGAAGAATAACATTAAGATACTTTGGTTTTTCTTCCAGCCCCATGACATACATACTTCATTATTTATTTATTCATGCTTATTCTAAAAAAAAATTATCCAATTTTATCATGTAGTTTCACCATATTTCTTTCTAAGGTTATTCTCGGGTATTTTACATGCACTTTTCCTATTATAAGTAAGTGTGTTTCTTATTATATATTCTAACTCATTATTGCTGGAACACAGGAAAGCTATTGATTCTTGTACATTTAATTTTTATCTGGCCACCTCAGTTGAAATGGTTTAATTCATTTCTATGGGTGCTTTGACTATCTCATATTTTAGTATATAACATTCGTAATAGTAGCATAAATATTCTTATATTATTTAACTATGTCATACACAAGAACTTAATTCTAGAATAATGCTAATAATTTTAATAGTGTTATTCCTGTTTTGTTTAAATGGGTGCTATCCTAGTATTTCACTAATATGAGGTTTTGTTCCATTTTGAATTTTATATCACATATAGTCTTATTCCTTGTGTCACTTGTATACTTTTTTAATCAGATAATGAGAGTAAAGAGTTAAGATCTCTTAATTCAAATATATTCGTGTCATTCTCTTTCTGGTTTTCCAATAGAGTTTGTTTTACACATTTTCATGTTTCGTATTTCACACATAGAACTGCTTGACTGTGATGACTTCATATAGGACAGTATATTTTATTGATACACAGTATTTTTGTCTCCAATATGCCTTTTCCCTACATTTTATTGATGAGATGTTAATATATTTATATGTTTTGTTTTGTTTTTACTTACCTAACTGCCAGTCTTTTATATGTAATTTCCTCTGTAATTTTGTGTTATGTCATACAAAGGCATGCTATTTTTAAAAGCCAGTTTCTATTTATTTTTTAAGGAACAATAAAACCAGCAACATTACTGCCAACTTCCATGCCTGCTGTGGTAACTGTCAACTTTAAGAAACAAAAATTATCTCTTGATCCTTCTTCTTTTTTATATTGTGCTTTCTTATCTTTTTTCCCCCTCTTCCTCTAATAACCAGGGGGAGAAGCAGAGCATGGGATTTTGAATTTTATGTATTACAAATTTTATACATATTTAGTGTTCAGAAATAATTTCCCCATTGAATAATGAATGTTTATGCTTACCTGCATTATTACTAGTTTTCTTGGAGATACATTATTAATTCTGATCTCAGGAAAGTTTGGCAACATTATTACAAAGTTATAAGTAAGTTGGAATACTTGGAATTGTGAAGCTTTTGAATAGGATGTTAAAGGTCCATTACTGTTGCCAGACAACTTATTTACCCAGATGAATCAATGACCTGTGCTTCAAGTTTCCTGACCCTTCTTTGTGGGCCGTCTGCTTTCTAAAGCATAAATAAAAATGTCTGTCTTTTACAAAGAAAAAAATAAATGTGGCCAGTACTGAATATCCAGATAAGTATTATAGTGTAAGTGCATCTATGTCTGAGAAAGAGACGAGTATTGGTATATAGAAGCTCTTTTTGAAAGGAATATTTAATATGCATGTGTTTTGTTCCTACTGGAATCAGAAGGAGAATCTTACCAATTAGGGCCTGGGAGAAAAAGTTGGTCTCAATATCAAGAACAAGTAAGAGAGGTGAAGTGAAAGGAAAATGGAAATAGGGTGTTTTGCTGTTTGGGGTTTTTTTTGCCATGTGAATATTTATTTGTGGATAATCATAAGTCAGTAGGATCAGCACAAAGCTGATACAGCCTCTACAACATTAATAAGGATTTTACATTTACAAACACATCCTACGCACATAGCACCTAGAGATGGTGGGCTGCAGGGCTAATGAATCCCATCCTGACCCTCCCAGAGGCAGTCCCTCCCTCTCAGCAGGGACCAAGAGGTGACAGGCACATTATACCCCTGAGAAGCCTCTGGAATCTGTGCTCATTTCAGAAGAACCTAGGTCAGCACTGCTGGGCTGGGAGCCAGCACCCCAAGTCCTCCAGTCCGTGCAGTTTGTCTTCATTGGGCTAAATTCCAACTGTAAAGGATTAGGAGCTTACATGTTGAAAACTTGGATTCAAATCCTCTGCCACTTTCTAGAAGTCTGACTTCTGGCACACCACTTAATCCTGCACATCTCCGTTAAATTAGGATAATATTCCTTTCCCCAGCTTGTTACAATTATCAGATGAGATCAAGCATGCTGAGCCCTGACAGAATGCCTGCTGAACGCTGGAGTCCCCAAATATTAGGACTACTGTTACAGCATTTCTTTTGTCAGGGGCTGCAAACCCAAATGTTTTCAGGATCCAAACAGTCAACCTCAGCATCTGATGGTATCAGTACGGAGGCAACTGGAGACGTAGGAACTGTGCAAAACTAGGAAGTAACTGTTCTGACAAAGCGCAGTCCAATTCCAAAATGTAGACTGAGCTGACCGAGTAAAAATGCCTGTGATTTTTGGCTGCAGTCTGTCAGTCTGTGACCACTGTCATCATGCCAGGAGTTCAGGATACCATAACCGAATTGTAATGGTTGGCTTTAAAGTTCTTTAGACATATCTTACTCTCAAGTTTGAGGATATGCATTCATAAAAACGAATAAATTAAAAAAGAAAAAAGAGTGTATCTCAATAATACCTTAATAAAAGAAATGAAACAAGAAAAGAGCACTGTTCCTGATAAAACAACTTCAAAGGAGAGACAAAATGAACCTTAATACAATGAATCCCTGAATCGATGTGTTTCAATTAGTTAGCAGTGAGTTAAAACATTCATGGACAGAAAGGATATACCAACTCTCTGAGTAGTTAAAAATTCCATTGTGTTCTAATTACCCATTTAATTTCTTGAATACCAATGTGCAATTAACATTACAAATAATCAAGGTTAAAAATATAATTAATGCAAGTGTGATTTAGTTATAATTAAACCAATTACACAGATATGTAGCATAACAAGGGACTTGCAGACCATTGTGGGGATGGAAATGCATTCTTCCTTTGGAGAGCAGCTATTTGAAATTCATTTTCCAATTAGCTGACAAATGATGGAGTGGAATTATAAAAAAGAGAGTCAGCCTTCCAGGAGTGAGGAAATAAACCCTACATTTTTGTTTCCTTTTGAAATTCTGATTCTTTTGCGCCTATGTACTTGTAAACAGAGGAGTTGGAGGAACTCCCAATCAACAAAAATACCTTCTTACTTTCATGACTGCAGGGAAAAATCAACATGACTCTGGAGAGGCCTTCAATTCCACCTGGCATGATTCCCTTTCTGAATCTTAAAATAAGACAAACTCAATTCACACATACCCCAAACACTCAACTGATGAACTCTATTTTCTTTCTTGGACATAGCTACTTCCAAATATTGACTTTTCATCAATTGACATAGCCTAACCAAAGTGTAACTGTGTGGTCTCTGCCTGCAGACAGCCACAGTTACAACGGCAAAGAGCCAATACAGAGAGCATGATTAAACGTGTGGCGTTGAGAGTAAAACAAATATGCTTTCAAGTCTCCAACCTGCTTCATTTAACTTAGGAAAGGGAGCATTTCATAAATGAGAAGTCCACACTGTTACCGGATAAGGTGGCTTTTATATGTGGTCTCGTGGAACTGTCATGCAAACATTTGAGCTGTTACCCCTCCTAGTATTTGGCCAAGGACACTAGGCTGGTGGGCAGTGGGGACAGGCTGGAAGAAAGAGACCTTGAAAAGTAAAAGGATAATAGTATGAAATACATATTGTGATCTACTCTACAACTGTCAGAATGAAGCCAGAATGCTCCAACCAAGAGCAAATGAACCCTGGTTTCTCACTTATGAGGATGATTGGAAACCAGTTCACTATCTTGAAAACGGGGTAAATGAAAAGGGAAACATTGAGCATTTACATGTCCTTTTTCTTGTATTAACTATACTTCTGGGTGGTCTAATAAAATATAGTGGAAACAACTCCTGATAAAAGTATTCCACCTAGCAAATAAAAACAAAACAATGAGAGCTAGAATATCACCATTTGCAATCTCCAATGAATATCTGCATCAGCCTGGGCACTGGGATCAGAACCCCTAACGTCAAAAAGAGCGTGAGGACCGATATCGTGTGCCTCCTGATGGTGGGAGAAATCAGCCCTACCTCCTGCTTAGGCACGGCAAAGCCAAGCGCTTTAAGGCATGGTAAAGTTGTTCCATGTTTCAAATGTGAACCTGTGCCTGGTAAAGCCTCTGGAACAGTAACTTGCAAGAAATAGGGCAAACCCTGGGTGTGGAATCAGTCAAGCCTGCAGGCTGCTCTCTCTCCAAGTCCAACAGCTCAGGATCAACACGTAGATTGTGGAGAAAAGACAGACATGGAGAGAGACTTGGTGGTCCTATCAAGTGCTTACAATGAGCAAGATTAAACTACGGTGTGTAGGGACACTCTTGGGTGACAAAGCCTTACTGAATCTTTTGGTCAGAAAGGCTGTGGTCTGGATGGGCATGTGGTGTTTTCTACAGTAGCTGTTGATGTTCCATTAATTGGCCTGAGTCTTGGTTACAAACGTGTTGGCTTATAGTAACACACTAAGCTACAATTTTTTTTTTTAATCACGATAAGAGTTACGCTTGACAGGAAGCAGTGAGGGCAGAGATTTAGAGGCTACTGGTCTGGTAGTTTCTTGAGCTCATACAGTTTATAAAAGTGTGTTCACAGTGAAAACTGACTGAGATGCTCTTTTCTATATGTAATTTATACTTCAATAAAAGTTTTTTAGAAGAAATGTTTACAAAATAATAAACTAAGAAACAAGATTTTGAGTATCTGGAAATGCTCTTCTACATACGTTTTTGAAAGACTAAATCAAAATTATGTATGTCTTTTAAGGAATAATGACAGCAAGGATGCCTCTTATTAAATGTATAAGACCAAGGTAGAACTGTACGGAGAAGCATATTTATAGGCGTGATTTGATCATTTGTTTAAAATAAGACTTTAAAAATCACCCAAATTATGAAATTAAAACAACAAAACTAGATTGAGAGAAGCCTGGTAGAGGGGTTAATAATGACAAATGTTGTAATACATTTGGAAATGGAAAAACATTTTCTCTGCTGAAGAAATTCAATCTTTCATTTCTTTTAAAGTAAAATAGTCAAAATGTCTGAAAAGTATAATCTTACAGAAAAGAATCAAACATACAGATATAGGGATAAAAGTAAAACACCAATTTTAAGATAATAAAATGTTAGGCTTATAATAGTTATAACTATGATAAAGTAGTTATTATTTTAAATTAACTAAATAGGTTTTTAAGAAAAATATAAATTTTCAAAATTACAACAAAAATCAAAAATAAGAATAATTTAATAATAAGTATAGAAAGCAAAAGTTTTCGACAACAAACTAGTTTTTCTCATAGCATAAATATAAAATGCTATATAAAGTTTAGGAAGGAAAGATTGAAACCCATAACAAAATAAAGTCTACTGCAGAAAGGTAAGGACAGAGCAATAATTTGAATTATGACAGAAGTATGTCAAAAGTAAAAGACCTATAAAATATATTCATCTGCATGAATGTTAAAATGATAAATTTAAGATTTTCCTTAAATTGCAAAATAATACTACGGTAATGGCAATATGCACATAATTTATTTTCAAACCAACACACTTAGTAAAACAGAAAAACTATCAGTATAGTGAGTAATAAGATGAACCCACATTTATCATTGTTCTGAGAGGTCTAGAAAAAGCAATGAGGGATATACTGGAATCAGGCATTAGCATAGGGAGAAAGGAGACAAATATTTCATTAATTACTGAGAAGAGCTTTGTTTTCTAGATAGAATACAATGACTGATTAAAATTATCTTTTTAAATGAATTTAATATATTCAATAACTGAAAGGCATGCGAGATTTGTGGAAGACACGGTATTAAATGTCAATTCTTTCCAAATTAATCTAAAATGAAACATAAAGTCAATTAAAGTATCAGTGGAAATTATGGACACAATTCTTTATTTTCTTCCTCTACATCCAAAAAATGATTAATAGATTTTATTTCTTACATTCATTGCTATGTAACTAGAGTCTAAAAGAGAAAAAGACACTCAAAAATAAATATCTCTGTGCATCAGAAATAGGAGAATGGAGAAAGGAGGGTTTCAAGCCACGGCCTGCTGGGTTCCAGGCTAATTACATGAAGCAGCTGGGAATCTGGCCCTCCAGGATCATGGGGCTGTAAGCACTCTTGTACAGATGGAGAGGAACCAAAACCGAGTTGAGTGTGATGCGGCCCGCAGCGGAGCCCCACCCCTGCTGCAAGGAGGCTGAGAGGCGCTGCCTGGAGCCGAGCGCACTAGGCGGCTGCTCAGGGCTAGGGCTGAGCCAGGCAGTGAGCAGAACTGAGATATCCTCCATGTGGCTGCAGGCTGGGAGCCCAAAACTCTCAACATAAGACCTGGCTCTGAATTGCAGAGTTAGGGGTAATAGAAAGGACCACAGGAGTGACAGATGACACATAGAAAAAGAACAGCAAAAGTCACAACATATAAACAAACTCACCTGTGAGGCCAGCTAGCAAAGTCACAAGCCACAAGAAAATTTAACAAGCAGAAATTTCAAAATATAAGCAACTAAGGGATGAATAAAGACAAATTAACCTAGTTAAGTGAATCTAAAAGGTTATGCCAAGACTCTATAAGGAAAATGACAAAATACAATTAAATGGTGTTTTTTAAATGGTCTGAATAAATGTCTACATACACCATAGTCAAGGATAAGGCAGACAGGATACCATAAAGATGTCAAATCTCCTCAAACTATAGTATAAATATGATGCACTTCCAACCAAAATTCAAATATGGTGAATTTTTTTATACAGGTTGGTAAAATAATCCTAAAAGTAGTACCCACTAAAGGTCCTGAATTAGTCCAAACAAATCTGAAAATGAGGGACTGGGAAGAAAGTCAGGTAGTGTGACCTCCTGGGAGGCACGGAGGAGCAGGAGAAGGCACGCAGAGTCTCATCTGAGAACATGGTCTACAACCAGAGGGCTGCCAACTGACGGACAAAAGATACTTGGTTGAGAGAACGGCATTAGGCAAAGGAGAACTCTGGACAGAAAAGAAAGCAAATTGTATTTCTACTGCACAATATATATAAACTCCATAGAAACTAAAGACATGGATGTAAAAGTCTTTGAAAAGAAAATCTAGAGAATAACTAGCTTTATGGCCTTAGAAAAAGAATTTCTTAAGATTCAAAAGGCCAGAAATAACAAAGAAAAGAAATGCTAAATTGACACCTTCAAAACAGAGAACTTCTATGCACACAAAATTTAAAACAGAGCCCAAATACAAGGAACCACTGAAAGATAGTAATTAAAACATTTAAACATGCAAAAGATTGGTTTCCAGAGGCAAGTTTACTCTTGGGGCAAAGTGAGAGGAAAAATCACTGTATGAAGAGCCCTTACATTCATGAGTAACATAGAGACTGACAACCTTCTAGAAAAAAAGGACAATTGGCCTCACAGGAGATTGGCAGAAAGGAAGCATATGTAACAAATATATGTGGGAAAACACTCAAGTTCATGAGTAATTAAGGAATGCATATGAACAATGAGATTTCATGCCCACTAGACTTGTAAAAAATTGAGACTTTTAAGAATTATTATTGAGGATTATGAAATGCTCATGGGATAAGTATAAATGAAGTATATACAATGATCTTTATATTCTTTTCTGACTTTAAGACACATCTTTCCACACAAACACCACATTTAATCATCCACACTTACACACACTCAGAAAATAGATAAAAAGTAAATATATATACACACAGATATATATGCATGCTTAAATTAGACTAGTAGGAGACATGTTAATATTAACACTGCATTTTAGGACTTCAGGAAAAATTTTTGTCTTCCTAGTGCCTGGTACATGATAGATGGACAGTAAGCATTTGTTGATGCAATTAGTTAATGAGTGGGTAATCGATATTTTTTAACTTTTTTTGACTGACTGTATTTGAACTTTATATAAAAATCTCAATTAAACTATTTCCAAGTCTATTTTGGAATGACTCTGTGATCCCCAGTAGACAAAAATGACCTCAAATATGGTACTGAAACAGTGGTAGCTATTTATATATTGACCTTCAGTGAATATACAGCGAGGCACATGGTTTTCCTTACATAAGTTCAACAGACATCTGAAATCTATTATCAAGTCACAATGAATTTGCTGCCATGGGGTGGCGGGGAAAAACATATTTTTCTCTTTTTGTGGGGGGGCCTTAGAGAGATGCCGGGGGCCACATTATTGAAAAGAAGAAGTGTGGGTACAGAATGGGATATGGACGCACCCATGTTAGGACACACATGATGGCATGTGGCTAGAAAACCGCTGTAAAATTAAAGGTGGAAGAGTTTAGTGTATGTAACTGAGGCAAATTTACTCTTGGGTAACGTGAGAGCAAGAATCAAGTATGAAATCCAGCGTCCAGAGTGTTTTAGAACAAGGAATCTCTTCTTTGTAGGAGAGCAGGGGAGGGAAAAAATTGGGTGGCCAGCAGATGCCCGTGCACATGGTGGCATCCCCCACCTGGAGGACATGTCCCCATGCGGCACTGCCATTTAGAAGGAATTACAGGACAGGTGACGCACACCCTGAGAGGCCAAGGTAGGAGCGACATACAGGAATAAAGCTGTGTACGTGGGGTCACCTACAGGGCCCAGATGGGCTCGACTGGCCTGGGGTGGCCTCTGGGGTACAGGACACTCGCCACCTTCCATTCTATTTAGATCAAAGGGAATAAAGGTTTCCCCTGTGCCCCCAAATGCCACTCTGGTTTTTAATATGTACACTCTTCCCGGACCAAAGTTATCCATACAAAAGGAAGGAAGCCACCCAGGCCGTCTAGCCACTCCCATGGCAGAGGAGGCACTGAAAGGAGAAAGAGCCAGCCCCTGGCCACCAGGCCACAGGCAGCCCGACACCTCCCACCCCCCTGGTGCCTCCAGAAGGGGTCAGCATTTGTCAACATCTCCTTGACCCTCTGGCCAGAAATAAGGAGTTTTTTCCTTCAAATTTGGAGGGGTCTTTTCCGCCTTTTGAAGAGTAGGAGCTGGAAAGTAAATTTGGAGGAAAACGACTCAGATTCAGACGCTAGTCCACAGGACCGAGGGGAGGCGGGCAGTTCTCTGGGCTTGATTATCAGCTCTATAGGCAGCCAAAATGATTAAGTGTGGATTTACCCCGCGGGAGTCCTGAGGATGGCGCGTCCAGAGGTGGGAGGGATGTCCCCGGCCAGCATCTGAAAGGTAGTGCTCTTCCCAGCTCCATTAGCCCCTAGCAGCCCAAAGCACTGGGAGGAGAGAACAGGGAGACAGCCCAGTCAGGATCCCCTCAGACACAGCATTCGCAGCAGCAAACTGAGTGGCTCTTTGTGGTTTGCGATATTTGTGGACTTTTAAAGGCACACAAACATATAAAGTCCTTTACAGATTAAAGCATACTTCTGAACTTATCCCAGCCTTTGAGTACTGTAACAATTTCTGCAGTAACCTACACACAGGTACATTCATGTATGGAAAACCCAGCAGGGTGAGATGGGAACACCAGCTACCACAGGTGATGCTGAGGTTTCCTGTCCTGCATGGGGCCAGCCGTGTCCCTTCGGTGACTAAGATTTTTTTTGGAAACAACATCACAAATCACTGTTCTCCCCCGATGTCACCGCCCAGTGGCAAGTCCTTTCTCCCGCAACCACACTGCGCAACGCAAAGTCATCTGTTTTCTGAGGGCACAAGTTGGCTTTCTATCTGCTGACTTAACTTGGCTTCCTGGCTTCCTGGCTCCTTGCATCTAGGAAAGGTGCCTGCTCTGTATCTGCTGTCACCAGGCCCTAATTGCCACATGACCCTGTTGTGTCCCTCTGGATGACAGGTGCTTCCCCGGGTTGCCACCTGCTTCAGCACCCGCTCTCTCCCATCTCGCCTGGCTCTCCCTTCCATCTGTTAGGTGGCCCGTCCTGTTCCGGGCCTGCCCTATTTCTGTTCCATGTCACGCCTGTCAGCAGGCCACATAAGAGCTGGCTGTCCCATGGGACATCCATTACCAGCACCATCCATTACCCAAACCTTCCTCTCTTCAAGGCTCAGGCTTCGGTTTATATTAGCTCACCTTTTTATAAAGGGTCCCGACACTCACTACCCTTCCGCCTTCCACCCTTTCCTGCCCGGCTGCCACCTCTGGACGGAGAGCTCTAAGGCAACACACTTGGGTGCTTTTACTCTTGCCCTGCCTTGGGACAACCCTCAGGCCACAGGGCATCATCCTCCAGTTCCTACCCAATTATTAATCCTAGACAAACAGGGGCATAACTTCACCATCTCTGCCTCTGCCACAGGCTGTTCTAAAGCACATCTAAGTAATTAAACTGTGATGCTCATAAAATGCCTGGCAAACAGAATCCAAGTGTAAATGGCATTTCGGATCATTTCAGATACCTGGAACATCTCTCTTAGGAGGCATTCCAAGCTTTCTCTTCCCCTTTAGCTAAAACTAGCACAGAGAGGTGTTGGCAAAAGTAAAGTTGGCTTTTGAAGCAAGGATGAAACATGGTTCCATAAGATGGCAAAGATTGCATAGCTAGTCTTGAGTTGAATAGCAAACAACAACTATAAAAACTCTTTCCTTACTGTTCTTTTCAGCCAGAACCAGTGTGTAAGATCTCACAGTAGAGTATAGATGCCAATCAGATAACAATATAAACTACTTTGAATTTCTAAGAAGCTTGGAACAATATGAATGCAAAGTACTCTCTCATTTTTAACAGTTAATTAAAGGTAATCATTTCCAGAAACTGATTTCCCTTTATGCAATTAAGCACAAATCAGGAACAATTTACATGACTTCTGTTAGTTCTGATTCAACATTTCTACTAGGACTAATGTCATATCCTTAAAAAAAAAAAAAAAAACTTCCGAGTTTTGCTTTGACATATGAGCACCCTTTACCTTTCCAGAGTAGCATTTCACTAGACAGGCCTAATGGCCACTTAAAGGGTACTGAAGTCCAAGGAAGAGTTAGAAGTGGTTTTCTTAATTACTTGGATTCACAAAATATTTGCACTCAATGAAAAGTAACCCCATAACCCAAACAATAATCAAAACTCCTCAGTCATGTGAAATTTTTAAGATTACCAAACAGAATCAAAGCCATCACTCAACCAGCAAAGTTTTCACAAAGAGTCAACAGTCTCTCTATGCAGATTCTACTTCTACTGATTTTGCAGAAATTCCTGAAATTTGAAAACTGCTTTTCGTTCTCCTAGCAAATATTCTAAGGATAAGACGAGCAGGTCAACAATCAAAGGGACCCCCATTTCCCACAGAAAGGGGTGCAGCTAGAAGCTTCCTTACCTCTCCTCTGCGTATGCCCAAAGTGATATCTTGCACGGCAGGGGTCATTTTGAAAAAGCCACAGTAAGTTCTGCTGAGGTTGTACAGCACAAGGATGTCTCCAGCGGTTCTTCCTTTCAATACCCGTATCTGCTCTTTTTCGACATCTGTGTCCTTAGAAGACGTGACTGTGCCTTGGATGGTAGCGTGACCCCTGGGAAGAAGAAGCCAGCATTAATTCACACCTGGGAATGGGACTGGAGGAGTCGAGAGAGAGAGAGAGAAAGGTCAGATCTGTCAAAACAGGAGCTGTCGTCTTGAGATTCTGCAGCCTCAGCTCTGGTCCTGGCCCCCGGTTGCCGCCCTCCTGATCACTGATAACCAGCCAGCCAACCAACGTCCATCCCCTCATGTGGAGAAATGCAACCGTGAGGTGGATGGACACCCAACTGGAATTACTCTTCAATTTTATGAATGACCAAGGCACGCCAGACTGCTGTGCTAGACGGATAAAGAATTTATCACAAAATTATTGTAAGGGAACGATTTGCCTAAACACCTTTAGCAAATAGGTCATTTAATAAAATAGAATGTGTATAAAAGTACCAAACATTATAGTTATACACATAGAATGGATTATACAGCATATATGTTGGACGGCATAAAAGGCTTATCCTGCAAGCAGCTGGCACATCTTGCCCGATGTATTTAACAAGTATTTGCAAGATGAATCCAAGTTTAATTTTCAACTCTAACTTATTTGCTCTCAATCTGAGCTGCCCCCCTTTTAATTGTCCTTCTAATTTTCAATCTGGCACATTTTAACTTTCAAGGAAACTTCAATTTCCCCCTATAAACAGTAATATATCAACATTTTAATAGTTAAATGGGTACAGGCCCCTTCGTGCTGTACCAACATCAGTTTCCTGGTTTTGTTAATATAATATCATTACATAATGTATTACAAATTATCGCAGTGTCACTGGGAGAGCAGGATGAAAGGTACACAGGGTCTCTACATGGATTCTGCAATTTCTTGTGAGTCATAAAGTCTTTTAAAATAAAACATTGTTTAAAATAAAACACAATATCCCCAGTCAGCCCCCAGTGTCCCTAGGTCCTTTCCTTGTATTATTTTTTTCATACCTGAAATCAACACTGGACAAAATATAATTTGTTCAACATACAACATAGATGATGAGCAAATACAGTTAGCTACTCTGGAGTATTATCATCCGGTATCATTTTATGGCATTCAAAACAGGAGAATTAAATCAATGGGGATAAAAATAAGGACAGTGTTACCCACAGAGTGGTTATCAACAGGCAAGCGGTCACGGGGGCTTCGGAGATGCTGGTAGGGTTCAGTCGGGGAGAAGGTAACACAGGTCTGGTCAATTTCCCTGAATTTTACACTTTTTTGTTTGACTGTTATTTTCTGCTTTTCCAGTCAGAGGCGAGTCCTGGACCCCGCAGCCCGGCCTGCCTTCCCGACATCCTTTCTCACTGTAAAAGGGCTAAGGCTGCTCTTACTCCTCCTGTTTTCAAGATCTATCGTCAAATTGCCCCCCCAGCAGTTCTGGCCCTCTGCTCGTCAGAATCTCCCAGGAAGCTGTATAAACACCCCCCAGTTTCACGCCCAGAGCTTCTGTTTAAATGTCAAGGCATTCCAGACAGGGTGGACTGGGTGGAGGACAGCCAGTCAAGGTCACTCCATGCTGGCCACCTCACAACGACCCAACACACCGTTCTTCCTACTGAGCTTGGAAATGTGGCTCTCAGTCACCTCCCAACCAATAAGCCTCCAAAATTGGCACCTGTATTCCAGAGGAAGAATCCAGATGGGCACAGGGCAGCAGAATGTTCCAGGGATAAGTGTACTGAATATCACAAGAGGAATACTGCCCTGGGCCACGTGACCATGCCCACCCAGCTGGCACTTAAGGTGCAGAGAGCAAAGGCCAGCTCCAGGCCAGAGTGGGAATAGGCAGGACTCCCCCACTACCCGGGGCTCAGGTTCTAGTGGAAACCTGGGTTCCTAGCAGATGAGCAAAGGCCAGCTGCAGGACTGCATCAGGAGTCAGGCAGAGGGCCCGGCCAGCCGGCAAGGAAGTGGGCTTTCTTCCCGGCACTCCTGCCCAGCCTCAGGCACTGGCGAGGGGCCCACTGCTTAGTCAGGGAAGGTGGGCGCTTTCTGCCCAGACAGTTGGGTCCTCCTATTCTCTTCCATGATTCAACTACAACAGGATAAAGTATTACTGTGTGAAGACCTACAGTCAAGCAAAGTAGAGTAACATATAAATACTAGAAATAACACAGAGGCCCCACTGGAGAAAGACAGGCTGAAAAGGTCTGCAGCCAGCCCTGGGAGGCAGGCGGGGACACACAGGGGTACCCGAAGTGGGCAGACAGCATGGCAGAGGACCAGACCCTCTGGGGACGAGAGGCAGATGCCATGTGCAGAGCAGGACAGAGGGTCACCCAGAACTTCACTGAGCACAAGGGACCTGACTCGTGGGGCCTGGCTAGGAATGTAGACCCGTCTAAGCAATTATTAGTCACCTGGTTAGAGCTGGATTTAAAGAACAGATTAACTTGGTCAGGTAGTCATCGTAGCAGTCATCCATAAGGGAGGGGCAGGCAACCAGCATCTAGATTAAATTTCTGTGCTCTGTAACCTTCAGGTTGACAGAGAACAATAAATATTGACTACTTACTGTATATAACAAAGGCCGTATTCTAAAATATGATTTAACTTATTTTCTACAAAGTAATACAGAAAGTCTTCTCTTTAAGGAAAAATCTTTTGATGTTATGGAAGAAGGGAGCAGCCTGAAACCTATGAAAGGGGGATTGTACAAAATATATAAATATAAACAAATATAAATACATATGCATAAATATAAATATATATAAATATATACATATATATATAAAACAAGGTTTGAACCATGCAGGTCCACTTATACATGGATCTTTTTCAATATATACAGCAGAGTACTGTAAATGTATTTTTCTCCTCCTCATGATTTTCTAAATAACATTTTTTTCTCCAGCTTCCTTTATTGTAAGACTATAGCATATAATTCACATAACATAAAAAATACTTGCTAATCAACTGTTTATGTTATTGGTAAGGCTTCCAGTCAACAGCAGGTTATTAACAGTTAAGATTTTGCGGAGGCAATAATTATACATGGATTTTTGACTGTGTGGGGGGTCTGTGCCCCTAGTTGGCATGTTGTTTAAGGGTCAGCTGTATGTAATATATATATATATCCCCCTTGTGCTACTGACTTTCGTCTTCACTTAACAAAAACAAAAACAAGAACACAAAATTAATATCAACAGTATCTGGCAAAAGGTAGGTGGTTATCAGAACTAATTTTCTGCACCTTTCTGATTCTAGGAGTTAATACCATTTAGCCATAAAAATAAATAATGTTATGGTATCAAGTAAATTCACCCTGGGTACTACGATCTAAGTTAGAGGGAAATAGAACAATTTCAAGAGGGAAAATTAAATAATAGGAACTAGTATCTCACACACTGGCATCTATCATCTGACAGTTTCCTTCCTAGTGCTGGTGTCTCACACCAATTCCCAAAAAAAGAACCATAACATCAAAATCCTAACCCATTAGAACTGTATATAACACTGGTCAGACACATTTCTTATCTTGAACCTGCAGGATGGAGTTTTTTCTCCACCTTTATTGAAAAGCTGGTGGCATTCGAGCACGAGCCCTGCAGGACCTACCGTGACCACCGCAGACGGTCCCAGTGCAGCAGGGCCCGCAAGAGGAGCAGGACCGTGCCTTGCAAGGCCAGCTGCATGAAGATCCAGCCCAGGAAGTTCATCTCAAAGGGACTCACGTAAGAATCAATGCCGAAGTTGTGGGTCAGGTCATATTTGATCTGATTATAACAGAGTTCTATCAGTCCTTGACCCAGGCAGAATTGAGGAAAAATAGTAAAGACCCACTTGAGGACATCATAGATGTGCTGTAAATTCTGTACAATGAAAGAAAGAGAGCAGAAGTCAGATTAAAAGCTCTTCCCAACTCCCGCTTGACTGTCCCGCATTCCAGGCCAGCCGCTCAGTGACACTCTCAGATAGCCATCAAACCAAGGGAATTATCCTTAAGCCTTTAAGGTTTAATGGTTTTGCTTTGCTAGGTTTCTGACCTGCTTGGGACCCTTCACCCTTTCTTCCTTCTGATTTTTGCTTTTGAAATGGAAATGCCTATCCCATCACTGTATTTTGGAAGCGCATGACTTATCTGGTGTCACAGGTCCACAGCTGGGGAGGATGACCCACAGGTTCATTCAGCCTCAAGCTGAACCACACCTCCTGCCTCACCCAAACCTGACTTAGATGAGACTTTGGTTTAGACCCTGGAGTTGATACTAGAATTAAGACCTTGGGAGTTGTTGGAATGGAGTGTATTTTCCATGGGAAAATGACACGATACACGAATTTGGGGTGGCCAGGGGTGAAATGTTAAGGACTGAAGTTTGTGTCCCCCCACCAATTCCTGTGTTGAAGCCCTAAACCCCAGTGTGAAGGTATTAGGTGCTGAGGCCTTAGGGAAGCAATTAGGGTTAGAAGAGCTCATGTGGGTGGGGCTCCCATGGACTGAATCTATAGGCTACTTGATCTTAGACTTCCAGCCTCCAGAATGTGAGAGATCAATGTCTGTTGTTTAGGCTGCGCTATCCATGGCATTTTGTTATAACAGCCTGAGCTGAGGAAGACATATGGGTAACATTAATAATTGTGAGGTGACAAGAGTTTTGTATGAGTGGCTAATGCTAGAAGCTGTGACCATAAGCATGTAACTAACATGCAAAATGTCCGGTCCATGCTTATTGAACAAAGTTGTCATTATTAAACATTAAAATTAAGTGGTATTACAAAGACAAGGATGAGTAAGGCAAGAGGACTCAATAAATGTACAAGGTAGTGAGAAGTAAACTCAGTTACCAGTGAGGAAACATAGTGTCAAGAGACTGATAAATGTGTGCAAGCCGTCTTATGGTAAGGCCAGGACTTGACCTCCATCTTTCTGGTCCAGCGCATAAGATCTTTCCACCAGGGAACACAGTCTTTGGAGAAAATTCACTAAAATGTGGGTCCTTAACCTTCAGACTCAGTGTGGCTACTTTAAATCATTTAACACTCAAAGATCACATTAACTACAGCTATGGAAATATGATAGAGATTCAGACTCATATTTTAGTCTTTTTCTCCTTAAGTTCAAACTCAGTAATTGATCTAAATAATAATATTTTATAGGGGAGCAAAATCGTCATAAAGTATATGTTGTAATATACAATAGTGTATGTGTCAAATCATAAATATTAAAGACTAAACTTACAAAAATTACCAATTACATATTTCATACTATGTTTTCCCTTAGAATGCAAATATATAATTTGATTAGTATAAACACAGTTTTAAATAATGTGATTTGGATCAGTAGAAAATTCAATAAAGACTTGTAAGGGCATGTACCATTACATGGTGGTTTACTGTACTTTGCATACAGACACCTGAAAAACATGAATGCTTCATTTAATTTTCCCATAGTTGTTTTTCTGACAGACTAGTACTCTTTATAGAGTTCAACCAGTCCTGAAGGGGCTTATTAATTCCACTTTTCCTAAAACTGTGTCCCTAGATCAAATAATGTACTACATGAAAGTATTTTTTCACTAGTTATAAGCTAGAAATGGTAAATATTCCAGCTTTCAACTCAAGAACTGGTAATTAAGGAAATGACACAGTAATGATAAGGACTTTATATCTGCCTTTAAAGAATTCACAATGGTCTCTTCTGGCATAAGTAAGTTCCTCATAATGCATGAACACTGAGGAAACAATCCCCATATGTCAGGGGTGTAGCTGCAAAATTCATGCAAAAACGATTCATAAATGTCTGATTTATGATATCTGGAAATTGAGTAAGTATTCAGAGGAATAAACTACGAAATTAGGAGGTTTTCCTCCACCTCCATCCCCCTCCCTCCAGCAGGGATCTCATCAATGGGAAAGATGGATGTTTGAGATCTTGAATTAGAGCTCAAAATGCATTTTCTATAGAAATCAGCTTATAAATTATGTTTTGGTAAAAATTAAAATGCTCATCTTAACATCATAGTTTGTATACACAATGGTTAAGACTAGCTTATTGGCTTTTCCGACTGATCTGAGAATCCAGTCACTTTTCCTGGCTTTTTGTATTGATTCTATAAAAACACATTGCTCCATAACTTACAAATGAATATTTGAAATCACCCATTTTAAATGCTGAGCTTCTAAGCACGCCTATCAACATAAAGAGCAAGGAAAAGACCTTAACAAAGCAACTAAAAGTCTTCTATTATTTAATGACTTCTAACAAATGTCTCAATTAACAATTGAGTTGGATTCATTTTTCTGCAACCAGCCAGTTGCCTGTTGGTTTCTCTCCAAGTGAGCAATGCTGTTTGTAATCGGAGGGACTGCCTTCCACCAGCCCCAGGGTCAGAAGCTCAGGAATGCAAAGGTTCCCGGCTAGTTCCTCCTTTGGGTCTAGGTGATACCCCCTAGTTTCCTTTCCTTCTGTGACCCAGGCCCCTGGAGCAGCCCTCGGCTTCCCATTTCATAGGAAGCATCATCCTTGACTGCGTTTTCCTTCTCACCTTAGTTCATGCTAAGTTTGTCCCTCACAGCCCACGTCAAATTAGAGACTACATGGTCAGGATGGACACTGGTCACCGCCTCTGCCAACTTTACCTTCCTCCTCAAGCTAGAGGCTTTAACTGTCCTGGAAGTTTTCAATTTAAAGGCTAGACACATTAATACATTAGTGTCAATAACAGATCTGTAACATATCACCAAAATCAGTTGTTTTCCTTCATTGAAAGCATTATGGATGTTTGCGTGCTTTACTGCTTCTATAGCAACAGGAAGTAAAACAACAGAAAACAATATTAGCCATCACTGGGGAGTCTTTGAAGTCTCTGCAAGTCTGGCCAGGAGAAGGTGAGACTGTCCTCATGAGGCAAGCATGTGTCCCTGACTTATTTGAGTGAAACCTGTAGCACATCTCCATAACTCGGAGAGTGGGACCTCTTCCAGGCGAATCTCTCAATCTATGAGTCCAACAAACACCTGGGATGACTGAGGAATTGGGGTCCATGCAGACAGCAGGGATTCAGGAGGGAACTGAGTGGTCAGAGAGAAGAGCAGACAGCAGGAATGAAAAGGACTGTAGTCAGGGCCGTGTGTCCTCGTTGCAGACTCTGAGGTCTATTATCCAGATGGCACAGGGGAGGCTGAAGGAGGGCTATGGCAGACAAGATGCGGGTGGGCTTCAGCAGGAGGATATGGGTGGAAGGAGCATGGTGAGAACAGTGGGTGTGCTGCCAGAACTGGATTCAGCTGGACTGAGACACCTGTTGGGCATGATACCCAGAGAGGACTTGCTAATGAGCACAGCCTGTCGGAGAGAGGCACCTCCTTACCCTCTCGTGGGAAAAAGGCTTCTAAACCATGGAGCCCTTTCTCAGGCTTCCCTGTGCTCCAACACTCTGAATGCAGCCAAACAAGATAGGGGAGAGGGCAGAATCACCCAGATAATCCAGACCTGCTGTGGTCTGGCACTGCGGTGAGCCACCACGGCCAATCCTACCTGGCAGCATCTGACCCCAAAGAGAGGAACGTCTGACCCTCACTCCTGCAACACTGCGGCAGACACATCTCGTACACACGTTCACTGTTCCAACCACTATCACGAGCTCCTCGACACACAGGGATGGGGCAGTGAACCTGCTCGTGGGTCTGTCCTTGCTAATGGAGAAGCAGAACCTGAGCATCTTTTGTCGGTTGGTGCCAGCCCTAAGCATGGCTCTTAAAACAGCACAGATGCTTTTGTTAATTAGAGTCAACGTCTCTTTCTGGAGGTTAAAGACAGAAGCTACTGGCACATACTCATTTAATTCCAGTCGGAAAAACAACAGTATGGCATGAATCAACATTTCCCCCTCACTAGTGCCCTGGGAGAGGCGATGGCAAAGCTCACCTACCTGAGCTTTGGAGATGATGGCCAGCAACCGGGGCATGATGGTCATCAGCATGGTACAGAGGCCAAAGATGAAGTTCAAGGAGATGAAGGAGATGAAAGCTACATCCGAACTGGAAAAGATTCTGGATAGCAGGTACATCCACGGAAGAGTTGCATAACTGAAAAGCAAAGTGAAAACCATGTCTATTTTCCTGTAACTCACTGATGAGGTTTTATTAGCCTGGTCATCGTTCCTCGGTTAGTGAACAGAAATGCACTTGACTTAACAAATCCCACAGAATTTTCTGAAGACAAAGCCCATGTTCTGGGGGCTTAGAGACACTGCAGTATGATGGCAAGAGCACTGGATGGAGCTAAAACCTGGGTCACTTCTGGGCCTCATCTTGCAGCTCCATGATCTGCAAGACGTCAGCCGAGGCCCCCATCGCCTCTTCCTCAAAGGGGCACGCCTGCCCCATCAGTAAATCAGGAACAATAACTATTGTTGAAGTGATACTTAAAATCTGTCAAGAATGGGAAGCTGCAGAGCCATGCATTAAAATAAGACATAAGCAGAAAGCTCCCTTCTCAGCACTCACTCCAGACTGGGCCCCATGCATCGGGCTTCCATCGTGTTCCATAACCTGCCCCGCTGGCAGCAACCTGGAGGACCCTGCTACAATCCAGTTCACAGACAGGGCAAACTGGTTGATTAGGTTAATACCTCTGAAGGCTGAACAGCTGGGAAGTAGGTAAAGCCAGAGATGGGATTCATTTCTGGGTGGTCCCAAAACTGGGATATACGGAGTGTGATCTTAGAAGCAGCCCTACAAGTTGCAGACAACATCAAGACATAAGAAAACACCCACATGTCGCTAAAATGAAAACATCTCATCTCTCTCTTTTCTTTCTTTCTTCACATTCTTGGGGCAAATTTCATTCATTGCAATAGATCTAAGCTTCTTTCTGTCACAAGGCCACTGTGCTCCATGCAAGAACAGCGGTACTTCAATGACGGTGCCACGTCTCAGCAGAGTCACTCTTAAATGACAGTCTTTCTCATATGGCCCCACACTCTCTGCACACTCCTGGTAAATTTGCCACTGTTTGCTTAGAGTGATTTAGTGCTTCAGCTGAAATCCTTCAGTGCTTTCTAAATGCCTGGGGTTTGCTGTGTTAACTAGCTATGAGAAGTATGACACTTTGAAATGATGGGTGGCCAGGCCCTCCAGGAAGGCTCTTATTTTAGCACAGTTCCTTTTCTGTATGATATCAGAATGTGCCCCTGGGTCAAAGCATACATCCTCATATTTCAAAACGTAAAATATATATGTAATATCAAACATAGACTCATACAGAGTCGCAGAAACTTCTCCCAACAACAATCTGCCTCATGATTTGGGCATGAAGAAAATCATTTCGGTTTTAAATAAAACAGCTGTACCAAACCAAATTATCATTAAATAATTAAATTAATTGCCAAAGAGGTAGGCCATGGCTTCTTGGTGCTTTAAATTGCCAACACAACTGCGTAACTTCAGAGAGGAATCAAGTGCCCCACATACTGTCTCTCTCTCCTTTACTTGTCCCCCTTGGGCATAAATCAAGTGCTACCATCCCTCACCCAGCTGCCTGGACAAGCAAATGAAACAACAATGTTCAAAGTATTTTTTATAACTGAAATAAATATAAGCATTAATAGCAATTTATGAGTCAAATTTGGGGGCAGCCATAATCGCTGTAAAATTCCTAAAATTTCAGCAACCAACAGTTGCTGAGAACTACTGATTCAAGCTGTATAATCTGGACCAACATGTGAGAAGTTGCTTTTCTTTTCCATGTGGTGCCTTTTCCAGCTGAAGAGATCAAGTTGGTCCCCTAATCCTCCTCTACAGAAGGACAGGTCGTTCCCAGTTCCCTGTATGACGTGGTGTCCAGCCAGCTCTCTGTGTTAAGTTTTGCAGTGTGGGGGCAAGGGGTGTGTGGGTAACAGCCCCTCGCAGGACATCTGATGTGGTTGGCCTGGCACAAAGCACAGTGAGAGTGTCACTCCTTGGATCAGGAACCAGGCGGGTGGTGGCCTCACTCTCCTGCTCAGATGCAGGGATGCCCCCATCTGGACCAGAGGGACAGATCAACACCACCAGCCTCAGCTCCACTGGAGACTGCTCAGAATCAGTACTGCGTTACTCATCACATAAGGTTTCCGTGCTGGGTTATGGCATTTAAATAATTGACAAGTAGATCAAAGCATCATTTAAGCAAAAAGGAAGCAGCAGCCAAGACATAGACTTAAACAACGCTGCCAGAGGCCCTACTGCCACGTTAATGAACAGTCTGAGTGCACTTTCCAGCCAGCTGTGCTTCCACTGCATTATTTTTACTACATGTTTATTAGCCACCTTTCAAATATGTGGTTCAAATTAATATACTGACAGCTCCAGTCTCCTTTTTTTTTTAAGAAAGAAATTTAAATGGCTTAGAAAGCATAATTTATTTTTTAGTGAAACCTATGGTGGCTTCTAACAATCTCCACTTTTATTAAAACAGAATACCATTTTAATGATTTTAGAACTTGCTAGGTATTGGCACACTATTCACAGTTATTCTAGAATTGAGGGGGTTTTCCTCCGCTGGAGGAAAGGCTCCTCTCATATGTGGCATGAATCCGTAAGATGTGGAGCAGGACTCTGTGACCCCTTCCTCACAATCCTTTAGCACTAAGTAGCACTAATTCGGTAACAAACGTGGTCTTAAGGTTCCCAATTTCTATATGAGCTAGTTTCTCTTCCCTTTCTGACATTTTCATATGTTGCTTTCTTTGTTGATGCTAATTCTGCCCCCTTTCCAGCTTTAAAAATAAATTTTCCTTCCTTGAGACAGAAAAAAAAAAGAAAATTGTTCCTGGGCTATTTTTCTGTTAGCTCTTGAGATTCTGTTCACTTATCTTACCCTGAATTTCTTCAGATTCCAAACCGTTACCCAGCCTGCTTAACACCTGACCGTGTTCTCAGGTTTCAGCTCGTTCTGGAATTCGGCCTCTTCACATGGTTCCTGGGCTCCCGCCCTCCAGGTCCTCATGGGACAAGAGGGGTGAGCCATGCTCTTGTTCACCAGGGTGCATGGGAAATGGAGCACCCCCCAGGGCCCCATGCAGCTTACAGCATCCCCAATTCAGAGCCGTGTGCTGGGTGGGGCTCCAAGGTGGGAAGAGCTACCAGCTGACTCTGAACTGGTCCCAGGACCCTCAGCAGTGATGCCATATTCATCAGCCTTGGGCTCTTCTTCACTGGCATTACCCCAACCACAACACGGCCTGGGTTATGTTTTCAGATCTTCTCGGTCTCTCTAACCTATGAATTCTTCACCTGAGCTGGGTCACCCTGTTGGGAATGTACTCAGCAGATCTGTGAATCTCCTGAAATTCTTTGACAAACATCATGCATGTGAAGAGAATTCATAGCTTCATCCTGACACTTCAAGGGGCTTACAGACAAAGCATGGCTAATGAAAACTCCTAAAAACATATTTCTTAGAAGTTTCTATCCACTTTATTTTGTCTAAGTTTTACATTACTTTCAACTTAATGAAATCTGCTCTCCTAATGTTCAAAAATAATTTATAGCAAAGTCTATGTATCTCACTACACAGAGCCATGACAACCTTTATCCATTCAACTGGATCAATAAACTGAAATCAAACCATTTCCTTATAACTAGAAATCCACATATACAGATCTTTTATATCTGGGAACATAAATTTCCAAGTGAGAATAATGAATATGTGTCCACCATAAGCATTTTTTATAGCTGAAAATATAATATCCTCCAGATACTAAAATAATTCTACTAGTAAATATATGGCTAAAATGAATGTAATGGGAACTTTTGCCAGTTATTGTGTGTGAGGTTTATATGAATTACCTAATTTAATCTTCACAGCAATAGGATTGAAGTTCTACAGGGAAGAACCTGAGAGGCTTAGATAGGGTAATTAATATTTTCAAGGCCACAGAGTTCATGAGTGGTGACATCAATATTCCCAACGAGGTCTGTCTGTCTATCCTGTCTGTCTGTCTAGCCATCTATATATCTAGACATCTAATAATGATATATACTTATTTAATTAAACTCAGTCCCCTAATGAGATATTTTGGGTCACTGAAAGAACTGGAATCTATATTGAAATCACTTGTGATCTTTGTCTTAAATAAAGCAGAACGCTTGTTTAAAAAATTATTAGTCTTAATCACAATACATTAGCATGCTCGTTACTCTCCCTACTATTAGCAGGCATCTCTCACACACTAGCCTGGGTTAATATATGTCCAACGTGTATGAACACAGATAATTATTTGGTATAACCTGGATACCAAATAGGTGTGATTGTGGGACTACTAGCGATGATTCTGATTAGTGTGTATAAGTGAGATATCTGTAAAATGACTTTCCTGCTTCTGCTATTTTTGCTTGAGAAAAAATGATGTAAGTCAGACAAAACACTTCCAAATGACTAATATAACAAGAGACGGAAAATATGCCAGACATGGGGTTTCGTGATAGAATGCCCTCCGAGGCAGTTTCAGAGCTAACTGGATAATGCATTTGAGCTCCAGATTTACGCTACAGTGAGAAGAACAGAGAATCTATTTCCAACGCACAAGGCTGCCAGCAGCGGGAAGGCCTGAGACAGGCCAGTGCCATCCCCACCACGGCCGTATCGGCCCGCCCCTCCTCTACAGGCTGGCCATCACCTGGTTCCAGCTTGTTTGTTCAGGGTCCCTCATAGAAGCAACATGATTGCTTGGAAAGAGAGAAAATCATGAAGCCAACAGCAGGTTCAAAGCCATCCCGGGGGCTTTCTCCTTCAGAAAACAAACCGTAATTCTGCAGCAGTGCTTCTGATCACATACCCAAAAAGTGCCAGCAGGAGGGCCACGGCTGCCAAGTTCTCACGGAAAGTAAAAGCTGTTAGCTGGAAGGCAACGATGACGGCAACACACAGGCCAACGGCGACCAGGTAGAAGAGCTGGGGAGATAAAGGAGAGGGGCGCCGGCTACGTCAGGTGGCAAGATCACCCCTGTCGCCTTACCCCCAAGTTTTCACAAGTTCTATACCAAGATGTTGCCTATTTTGCACCATCGTAAGTTTGGTGTCCCCCCAAATTCATGGGCTGAAGACCTAGAATGCAGAATGGGACCATATTTGGAGATGAGACCTTAAAAACGTGATTAGGGCAGAATGAGGTCCCATGGCTGGGCCCTGATCCCATGTGACTGGTATCGTGCTAAGAAGAGGAGATGAGGACACAGACACACTGGGGCAGCCACGTGAGGGCACAGGAGACAGTGTCTACACGCCCAGGGGGACTCGCCCTGCCACACCAAGACCCTGGAAGTCCAGCCCCAGGATGGGGAGGGGCCACTGTCTGTGGCTTTAGCCTCCCAGCTGCCTCATTTTGCTACAGCCGTGCTAGCAAACAAATACAGCCCCATACCAATCTCCCTGAGGGAGGTTCTTGGAAGCCCCACAGCATCCGTGCAGGGTGACTCCTTCCCCCGCTAGGAAGCAAGGACAGGCTGCTCCCGGGCTCACACGCCCGTCCTGGCGGCTGGCAGGACATCCCTCAGAGCCCTTCTGACTTAGAGCTACCTCCCATCCTCTCAGTGAATCCAGTCGCCAGCTGTACCCTGTGTATTTATTCACTTGTGTGATTTCTGCTCCTCTCATAGGGACATGAGTTCATGTGGAGAGAAAATGTTTCTGCCTTGTTCAAGGTTTATTCCCAGCACCTCAGACACACTCTGACCCAGAGCAGACCCTCAAAAATACCTGTTAACTGAGCAATTGGATTGAACAGATGAAGATGAGAAAGAGTCCACCAAGAACCTTAAATCCTAAGGCAAACATCACAGGGTACGAGGACCACAGTTAGGGGCAGGGATAAGGGATGACAAGCTAGGGCTGCAGAAACAAGGAGATTCTGGACTTGGAGGCTGTGGCCTCCTGGCGTCCTGCAAACCCGGCCCTCCTCCCGTGTGCTCATTAGCTCAGGTGCATTTTCTTGGGAAGGCTGGTGGCTGCCCATGAGACCCAGAAGGTGTGGTGGCCAGCAGCCAACCGCACGCAGCAGTGGGAACACAGCAGAACCAGGACCCAGAAACCACAGAAACCAGACCGCAACGCTGGCTCTGCGCTAAACAGACCGCAGTCCTGGATCTTAGGCGAGTCATTTCCTCTCCCTGATCCACGAGAGTCCTCAGTAAAGATGAGGAGCTTGGAGACCAGCATTCCTGTCTCGGCTGAGATTCATGAATCACCTTGGGTGCTGACCAAATGCCGATTCCAAGTCCCACCCAGACCTACAGAATAGGATCACACAGGACAGGCCTGGGAACCATCTGTACTGTGTGCGAGTGGTTACTCTCACTGGCCAGGTTTGGGGGAGCCCTGGACTGAAAGATCCCTGTGACTAAAATCTGTATTGCATCTGCTACAAAGGCAGGTTCATTGTCACTGTGAATTGTAGGACGTAGGCCAATCTGGGGCACAATTTCTCTCAGGAGGACTTTGGCTTTGTTTTGTCCTGGTTAGGAAGGCTTCGACCCACCCAGAGTATGTACACCCTATCACTAGAAGGTACTTGAGTCCTCTGCTTGGCTGGACATCTGTGAAATGCATCTCAAGGTTTTCAAAGGGGGCAACTCCTGTTCTTTGGACAGCTGGCGGGGGTCGTGGTGGGTGCAGACTGAGCATTATTTCTGGCACAAGTCATGCCCTGCTCACTCATTGCTCGACTTAATAATGCTGGCAACTGGCTGATGTAATATTGCTTTTTGAGGAGGGCTTCTACTGAGGTTTATCTTAGGTGGTGTGAGCTGATGGTATTTGCTGACTAGATGTCTTCCGGTTCCCATTGGGACAAAGATGTATCTGTCAGGCAGCAACCATCATTTTTTTTTTCCAGTTAGGGTGGCTCCTTCAGCCTTGGCCCAGTCTTTCTCTTTTTCAGTGTACGTGGGTGGAGGGGCCTCCACTGGTGGCGTTAGGGCCATGGTGAGGGAAGGAGCTTTATCTCTTTTTTATTGGCTGCTGTTTTAGCTGCCTTACCCACCAGCTGGTTCCTCTGTGTTATAAGGTTGTTTTCCTTTTACTGTTCTTTGCAATGCAGAATTGATACTTTTGGGGAGCCAGACAGCCTTGAGAAGTTTTAGTATTGTGCCAGCCAAGAGTTGGAGAGGAATCGGTGTTCCTGTGTATTTAAGAGGGACACAACAGTACAGGGTACCTTGACATTTAATTTTTGTCCTAGGGTAAGTTTATCCTCTTTTTTAATGAATAGAACTGTGGCTGTCAGTGTCCTGTGGCAGGGCGGCCATCCTGCCTCAATCGGGTTTAATAATTTTTTTTATGCAACCAGCTGCTGCCAAGGCCCAACAGTTAATGTGAGAACTTCGAGGGCTACTTTTTTTCATGTATGAAGAGATTGAAGAGCTCTTTTTGTATCTGGCAGGCCTAGGGCTGGGGCCTGTCCTGAAGCAGCCTTTATTTCCAGGAAGATGGCCCTTGCCTCTTCTGTCTAGACTGGAGGCTCTGGGTCTTGCCCCCCGACTCCCAGGAGGCTGTAGAGGGGCTTTGCTATTGCCGAGAATCCAGGAATCCAGATTTTGCAGAACCCGGTGGTCCGCAGGAACCTTTGCATGCCTTCCTTCATCTGGGTTGGGGTAAGGAGTTAATGACCTTTTTCTTCTCTGGCCCTAGTGCCCTTTCTCCCTGGGTGAGGAGGAAGCTTAAGTACCGGACTTGTTGCTGGAAGATTTGTACTTTTTTTTCTGAGGCCCGGTATCCTGTGTCTGACAGGAGTTGCAGGAGGGCCTTTGTGCCTTTTGCACAGTTTTCCTGGGTGTCACTGGCAAGGAGGAGGTCATCTCCGTACTGCAGGAGGGCGCAGTGCATGCTTCCCTTGGAAGCTGGCAAGGTCTGCGGACAATGCTCTCCAAAGAGAATGGGTGAGTTCTTGAACCTGTGGAAGCAACGTCCATGTTGACTGCATCTGCCGCCCAATATCCAGTTCAATCCACTTGAAGGCAAACAAGAAATGGCTTTGGGGGGCCAGCCAGAGGCAGAAAAAGGCACCTTTTAGTCTAGGCAAGTGAGCCATTTGGCAGACTCTGGGATTTGGCTGAGGAGGGTGTACAGGTTTGGGACTACCGGGTGTAAGGAAACAGTCACTTTGTTAATGGCTCACAGGTCTTGAACAGGCCAGTAGCCTCCTCCTGGCTTTGTGACTGGTAGAAGCAGGGTGCTCCAGGGTGCCTGACACTCAGTTAGCACGCCTGCCTCTCTGAGTTTGATCAGGTGCTCCTGGATGCCTGCTCTCACTTCCTGTGGGAGGGGGCACTGCCACTGTCTTTGTGGCTGGGTACCTGGAGTCAATTCTACAATGACAGGGGCTTGGTTATGAGCAAGTCCATGTGGGTTGTCGTCAGCCCATACTGAGGGGAATGCAGCTCTGAATTCAGGTGGGCTACTTGAGAGGATCTGGGCACAGAATAAACTCCACTCCTCTTCCCTGGGTGGGGTTATTGCCAGTACGAGGGGCCCTGGCTCTTCTTGCCCTGGGTTTAGTTTGAGGCTGGTGCGTCCAGTTGGTTCAAAAGTTATTTGGGCTCTGAGCTTTGAGAGCATATCTCTGCTGAGGAGGGGAACAGGGCACTCAGGCATGTAAAGAAATTTATGTTGGGCTTTGTGGCCTCCAAGTTCACATTGGCGGGCTTGGCAAAAGTGTTGCTGGACTGCTTATGTCCCAGTGGCTCTGAGAATAGTTGCAGCCTTTTTACTGAAGGGAGTCACAGGGAGGGTGTTCTGCCCCTGTGTCAACCATAAAAGTCGTCTGCTGTCCCCCCACTTTCATTCTGACCATGGGCTCGTGGGGGTCGAGCGTGAGAGAGCCCGGTCCTTGTCAATCTGAGTCTGTTCCTGCCAGGCCAGTGAGCCTTTCCTGTGAGGCTCCTCCCAGCAGCGACCGGCTTCGGGGCTTTGCCTCAGTTGGGGTATTCGTTCTTCCAATGCCCTTTCTCTGTACAGTAAGCACACTGGTCCCTGGCTGGGGGGCCCTGGGCTTCCCCCTTCTTGGTGGCTGGCATCTCCCTGCCTTCTGCCCATCTTTTTCTTCAGGGTAACTGCCAGGAGGCTGGCTTTTTTTTTCTTCTTTCAGCATCCCTGTCAGCCTGAACGTCTCTGTTTAGATATACTTTGTTGGCAATTTTAATCAGTTGAGTGATATTTATCCCAGCAAAGCTTTCCAGTTTTTGGAGCTCTTGTCTGATGTCTGGGGCGGCTTGGGCTACGAATGAGGGGCTGACCATCTGTGGGCTCCCTGGTGACTCATGGTTGAAGGGGGTGTAGATGCGATAAGCTTCACATAGTCTTTCATAATAGTCCCCAGAAGACTCCTGGTTGTTGAGTGACTGAAGACACTTTGATCATGTTCATAGGCTTTTTGGACCCGGCTTTGATGCCCTGGAGGAGGGCATCCTGATATCGGCGGATCTGGGGCTGTCCCTCAGGGGTGGTGGAGTCCCACTCGGGGGGCTCCTCGGGGACAGTGATTTCAGCCCATGCATCCCAATCAAGGACCCCAGCTGCCTCTTCTCTTTCATTGTGAACAGGGTGTAGAGAAGCTGTGGGCAGTCTTTCCAGGTCGCCCAATGAGTTTGGAAGGGGATTTCATGAGATCAAGCAGGGCTTGTGGCTTTTCCAACATGGTGTTCTGTTTTTGATTGAGGAGGTTAGTCATGGAGAAGGGTTGAGAGTAAAACATGGACCGGCCAGGCTGGATGGTCCCATCTTTATTACGCCTCTTAGGCTCCCGTGTCTCTTGCACCGGCATCTGAAGGGTGCCTGCTCCTGGCCAAGGGTGCAGTCTGGCTGCTGGTCTGGGGGAGCGTGGGTCCACTGGTTCTGGAGTTGGCGGGGAGGCTGATGGCGGCAGGGTGTCTGGGTGCTGACAGTCTTGAGGGCGCATAAGGCGGGGCAATATTAGCTCTTCCTCTGGGTCACCAGCAAGAATTTGTGGAGGCTCAGGCTTCTGCTGATTCTTTGCAGGCTTCTTTGTTGAGGCAACTAAGACCCTACCCTGTTGCAAGTGAATTGCACCCAAGGGGGAAGAGCCTGGGCAACTCCTAACCAGGCATCAATGTATGGGAACTGGTCTGGATGACCTGGGTCTCTAGGGATGACCCGCCAGACTCAGATTGTTGGTACATCTAGGGTTCCTTCTGGAGGCCACCCTGCACTAAAGGTGGGCTATATGGATTCACACAGGGTTTTCAACCTTCCAGGAGTTAATTTTACTCTCTAGCTTTCTGAAAATTCATTCCTGAAGTTTTTGATCATAGTGTCAAGGACTGTGGGTTTATTGTGCTCTGACCCCATGACGCGTCATTGGACGGTTCTGCGACAAACAAGGGAGGGATGCCTCCTCTAGAGAGGAGACCAGTCAGATGCCCGTCCACGCTCCTCTCGAGGACTTTGGTCAGCCTTGACTAAGGGGCACCGGTATAAGTCCTGGGCCAGGTCAGCTGAAGCTGTGTCACCGTTACGTCGTGACGGCCTACCGCGAATGCATGAGGGCCCACTCAGATTCCATAGCGCAGGCTGTGGAATCATAGATTCAGTGCAGACTGAATGACTTCAGCCGGCCTGCACACTCACTCACACACTCAGACCAGAGTTTAAACATTCCCCCCCGGGAATGTCTTCCTGTGAGACTTCTAAGAAGTCTCCGGGAGGTGATCAGGCTCCCCTTCCACCCCAACGGGTGGGACAGGCTGGGTCAGGGGCCCCGGGGCCTTATTGGATGTGACGTCGGAACCAGGTACTCACCTGCCAAGCCTCCTTGAGTCCGGCAGGAACAGTAGAGCGGGGCCGGCCCAGGGTGACTGGGCGGGAGACTGCCAAAAGATCAGGCAGGGCATGCCTTCTCCGTTGCGGTCACCTGTTCCTTCACCGCCCCGCCGTCTGCCCCAAACCAGTGGCAACAATGGGCCAGCGTGGTTGGGTTTCCCAGTCATGGTACCAAATGTTACAGAAAATACTGGAAAAACCTGGACTGGCTCACTGACAGAAGAACCAAGCGGCACTCTGACGTCCTGGAGTGCTGAGGCTTTATTTCACACCGGCGGGCTCAGAGGGGAGTAATCTCCCAAAAGTCTGAGCCCTAAGCACAAGCAAAGGGAGCAGTTTATATTATTTTGATGTGTGCCATTTTGGCATGCGCAGGGCGAAAGGGGAGCCTGGAGGAGTGGAGGAGGGAGCTGGGAGGGCTTTGCCAACCGGAGGAAAAAAGCAGTTTGCTGACCTTGACAGCTGTGTTGAATATTTTCCTTATCATTACCAATAAAATGATCCCTTCTCATGTGGGTCATCCGAGGCAGCCAGCCTGCTAACACACACATGCACACACGCACACACGCACACAGGGCATCACTCCCGATGCCTACCATGTCATACAGGAAGTTAGTGAGCCAGTACGTTCTGTAGCCGAGGCCACTCATGTGCTGCAACCTCTTGGCTCCAGTCACCCTGTCCTTCACCACGGAGCCACCGATTGACGCAGACAGGATGGAGAACCCCAGAACGATGCAGAGGGCAACACCACACTGACGGATACTCTCCAGGCTGTAGACAAAACACAACAGCTTGTGAGATGCTAAATGAAGGTCGTGGGTCTTCTTTCGCGTGGTAGCCATTGACGAGGATAAGAGCAGTGAAGACCGTGCGCAACCTCTCAGTGGCAAGGCACTTGTATAAGGCATGGCTCCCTCGCTGAATCCCTCACTGGCCTTCTGAGGCACGGACTACTGTTCTCAGCTCACAGAAGACTGAGGAGTGTGAAGTTGAGGGGCATTTCAGAGTCTACTTGCCTCACGTTTACTCTTGACCATTGAGCCTGCCTCCCAGTTAACAAAAGACATCTGCGGAGTGGCACCTGTGGTGAGGTGCAGGCTTTGCCCATGCCAGGACCATCAGGGGACAGACAGGGACCTCAGCTGTAGCTCCACAAATCGCTGGCCTATCTCTGAACTTTGTCTCTCAAAATATCACAAACCTTCTGTAATCGATTGAGGTGTTTTGTAACATACAGTGTATAATTCCTTGGTCACTTCTTAATTGAAGCACTATGAACATCCTCTTGAGTCAACCACCATCCCCCTTGTAGGGAAGGTCGGCACCCCGGCAGCCTTTCTGGGGACACATGAACTGGCTCATCGCCAGCCATCTGCTGTGTCACGCTTTCTTTCCCATCAATGACCCTACCTCTAGGCTCAGAGACTGCCACAGAAAAACCCTGAAAGTCAGCCTAGGAATGTGGGGACAGACCCCACTCAGGCTTCCTGCCACACTGACCACTAAGAACACGGACCAGGTGGAGCTGTGTCCTCCGATCGATTTGGCAGGTCATAGGCAGTACGTAAATAAACTTTTATTATCAAGTTTTAACTAAAAGCTTGTCAACTGTATGACAGAGGACAGAGATGGGAAAAGAAGAAGACAGGCAGAAGCCTCTGAGCTTTCATGAAACAATGGGAACGGGTGCTTGGTTCTGTCCCTCAGGAGAACTGGTTTATCACCCACTGTGACCCATCTGTCCCATGAGAAATCCTCACAGAGGCATTGCTTTGTTCAGTTATGCCAATTCCATGTTTAAGATTTAACCTGAAAAAGAGTCTGCAAGATGTGGGGCCCTGTGTGCACAGAGACGCCACTCTCTTAAGGCGATTTCTACTTATTAATAAGTCATGACGAGCTCATGCATTTTAAACTCAGTCAATGCACTTCCCCTCTCCTCAATCATTTCCCTCAGACTCTCAAAGAAATGTCTGCACCTCGCTCCACCAACAGCACAGGCCAGCAACACTCAGGGAAAATGCACAGGGGGTCTCCAAATCACCTCAAGGGACCCCAAGGCTCTGTTCCATCAGCAGAGCTGCCCTCCCACTCGCAACTCACATCTTGTCCTCGTTGAGCAGGGCGCCTCCGTAGGGGTGGCTGTAGAGCATTATTCCTGGGAGGGACAAAAGTAAAAAGTCAGCCTGCAAGGTGTGCCCGCCCTCCCTGCCTGTGGCATCTCCATTTCTTCAAGCAGGCATGACCTATTAGCACCCAAGAATGGCAGGTCCCAACGTGCATTTCAGTCCACTTGTGCTCGGACTATTGCATTTGTTGTTGTCGGACATGACCTGTGCATACGGAACATGCACTGCGTGCCACATTTTACCATCTAATCCTCATGAGTGTCCCTGTGGCCTAATACTTTATCCACATTTCCCGGTGGGGAATTAGTGTAATGACAGCAGCCCATATGGAAATTGCGATCAACTGACCAATTCAAAGGATTTTATCATAAAGGCTGTTTGTGACCTCACATGGCATGCCGTCCCCACCCCAAGTTCAAGTCCATATCGTATCAGGAATATCGCCATACATGCAGGCACACAACTCGTGCTTCATCTTATCATCAATGGTGAGACTGGTCATTTTTCCCTTTTCTAACTGGTTGTTCCAAACGTTTGGCACTAAGGGTGTGGCCCGTGTGTAGAGGCCGTGACAATGAGCCCAGCATCCTGGCTCCATCTCATGACTGTGCCTACATTCTTCTTCTTCTTCTTCTGGCTCATTTAATTCAGGCTGTCATCTGTATTCTGCATTCTCTTATGAGGGCCTATTACATCTTCGCAGAAACACCGTGGGGTATTAGTAAATGTAAATAAATTAAAAGGTATAGAACAGGAACAGACTACAGTGCTCCGAAACACAACAGTTTTGCCACCAGGAGATTTGACTTCCACCAGCTTGCCACCTGCTCCCCGCCTCCAGCTCTGCCAGCCTTTTTTTTCTGCCATCGTGGGCTCAGCCCCACACTGAAGCAAATGCTCTCTCTGCAAAAAGAGGAGTAGGAACGACTAGTTTAGCAAGTCCCCTGTACAGTTTTCTAGAACAATCTCTTTGATTGTATATTAATAACATCCAGATATTCTGTTATAGATTCCGGATTGTGTGTGAGGAGACCTGCCGTGTGATTTCCCACATCCTGGCCCTGATGTATACACATTTGTCCTAGACTGAGTTGAGTGGTCTGAACCCCTTGCCTGTCTGGACACATAACACCCACCTGTCTTTCTCCAATCTGTCTGTCTTTCCTTGAAGCTGACTTCCGCCCCCTCCTCACAGTATCTGCTAGCTCCTGCCCTTTCCAGCTAAAGGGCTGGCCCACAGGCAGCTCCGTATGTGAGGAGCAGCCAGGCTTAACCAGCACTGCCAGGAGGTTGTACAGAGCTAATGGCCTTTAAACGGAGCTTATGAAGGCAGGGGCTCCTGCCCGAATGGGGCAGGCTTCCCCCAGGGTGTGGAGGAGGGGGAGCAGGCTGGTGATGCTGCAAGCTGCTCTTGGCTGCTGATGAATGAGAACATTCTAGATTAGGAAGCATCCAGAGAAACGTGGTAAGCTGAGTGAGGGCATGGAAATGATGTTACTTTAGGCACACAGAAGCAGGTTGGAATGGCTTGATCTGAGGACACACACCCACCGCCTGGGTCAGGAGACAGGAGGATCATGTCCCAGATGGCTACAGGACTGCCATGGAGCACAGGACATGGACACAGTCTGTAAGGTTTTAGAGGGAGAGGTTGGTCCAAGGAGACAGGTTCAAAAATACAAAAACAAAAACAAAACACATGATTACTGGGTCGGAACTTTGGACCAGCCTGAGCTTGGTCAGAAAGAGGGCCAGAGACTAAGTCCAATCATGCAGCCAGTGATTTTTCCATCATCCCTATGGCATGAAACCCCAGCTAAAAACTCAGGAAACTGAGGCTCAGTGGAGCTTCCTGGATGGTGAACTCACCAATGCTCCATGAGGGTGATGGGCTTGGAGTCCCAGAGAAGAAGGCATAGAAGTCTGCATGTCCTCCAGACCCGGCCTTCTGACCCCTTCATTTGGGTGGTCCCACTGAGAGTCCTTTACAACACTCTCATTGTGAGGACAGTGCTTTCCTTAGTTCTGTGAGCTGTTCCTGTGAATTATCATCCCGGATGGGGTCCTGCGGCCCCTCAGTTTCAGCCTCTGGTCAGAAGTGAGGGTGGCCTGGGTCCCTGGGAGTACAGCCGGCCTCTGAAGTAGGGCATTGACTTGTAGGGTCAGCATTCACTCCAGACGGTCAGGGACAGGGCTGAAGGGCAGCACCTCCAGTTGGGGTGAAACAGGATGCCCTTTGTGCTGGATTCTTCTCCTCACCCAGAATATCAGGATCCCTACACTGGGCTTTCCTCTCCCCGTGTCCTCATGCGCCCTTTGTGTCTTCTCAGACCCCCCTGATTGTCACGGATATTTCCTACTCATCTGCCCACACAAATTCAAGACAAAGCCCACCTCAGCCTGCCCTGTGCTCATCCCACAGCTCGCCCACTATCACTGGCAACCCTTCGTCCCCCAGTTGGTCTGCAGACCCATAAGCGCATCACCCTCATCTCGCTTCTCCACCACACAGAGCCAGGAAGCAGTCACTCCACTGCACCCCCACGCCACAGCTCCAGGGCTCGCTCCTGCACACCACAACCATCCCGGGCACCATAACTAGCATCACCTCCAAGCTCACCTCTCCTGATGTCACCCATCCTCCCCCCAGCAGCCCCAGGGAATTTCCAAATGGAAGTGGAGAAAAACCACGGAGTCCATATTCTTTGTCCAGACATAGAGGCCCTTACAAGAAGGCCCCAAATTCTCATTTACTGTGTTCTTCCTCTGCTTCCACCTGAGAAACTGGACTACTACCACGTTCCCACCCTCCTTAACTGCAGGCACATTTCGCCTCTTCCGTAACACAGACAGCCCCTGACTTACAGTGGTTCTACTCATGATGGCTCAACTTTACGATCGGTGTGAAAACAACTTGCATTCCGTAGAAACCATGCTTCAGATGTTGAATTTGGGCCCTTTCCTGGGCTGTGATATGCAGTTCAATACCCTCTCATCACGCTGGCCAGAGCAGCTCCCAGTCAGCCACACGATTACCAGGGTAAACAACCAACACACTGACAAATCTGGACATTCAGTTCAATGTCCAATACATTACATGAGATTTTCAGAGCTCTTTCATCAAATAGGCTTTGTGTTCAGTGATTCTGCCCAACTGAAAGCTAATATAAGTGTTCTAACCATGTTTAAGCTCTGATGTTTGGTAGGTTAGGTGTATTAAAAGCATTTTCAACTTAGGACATTTTCCACTCATGATTGGTTTACCGGGATGTGACCCCACTGTCAGCCAAGGGAAGCCTGTACTTCTTTGTCTGAACCCCACTCCCTCTCATGTCTGCTCCGTGATAGTGTTAATTTCTAAACACCATCCTGCAGAAATATAGGGCAGCATAAACAGGCAGCTTTCAAGTCCTGAATAATTACCTACTCATAAGCAAAGAGAAGGGTTTGGTATCCCAAAGTATATGAAAATCCGCCCGTGGGCACACGCTGTGTGTCGTTGAGGGCGTTAGACCATTTGTATAAATCCTTTAGAGCAACTCCATCACGTCTGTATTATGCCCGTTTGCAGAAGCAGACTCCAAAGTGTGAATATCTGAGAACCTTCCCAGATCTGGCAGTCTGTAAGCACTTGGGATTCCAGCCCTGGGCTGCAGGTGCCTCCACCCACATTCCTACCAGCCCCCTTCAGCACACACTTGTGACTTTTCAAGGAATGCCCATGTACAGTGGGAAGGAAACCGGGCTGCAGCTCAAATCTGCAGTGAAAAGCTGCAAATGCTTTTGTGGAGAGTTCAATAACAAAATTTTAAACTACCGTGGTTAGAGCTTTATTCTGATTAGGTCGCATAAACATCTTTCCTCACTTTAACCCGCTGGAGTCATTGCCAAAAGATTAAAAGCAGAACTCTAATATTTGCTGTCTGTACCCTCTTCCCTCTGTTATGAATTTACTGCCCTTCAGTTTCACACATGTCCTGGACTCCTGTCATCCCTTAGGGATTCAGTCTAGGAGGTGAGGGCATATCTGGTCCTTTATCTCACTGATGAGATGATTGACTGCACCTGTGGCCAGCAAACACCCTGGGCGGGCAGACCCTATTCTGGATGTTTTCATGATATATTTTCTCATTCGGTAATCTGATGATGAAATTCTGTGACACAGAGACTAGCGCAATGTGCATGCATTTCTTTGTAAATCAGCCTGCAGCATTCTAGAATTGGAGATTCATCCAGGGCAAAGGAGCCCCATGAAGTGGTCCACCTAGGACACACCCTTGTTTTCCAGAAGCTGAAACACTAACAGAGGAATGTGGCAAACTTCCCAGAGCAGGGGACTGGCTCCTGACAGAGGCAACACCCATGTGTCCAGACTGCCAGGTCTGCTCCTCTCTCATCCAGTCACGTGCCAGCACATAGGGCCCTGGAAGCCCTCCTTCTGCACTGAGAGACACTGTAGGTACCAGCAATCTGCTCACACCAAAATGAAAAGCTCAGCTTTGGCAGCAGAGGAGAGCAGCTGATGCATTTCACATAGTGGGCCTTGGGGGAGAGCCATTCCATGCAGCCGTCCCTTCCTCCTGTCCTTTTGCTCCAGGAATACAAATCTCCCTGGCTGAACCCATCCTGGCTCTGCAAGTACACAGCCGCTGGTGTGAATAACCAAACCCCATAGAGTGCAGCCGCTGCCCTCCTCCAGGGCCTCCACTCATAAGTAATTCAGAGGGGTGACAGGTGTTCATTTGGAGTTGGCTTTCAAGAGTCCTATAACTTACACATTTTACACACAGTAAATATTTAAGTGTAATCTCTTGAAGAAGCGCGCATGCTCTGTGGGCCCTCTCCCAGGCCCTGCAGGGAGTCCAGGCTGCCCAGGAAAGCTTCCCTTCTGCTCAGTGCAATGCGGCAGGCTTCCCAGGCACTTCTGCAAAAGCACCATCATGTTAGCCCTCATGCAGGAGTCCTTCCCACACACACTACAAAAGTAATAATTTTTCTTTAAAAATAAGATATGGAGGAAGAAAGGGCCTTAGACCACTGTGAGCCATCAAGGGGGCAGGAGGCCATCAAATAAGCAGGAAAATCCATCCACTTGCTTTCAGAGACTTGAGTCCCCTCACTGGGCACTAGTGCTGGCTTTTGAAAGAAAACAGAGTGTCATTGTCATGCCTGAATCAGACAATACTCTGATTTTATTGGTAGGAATCTGGGCACCTGATAGCAACAGAGTTTCCTCAAGGACCACACAGAGATGTGACACCTCTTCATGCCAAGGACTGAGCCTTCATTAAGCATGCACCTCTCAGGTGCCTGCTGCTTAATGGCATGCTGATGGGCGTGAGACAAGCAGGCCCTCCCGCAGAGTTCTGCATTCCCAGCGGGACACAGTACACACCCAGGACAACACATAAGGGTAGAGGATGTGCTACCAAGGAGGGTTTCGGGGAGCAGGGTGAGAGGGAGTCAGGAAAGACCCAGCCCAATGACATACGTGGGTCCCCAGCCCAGTAAACCTGAGGCTGCCTTCTGACTGCAAAGCAAGGCTGCCTGAAGGGCATGGGCTGAACTTACAACCCAGATGGGAGGTTATCCTCTTCCCCAAGAATTTCATGCTTCCCTAGACCCCTGAGTCAGCGATGACAAGTAGGAGAAACCATGCCTCACAGGACCACAGACACTCTCTACCTTCTCATGACCGCCCCCGGCTCTTTGAACAGTAACCAGAAATCACAGTTTGGAAGACACAGAGGACCAGGATCCTGCCACATGAGGCTCTGCTGGGGTGGACTTGGCATAAAGTGCAGCTGCAGGGATTACAGGGAAGGAAATTGAGGCACAGGGAAGTTCTGTTGACTTTTCTAAAGCCAAACATGATTGGTAGCAGAGTAAGATCTACAACTCTGATTTTCTGGATACCAGTTTCTCCATTTTAAGTGAGATTAGTAGAATCATTTATAGCCTTTGTTATCCTCATTGTAAAGACCGCATTATACCATGGACAATCTCCCTAATTGGGTTGTTATTTCCATTGTATTCTGTGTGCTCAGAACTGTATTTAGGTAACAATAGTACTGTGGTAGAATCTTGGGGCTGCTGATGTCAGGAAAAGGTCCAAGGCTCTTCATGGAAGGGCTGTGGATTCACCCCATGGGTGATAAGGGCACTCACTCAAGTCTCTCTAGCATCACAACAAAGGTTTTCAGAAATGGTGTTTCAAAATGTACATTTTGAGTGCACAAATAACTTTTCTTTGATTATTCTTATCATTTACATTCTGGCTTTTCTTCCTAAAAATTGGCCCATAGCAATGTACGAGTGTGTAAAATTAGTTTTCTCATTTAGTATTCTCATTATGCTTTCCAGACTGTATATCTGTCACTTGTAAAAATGCACATCTGTGCTTTTGTCCAATATCCATTATGGCAGCAAGATACATACTTTTCTCCAATTCAAGGGGTTACTTTCCTCCTATAAAATGTATATATTTGCAAGTATTCATGCCGAGATGTCTGTAAGCATCTATACCAAAAGAAAAGGCTTGCCTGAGCATCAATAATCAGGCAAAAGCTTGTGTTCTTTAAATTAATTCACCATTAATCGTCAGTGAGAAATGGCAGAACAGAAATATTCATTCAATTCAACAGAGAATATTAAGAGAAATGTATGAACTTTTTTGACTACAAGGCATTTAGATGGCTCTTTCTTCTTTTAATCTCTTCTGGAAAAAAAAAAGATTATTGTTTCTCAATAGTAAGATTAATTATTACTCTTACCAAGTAATAAACACCAATTGTAAGAAGTTTTTGAATAAAAAATAAAATTAAATCATAATCTAATACAAAATCAACCAGAGGTAATCACTGTTTGCATTTTGATATTATTTTTAAATGTCCAAGGTTTTCCCCACATAGACACATTACTATTTTGAATTACATTTCACATTATGCATCTTCTATTTCATGCATCATTCTTGATCTTCAATTACGTTTTCACTACATGCATGAAAACATTTGCAGAATCTATGAGCATCATTAGACCCAGTGTTCATCAAGTTCTTTTATTCATTCTGTGGATTCAATATTTTTGTGATCTTACTCTGGACTGATCTCTTGAATGACTACATTTTTACTGGAAATATATCAACAGTATGTTTTGAGTCACATCCAATGTAAGTATAGCTCTGTGGCTTGTTTATGAGCAACATCTTCACTCGGTACAGAACGTGGAATATAATTTTCTTTTTCTTTCTATATTTCATTACCTATTGGCTTTGGAGGTTGCGGTTAAAAGTCAGAGACCAAATTCTGGTTCCTCCAAGACAGAGTAGCCCTAATACTGCCCGGTCCTCTCCCTTATGACTAACAATCTCCAGAAATCACAGATCAATGAGCACCAGAGACTCTGACAGGTGGGAAGAAGACGGCAGCCACTTGGAGACCTCAGGATGTGAGGAGCAGAGGACAGAGAATTCCCAAGTGTCCTCACTGCCTCCCATAGATCCCAACAAGGTAGTGCAAAAGCTCCCAGATGGGAACCGCCAATAGGCACAGACAAGAAAGCTGCAAGTAAAGCTGAAGGACCAGAAAAAGGGTAGCTAACCAAAGAAATCCTTTCTGGAAATACCTGCCTACTCCACCAAGCTGCACCAGAAGCCGCTCCATGCCCAGCAGCTTCAGCAGGCCCCCTCAGGAAGCCACTCTTCCACTCCTGCCTGACAGAAGGCTGGCAACACGGTTTCCCCACTGGGGTCTACCGGTGAGCTGATTCTCTCCCAGCCCGGCCACAGTGAGACTTAGCAAGCCAGAGTGAGGCAGGACTGCCGCCACTCGACTTTGCTGCAGCCACATCCTGCCAGGAGGGACCAACGAGACTGAGAAACCCGACAGAAACCACACTGAGTATGGCTGCATGGGACAGCGGTGCCAGCACTCTGCTTCCCCGCCACCCCAGCACTGTCGGTGGGGCCCTCAGGAGCTGAGTCTCCATCCCACCCAGCATCAGTGACACGGAGGAGGCCGTGCAGGGTGGGCTAATTGTACTCCACCTGCCCCCCAGAGTCAGTAGGGCTCATGGAAGCTGAGCTTACATCTCCCATTTAAAGGCAGTGAGACTATGTGGGTTGGTGCCCACTGTGGCATGTGTGTCAGCAAGGCTGAGGGGGAGATCTGAAACCCATCCCACCACACAGCTGGGGAGGGTAGTGCCTCCTGTTTCGCCGGGATGGCACGGCGGCTCTGTGGTAAGCTAAACACATCCATCCAGTTCTCATGCTGTACATCAGCAGAGGGACTGCCTGCCGAACCAGTCTCATAATTTGACATCCAAAATGTCCAGGGTACAATTAAAAATACCCTTCACAATTTAAAATACCCACGAACCAGGATAATCACAAGTTGAAAGAGAAAAAAATGTGCCAACATGGAGACGAATCAGGGAAGTTGGAATTATCTGAAAAGAGGCATCACAAAGGCATTTTAACAATTAATTGTGAATTCCCTTTAAACATGAAAGGTAAAAACAAAAACCTCAGCAAAAAAATAGAAGTGATCAAGAAAATAGAAATTCTAGAACAGAAAAATAAAATAAAAAATAAAAAGTTCACTAGATGTGTTCAAGAGTTGAGTGGAGCCGAAAAAGGATAGTCAATGAACTTGAGAAAGGAATGATAGAATTTACCCAATGCAAAAAACACAGAGAGAAAAAAATCAGGGAAAAAAAACCCCAAAACTGTGGGGCCTATGGGTAATAACAAAAGAGCTACCATTCTCATTACCAGAAAGAGAAAAGAGTGGGACTGAAGCATTTGAAGACATAATGGCTGAAAAGTTCCAAGGTTAGTAGATGACAAAAACCTACAAATTCAAGAGCTAAGGGCATCCCAAAGAGGATAAACCTAAATAAATCTATGACACGACACATCATATTCAAACTTCTGAAGACTAAAGACAATTAAAAAAAACCTTAAAGGCCGCCAGAGAGAGAAGGGAATACAAACACCAATGACGGAGGACTTCTCATTAGGAACCATGGAAGCCAGAAGGAACTGGCACATTTTTCAAGGGATGAACTCTTTTAAGTGACAACTGTGAAATATATATTCAGTGACCCTATCTTTCAGGAATGCAGGGGAAATAAAAACATTCTCAGTGGAAAGAAAACTAAGAATTTGTCTTTGGCAAAACTACCCTCAAAGAATAGAAAAGTCACTCTTCTAAATAAAAAGAAAATCATAATAGAAAAAGGCATAGAACTTCCAAGTGGAAAGGACAGCAGGATGTGTTAAAAATAGAGGTAAACAGAGCAGACCAGCCTTCATCTCATGAGTTTCTTAAGTCATATTTAGTGATGAAAGCAAAAATGAGAACACCATCTGAAGTGGTGCTCAATATGTAAGGAAATAGTTAAGACAAATATTTTAGTAGTGGGGAGGGTCATGGGACCTTAACTCAAGCAGGTTTTCTATGCACTACTCAAAGTGGTAAATACCAATACCAGCAGACTGGGGTTAGCCAGGCATGTCTCCCTAGAACAGCCACCAAGAAAATGAGATGAAGTGATATACTCAAAACACTACAAATAAATCCAAGTGGAATCCTAAAAGCTGTTCAAGTAACTCACAGGACAGCAAGGAAAGACAGAGAAGAAACAAAACAACATGTCAGACTTAAGCTCATGATATGCAGGCCCATTTGATATGAATGGTCTCAATAGACCAACAAAAAGGCAGAGAGATTGGTAGAGTGGGTCAAAACATGTGTCCCAACCATATGACACAGGCTGGAAATAAAAGATGGAAAAGGATATGCCATACAAATATTAATCAAAAAATGCAAGAGAATCTATATTAATACCAGATAAATAGACTTCTCAGCAATTAAAATTACCAGCAACAATGAGGGATATTACATAATGATAAATAAAGCAATCCACCAAGAATACGTTATCTATCCCAAAATTGCATGCACCAACCATCAGAGCCTCAAAATATGTGACTCAAAAAATGATGCAACTGAAAGGAGAAACAGACAAATCCACAGTTACATTTGGGGACTTAATTACTCCCTGTCAGCAAATGATAGAACTATTATTAGACAGAAAATGAGCAAAGATATAGATGAACATAACATAACTGATCAACAAAACCTGAGTGACTGGGGATTGATGAATCAGTGGAAGGGGATTCTCTTTTAGATAGTACCCTTACCAGATAAACAGTTTGCAAACATATTCTCCCATTCCCATAGACCATCTTTTCATATTTTTGATTGTTTCCTTGAGGGAAGTCAGACCCCAAAGAACAAATACTACATGAGCCCACGATGAGTGAGGAAAAGAAATAGTGAAACGTATAGAAGCAGAGAGTAGAATGATGTTACCGAAGTTGGGAGGAGGAGGAAATGCAGAGATGATGACCAAAGGATATAAAGTTTCAGCTATGCACATCATGTCACAGAGAGCTACTGCACAGCAGAGCCTGTCATTTAACACACTGTATTGCAGACTTAGAAATTTGCTAAAAGGGTAAATCTTACATTGTTTTCTTATCAAAAATACTGATTGAAAATAGATAGATAGGAAGGATAGACAGATTGGCAGAAGGAACTTTTGGAGGCAAAGTCCATTTATGGTACTGATTTGGGGCAATGGTTCCATGGGTGTATACTTACCTCCAACTCATCAGTCGTATACAGTAAATATTTGCAGGGTTGTGTGTGTCAATCATGCTTCAATGGAGTGGCTTAAAAAAATAATGCGGAAAGTTGAGCAGAAATGCCCCAGGTGAAAAAGGGCAAGAGAGGCAAACGCAGGTCCATAGGCTGACGGGCATGGGGTGACCAGGGCTGGCCAAGCCGAGCACCCAGGCAAGGGGAGCAGCAGCAGGGAGACTGGTGTGAGGGGGCAGGATCAGCTGGCGTGTGCCAGTTTGGATGCACGTACTCTGTCAGGGAAGCAAACGTGGCCAGTAACATTCCTGAATATTCCACAAGAAGGGAGATTTTACCATCTTAGGAAGACTTCTCCCAGCAAAGTGTCACAATCTTTACTGTAGCTTTTCTCCTGAATCCATATAGGTGCGATCTCCATAGTAATGCTCTCAGAAGACAGCACCCCTACTGGGAAGGACTTGGGTATGGGGCATAGGCTGGGAGGGTCATGTGAAGGACCAGTGGGGCACAAACAGGACCAGCTTTCTGGCTTGGTTTTGTTTTTTCATTATTTCATCGCCAAGGGTTAGACAAACAGTTGGACATCTCTGGGAGAAGCTAAAGAAAGTGAATGCAAATGTGAGAGAATATTCTGGAGAAGGGAACTGTGGTTTCATTTGGGAGCACAGAGGACGTGTCTGGGAGACAGCAAGGAGCCCTGGTGGCCAGAGGAGCACTGCCCAGGGGACAGCAGTTTGAGAGGAAGCTGGAGGGGCTGCTGGGCCAGAGAGGGAGGACCCTGAAAGTCACAGGTGAGAGCTCGCTTTGTATTGTAAGAGACACAGGAAGCTGAGGGATGAGTGGACTGAGGGACATGAGTGTGGGGACTGCAGGCACTTACAGAGACCTGAGACTATTGGGGCAGCAGGAAAGGGGGCCCCAGGGACCCATTCTAGAGGCTGGGGCAGGCACCTGGGCAAGAGCAGAAGCGCTTGGGCCAGTGAGTATCAGGGCACATTGGGGGAACGTAAATATTCAGGGCTTCAAGTGCAGAAGGGACATGATTTGTCCACTAGCTGTGGGATGTGCAGGGAAAGACACAGTCAAGAAATGGGGTTTGGCTTCAACTGACTTTTAATTTTCCTTGGGATCCTGAAAAGCAGTATTGGCAAGCCATAAAGTGTGTCTAAATTGCCTATGTGAGGATACAAGAAGGAATAAAGTCTCTGACTGGAAATATTTCCTGGGTCCACTCATCCCTTGGATGAGTCTCACATGCACACTGCCCCAGGCTGCAGGTAGTCCTTGCAAACCTCCTCTTCCAGCACCCGATTCCTGGCCACCTACCACATTGCTGAACAGAGCACCTGGAAGCGCTCACTCGTGTGCAGGAGGAAAGAGGCTCCGGGAGAATTCTCTGTGCAAACCATGTTGGAAAATGATTCCATTTGAATGGGCCGCATTATAAACCTACTTTACATGAAGTTTTATCCTAAAATTAGGGGTTCTGACAAGCAAATATGCTGGGGCACAGAAGGTGACCAGCCTGGGTTCCGGGGAGCTAGGGTCAAGGGGCCTGGCTCATGGTTCAGAAAGTGCCTCCACCTCTAAGGCAGAGATGTCTGTGTCTATGGAGACCCTGTCCCAGAACCACTGTGATGGGAAGCAGGATGTGCTGCCTGTGTGGGGCAGGAAGGTGTATTCAGTTATACTGCCAAGATGTCCCACTGAGCAGGTTCTGTGGGACTGCAGGGGCCAAAACAGTGAGCAGGACCCTGGCTCTGCTCTGAACGGATTAATCCAGGCCCCCTACCAGGTAAGCTCCCATTTCATTCTAGTAATTATTCTAATGACTATAGCTCTGCCCATGCCCAGAGGGACAGGCACGCATCAAGGGATATAAGAAAACAGTTTTGTTCAGAGGCCTGCTTAAGGAGTTCTTAATCACTAGCTTTGATGTGAACTCACCATACGTTCTCCTGTGGTGCAATGATTTGTAAGTTGCCAGTTTATTGCACAAACCTTCCTTTCCCATGACAACAGCATTAACAAGTCAAATTAGAATTGAAATTTTGACATAAACACCTCGATGGACACCTGGAGGCCAGTCAAAATTGCTCTGTGTCCCCACAACAGTACTTGGAGCAAATGCAAGACCTGGGATGGTGTCCTAACTGAAGCCAAGCTTAAGGCTTGTATGATGAATATAAGCTCTTAAGGATTAAAATATGTTTTAATAGTGACACCATTCTGTCATTTGGGAGAGAAATTTTAATTACTGTGACCATGGGTTTGCATCTCAAAAGCCTCGGTCTTCTGCCTCATGGTTTTCAGATCGCTCTGCAGTTTCTTCAGTCTGTGTAGAGAGCACACCAGCCATGGCAGGGGCCTCTGCAGAACCCTTTATTATACCAACTGAACTTCAGTTGCATACAAAATCTCTATTCCTTTCCACTTTCAGCCCCCATTCTTTATGCTACTGATGTCACAAATTACATTTTTCTATGTCCTGTGTCCATTAACATAGATTTACATTTTATGGGTTTACTTTTAAATTTTGTAGAAGAGTACTTTGTAAACTTATGAACCAAAATTACAATGATATTTGGTTTTATATTTAAAACCATATTAAACATATTCATTTATTTCCCTTTACTGGAGAACTTTACAGTTTCATGTATTTTCAAGTTACTGTCTGGTGTCTTCTCATTTCAGCCTGAAGGACTCCATTTTGCATTTCTCGTAGGGTAGGTCTAGTGACAATGAACTACCTTAGCTTTTGTTTGTCTGGAAATGCCTCAGTGGCATCCATTCTCAATACCTCCACTTCCTGTTGAGATCATTGGTGATTACGGGCTTGGTCGATCCTTCCTCAAAGCCTCCACCTCGGCACCCTCACGCCCACCTCCTGTTTCACTGATTAAAAGATAACCTTTCTTGCCCTCCCTGCATCTTCACCCCTGCTGTTTCCTGGTGGTCCAGACCCGCTCATCAGCCACACAGGGCCACCTGCTCCCACAGTGCCCTCCCAGAGGCTCCTGCTGGGCATGGCTGCCCCTCTCTCCAGGCTGGAGCCAGGGATGAAGCATTCCAGCGTCCATCCACTCTAATCCCTTCAAACCTCATCCATTCCCATTCCCATTTGTTACACACCACCAGCAAAAGAATCACAGCTTCCAGTTGGCTGCATGTTGACTACACACACTAAATTATGAGAGTGTGTTTAAGTGAGCATAACTTTGACCTTCAGTCATAACTTCATAGGCCTCTGCTCTGTCTCCTATGGTCTCCATATAAGAGGGGCACAAATGTTGGTGTTTCCTTAGTTATCTGGGTTCATCTCGGGCCCTTCAACCTCATGTCCTTTTTGTAGAGATCAAAGCCAGCTGGCAGAACTTCCAAAACCCCCTTTATGTCTCCCAGATTTCTTCTCCAGGCCACTTCACTCTTTTGAAATCATGGAGGTATGCTGGCCTCTTCCAGAGACAACTTTCCTCCGTGGTCTTCCTCTACCTGTCTCCAGGTATGATAGGGCCCATCAATTCCCTTTCTCCCCAAATGTTCAAAATATTCCTTTTCATCACATCATCCCACCAAAACCTCCAATTACTCCTTATTTTAAACACATACAGTCCCTCTTCTCACTCTTCTTCACAAACTTCCATTAAGTAGGGTTCATCTCCCAAGTCTCTGAAACAACTTCTCTGCTTCATTCTATCCACCATGATTTCTATCTATACAACTCCAGTGAACTAGCTTCCTGGAGGCCACCAGCCTGGTCCCAGCTCATTCTTCCTAATGACTCTGGAACACCGGGTCATTCATTGTCCTTTCCCTTTTTTCTTGACATGTGGGCCTTCCCTGGCCTCCATGCCTCTTCCTGACTGGGGACTGCCCGTCTCTCCCTCTTGCTACTGTGCTGCCATGGGCCTCTTTCCTTTACACCTGTGCCTGACTTGTGCAGGATCCCACTCACTGACCAGCCTAGTCCATAATCTTTTCTAAGGTTAAGGCTGAGTGGTTTTTACTCATGACCACGCTACTGAACTTGTATCTCTAGGTTTCTGAATCCTACTGCACATATTCATCTAACGTGTGACTCAAACCCAGCATCTCTGAACCTCTGCAAATCACTTCACCTCTGCCTTGAAAACCTTTCTTTCTCCTGACTTATTTCTTATAATGTCAACAGTACTGACTAGTAAGTCATTCATTCTTAAAAGCTCAGATTTATACTTTACATCCTCTAATCTCTTCCTGCACATTGCTTTAGTTGTCAGCTTCTTAAAACTCTTTCCTTTCCCCATCTCAACATCTCAACCCATCTGTTTACACTTTCTAATTTCACTTTTTTCCTCTAGATTCATCCTAGTCTTGACTGGGTTGCCCTTCAACTGTGAGCAGCATCCTTCCAATAGGTCACTTGATTGCAACCAACCTTCCTCCCTTAAATTCATGGCTTCCAGCTTATTCTTTCTAACACATTCTTGGGTCATGCCATTCTCATTCTCAAATATGCCTCACCGCTGTCTACCATCTATTAAATAAAGTGTGCACTCCTCACTCTGTCAGTCAAAGTCAAGCAGAATCTGGCCTCAGACAACCTCTCAGAGAGATCAACAACTATCTACATTCACCTTTACACTGAGGTCAGACTGGATGCCCCAGAGAACTTTATGGACACTACGATTCCCTTATGTCACGAATACCTACAAGAGCTTCCTGACATCAGCCAAACCGGTGTACATAATTCCAGGTTCAATGTTAGTGACACTATGCCATCAAAGTGACCTCACAGTTTGACATAGCAGAAAAGCAAAGGTTCTGTTATCAGCGAGACCTAGAATCATATCATGGCCCCATTATTCAATTTGCTCAGAGCCATAGCTGGCAGGTAATTTCTCTGAACTTTGGTTTTCTAATCAGCGAAGTAGGCAAATACTGTCCACCTTACAAAATTGATGTGAAAATTAAATGAGACCATAATGTTAAATATCCAACGGAGCCTGTCTTACATGTCAGACAATACATATCCCTCTGCTCTCCCTCATCTGCGGGACTTTATACTTTTTTAATACTTTTCTTAGGCATCACATTTTTTATCTTTTATGCTACTAATTATTATTCCAAAATAATTTCAGTGTCACAAAATAATTAAATCTGTTTCCTTAAAATGTTGATGAAGGAAGGAAAATAAATATGGAAGAATAAGATAAGGTTGGAGTAATGTGATAGCATATTGAGGTAATTGTTTAACATTTATTTCCATGTGAATTAATGCTTCAACAAATACACTTTGTGAATAAATTATGATGAATATGTCCTGTTGGTGCTCAGAAATCTGATTCCTTTCCTCCATTTCTTTTTTCTTAAGAAACAGAATAAACTGGCTAAATTATAATTTATCCCGCCCAACTGAAGCATACAACATCTCCTTAAACCAACAATTCACTCTGGATTCTAGAAATGGATCTGTGGCATTTAAAAAATAAATAAACTATTATATTCAAATAAATAATAATAATGTGATTATTTCAAAATAACAAAGCATAGGTGGTAAATCTACTATCAATGCAAATAACTGATGAGGTGACAGCCCAGCATAAAACAAATGATGATGTTCACCTTCCCAACAATTATGGGTGATCTCTATGGATTCCACACAATAGGGTCTTTAAAAAGAGAAATTGTTCTTGCTTCTGTGAGATAGTAAAGTCACCAGGAGAGAACTCTCATATCACCCTCCATTCCCCTCACTGTACCAATGAGGCCATCATTTCAAGAAAGTCATGACATTTAGTCACCAAAAGAGGCAGACAGGACCCAGGACTTTGCACGGACTTATTACGCCAAGGTTGCCAGCAGCAAACTGTTCAGTCACTCTTCACACTTCTAGGCGGAACCTTATTTGATTCTTTCACTTTCAAAAACAGTCTTTTTAAAATAGTAAATCATAATGCATGAAAAATAACATTACCGTATCGTCTCCAGTCCACGCCAGGGGGTAAGGATCCCCACAAAATAAGGTTGTTCAGATGATTTAAGTAGGAAGGTAGGGAATGGAAACTCTTCTGATTATACCACACCTACAAGAGAAAGTTAACTTAGTGGCTCTCACAAAACTAGCTCTTAAGTCTATTTGTCAGTTGTCCTTGGACTCAAGGAACACACGTGTCCATTAGCTTCCATGGCACCTGAGCTCGAGACTCAGAGGAATGTTCCTGCATGGCTGGCAGTGAGCAGCAAATTCCAGTCTGCTAATTTTATATTTATTTCAAGCATATAATTTACAGCTAAAAATAGATTAATTTTCCCCAGAACAAATGTGAATATTGCTCTATAATTATGTTCTCACAGCGAAAAAGGAATCTGAGCCCATCATTTTTTTTTCTCTCAGTTGGTAAGCTAATGAAATTTGACCTGCAAATTAAAAGCAGAGAAAGTGATCAGAAAAAAATGATTACTTTCAAATTAATAACTGAATGTGGAACATTATTTCTCAAAATAAATTGAACTGGACATGTGCCGAACATGGAGAATAAAGTAGCATGCCTGTTAGACAGGAGAAGATGGAGAAAATACGAGACGATGTTATTAAAGTTGAGACAATAAATAGCATAAAAAATACTAATTGGACCATCAGTAACTATATTTCAAGGTACCAATATTTTAATGAAAAATTTAAAAAATATACTCAGTTTGGAAAGTTGGTGAGTATCTTCAAGCAGCATTAATGTACCAACTGGCAGATTTGGGCTTTAATTCAGTTGAGTGGACGGTTCATTTCTTTAGACAATGCCGTCTTCTGTGATAGACCATCTTTGCAGAATTAGAGCTGATCCCCAGAAAGTTAATGTTTTAGGACCTATTAAAGTTCTCACAGTTTATGCAAAATTAGTACCAGAACTCAAGCGCCTCATCTCCAACCTACCTCACCATATGTGATCGATCATTTTTTAACCGGAGCCTTGTGTTAATGTGTTCATGGGAACAGCTAAGTAATAAATTATTGTTCATGTACTTTAAGATAACTGTATATACAAGACAATGTTGCCCAGTTCTTTCTCATCAAACAACTCAGAACACAGGCCCCTTATCTCTCTTTTTTTAAAATTTTTTATTGGGGTATTATTGATATACACTCTTATGAAGATTTCACATGAAAAAACAATGTGGTTACTACATTTACCCACATTATCAAGTCCCCACCCACACCCCAATGCAGTCACTGTCCCTCAGTGTAGTGAGATGCCACAGATTCACTGTTTGCCTTCTCTGTGCTGCACTGTTTTCCCCGTGACCCCCTATGCCCCTTATCTCTTTCATGCCAACAATTACTATCATCCCTTCTTCAGGTATTTTCTTAAGTTCATAAGGAAATCTTCACAATCATTTCTCTAAACTGCAAGGAGGCAGAAACTCCTCCCCGGCCCTGCTAACAGGGACAGTGGTTCTGCCCTTGCAGATCTGCACTCTCACCTGGCCATCCCTGCACTCCCGTGCACAGGGACTGGCCATATTTCTGGAAATGACAGAAACCTGGGATTCTGTGAAAGTCAAGGGGCAGATTGCTATGGCAGGAAGACCCCTGACAGTGGAGCCTGGGACCTCCCACCACACTGCCTGAGACCTTCCTCTCCCCAGGCTCGGCTCCCCCATTTAACTGGAGGAAAAAATACGAGCAACATAAGGAGTTTTCTAATTTTGTTTTGCTGCATTTGTTTGTTTTAAGTTTTGTTTCAAAAGCAGGGTGATTTTTCTTAAGCTCAAAAATAACACTGTTAGGGAGGGTTGGTGAGTAGGTGGGTGGGGAGGGAGAAGGGGATTCAGGGTCACTATAATTCACAATCACAATATAGGTAGGTCACGGGGAGGGCAGTACAGCCCGGAGAAGACAAGTAGTGACTCTATAGCATCTGACTACTCTGATGGACAGTGACTGCAATGGGGGGGTGAGGACTCGATAATATGAATGAATGTTGAAACCACAATGTTGCTCATGTGAAGCCTTCATAAGGTTGTGTATCAATGACGCTTTAAGGAAAAAAAAAGAGTGGACCAACCATGAGGGCTACCTAAATAAAAAAAATTTAAGAAGATACTGAATAATGTCTTTTTTGCACAGAAACCAAAAGTGGCGGGCTGGGGGAGAGGCTGGGCACACGGAGCCTGCTCACCCGGGGTGCTCTGAGCTCACAGGCAGCAAGTCTGGCTGCACTGATGCCCCATTTCTTCACCTTCCCTGCATCCATACCATTTGCCAGGCAATCCCCATGCCCTCCCACTCAGACTCTGGGCTCAGCCATGTGACCTGCCTTGGCCAATAGGATATGGCACCAGCAGGGCTTTGCAGAGCCCTTGAGTGTCCATCACAGGTGTGACAGCAAGAAACTGAGGAACACTGAAAGGGGATGCTGTTGAGCGCCCCTTTCAGGGGACAAAGGGCATCTTGATTCCTGAGTACCTTGACCTTTCTAAGATATCAGGGTTCAGTTTTGGAGGGAGGGGCATGTCTCCGCAAGAGCGCTGAGTGTGGCTCAGGGACCTCAGTGGGACAAACTGAAAGCGCATCAGGCTTCCCAGGGGCTGGATCAAGAAGGCAGAGCCAAGTGGGCTTAATGTGAAAGGGAAATAGGCCCTACTCTCTGCAGACCGGAAGCAGGCTGAGACGTTGCTCAAAAGGTCTATTTCCAAATGTTGTCTCTGCGTGTGCCATCAAAAAGGATGGACAGAGAAGAACTTGGCAGTCGAGTTGAGGGCCTCTGAGAACTGGGAAGTGGGGCCACCCCCAGGTTGCAGGACCACAGCCTCAGTGAGGAACGCTACCCATGGGGAGGGAGGCTGGCACAATTTGCTGGGCACAGCCTGCAGCAGCCCGAGCCCTGGATCCACAAGCCAAGTGACTGTGTATGTGGACGGGACTGATGGCTGTTGCTTCTCGCAATATAACACGACCTTGACAATACATGATTGATACCCAGGGGTTGAAACATCCTTGAACTTCATTTCTGCTGTTCTACAAATTGAACCTTATTTGAGAGACATTTGATGAATTCTTTAATAAGTAAAACACACTTTAGGATGATCTTAAATTAACACGGAAGATTTAGCAGAGTTCAAAGGAAGAGCTTTTCTTTTTTTTCCTCTCCCAGGAATGGTTTTCTAAAACACTGAACTGTGTTCTGGGAATAAGCTGTGGAAGTCCCTCCCCGGCCATCCCTTAAGTCCAGACACAATAAAATCCAATAACTGGAGGAGGAAGTTCCTCTCCTTTTAGAAACATATTCTGACACCTCAAATCGGACCTTTCATGTCAGGAATTATGAGCAACAGTTCCTCAAGAAAGCAACTAAACAGCCATAAGGAAAAAAACTCACTCTGTGGAAATTCAAATGCATAAAATTATACTGAGAATTGTAGAATACATGCCAAACACCCAGAAGGAGAATGTGTCCAGCCTTTTTATCTGAAGTGTATACATTTTAGAGGGTGTTTTGATTAAACAAACTAAATGCTCAAGATGAGAATGACATACTCATAAAGGTTCCAAGAGAGACATTGTACAATATAATCAATGTATTCATATCAAGCCTACTGCTATGCAGATTTCCCATTTTCTCTATGAAAAGACTGTGCAAACTGTACAATGTCTTATGAATGCACCCCAAAAGGCCCACATAAAGGCTGGTGGTTAATTACTGAAAGGTTAATGCAATCATCTGACATGACCTCAACCACCAATGGGTGCTGCAGGCATTTCAAATAACAGATGCCCTTTTATCATCCACTGCAGTGTCGTGATTCTGGGCTTTCTGAAAAGCAGCTCAGTCCCCAAAGGGCCAGATTCAATTCACTCATATGCCTATGCCTGGCAGAAGTCACTAGTCAGCCATGTCAATAACAAAGACTGAGCCAGACAGGGGCCCTAAGGAGCAGGTGTCTGGGAAATGCACAAGCTGGGCACAGGCTCATCACCCAAGAGGGGCTCTGGGAGGGCCCAGCTGTTGGGCCCTAGACGTCTGAGACCAAAGACACAACCACCTGCTGTAAATATGAATGTTTTGGATGGGTGCAGATTAAAAAGTTAAAATATTCTTAGAGGAAATGAATAGATTCCTTCTACAAATCAGGCATATTCGAGTAACGGCTATGTCATGTATTCAGAAAGCCAGCAACTATATTTTAGGATGTTTTCCCTTTGAGCTGTGAATCTTGGTATTTTCACACTGAGCTGTGAATCTTCCCATGTGTTGTGTTGCAAAAGAAGAGAAATCCGGACAAACCTCAGCTGAAGGAGGTATTCTGAACCATCTATACAACGACTTAAGTGTTTTGTTGGTGAAGTATGTTAACACTTTCTTCAGGGATTATATTGTGAAGTACGAGTGTTACCATTTCCATCGGGAACTGCACTGAAATACCTGTAAAGGGCCTTCATCGCCCAGGGTAATTCCAAGATGCAAGAGCCCTCATCTCGATAAACTTTACCCGGTTCCCATCAAAGTCCCAAATGGCAGTGTGCTTCCTGATTGCATCAGTTATGGGACAGGTTTACGAGCAGACACAACACCTCCCAATCTACCCTTCCCAATTTCTCTCTCAATCAGGACTAACACTGACTCTTTTCCAATTGAATGCGTTTCTCTTTCATCTTCCTCCTGTGGACCTTTCCTCAGTCCCTGTGCTGATTTCCTACCGCTGAACGGCCCCCCAACCTATTCTCAGTGATGCTATGGGAAGCGTTTCTAACTTCTTCCAGAGGCAGGATAGTCCCAGCAGGCCTGGAAAACCCAGGTCCCTCTGAGAAGTCCCACGTGTCTACAGCTTTCTTTGTGTCAGTTCTGGGCCCATCCTGCCTCTGAAAGAAGAATTTTAGTGTATGTATGGAAAAGCTCTTTGGCCACTGGGGAAAGTAGGGATGTTTCCAGTTATCCTGGTGATAAGTGGGCTTAAAAATAGATTATCTTCTCATTTCCTTTAGATCTGTTAGGTAAATTCTGGATTTAACAAAGAGCGGTCACGTGTCATCTATATTTCTGTACAGTCTAAAGGAAAACGATTCATTTTCTCTTTCAAGGGAGTGTTTACATACAGCTGTTTTTATTTCACAGTAACAAACACTGGGATCGCATCTGGTTCCTCCTGTGTGCACAAATATAAAAAAAAGATCTATTACCTTTGCCACAGTTTTTGGTTCTGATGTATTCAAATTTGCATCTTGACCAGGAATACGGACTCCAAAAGACCAGCCTCCGAGCCTGGTAACAGTAAATATGGTGTTAGTGCTTTAATCGGTGAGCACCAGGACTCCCAACCAGCGGGCATTTCCCTGCTGGTTAACTAGTTATAATGGCCTTAGAAGGGCAACCAGCTGAGCACCCATCCCCTGGGAAGAGGCCACGCAGGTGGGTCAGAGTTCAGAAGGAAGAGGGCTGGCCAGTAGAGAAGGCACCCAGGGCGTCTTGCTCATTTAGAAGGTGTGGATGAGACCTGCCACATTAGAAAGTGTGCCTCCTAGAACTTAACCATCTTGTGGGAAACTCATACTATGGTCGTGATGAACAGCACTCTAATTATTCTAATCAGTGGTCATTTCTCCTACAAAGAGCTTTCCCAAATGACTTAGCCGGGCTCCTCCAGGCAGCTCCATTTTGCATTGTTTTGTCTTCCCTTAACTTCACCACAAACCTAGCACCTCAGCAGGAGCAGAGTTCCTTCTCTTTTGGGATTTCCTGACACCCTACATTTTCAACGACTGCATCAACCGTCACTCTGGGTGTAAATGATCTATTTGCTTATCCTGTATGCAGCTCTGTGAGTTTTTCCAGGTCAGGATTATATCTCTGATCTCCATGCTCCTGGCCTGTGGAGTATCCAGCACTTATTAAGCTTCCAAAAATATTGGACATTGGGAATAAAGGCACATATTGAACTTTGCCTCCCATGGTCTGGATGAACGTCCGCCAGAGGGCTCTGATTCTCCACAGAAACTAAGGCAAAGGACTCAGGATACTTCACCTGGCTCCGTTCCTTCATTCATTCACTCTAGAATAAATGCATTACAGAGACACCTTTTATGTGCTAGATACTATTCTAAATCCTGGGATACAAACTCCTGCCTTAGAAAGCAGAGTCTGGGAACTGTTTTAAAGACGTGAAGAGGTGGTCCAAGAGGAGAGGCCCGCCAAGCACCCTGAGGTCTGGGGGCACCCAAGGAGGACGATGCTGCTGGGTGGCAAAGGTAAAGAAGAGAAGGTAAGGAGGAAGGGGTGGGGCAGACCCCAGGCCCCAAGTACAGACCACCAGACACTTTTGCATTGATGCAACAGGATGATATGGGTCTAAGGGTGGCCACCATGACCACAATTCAAGCAAGGAGAAGCACTTATTTAGAATCACCCCCTTAGTCTCAAGGAAATTCAGCACAAAAAAAAAAGCTTTCCCCAAAATCACCTGAGAGGAACCTTAAGACACCAATTGCACCAAGATTCCCATATCAGATGCTGTCCAATAGAGGGAATTCTCAAAGGAGACCATCATTTCAACTTGCTGTTAATTCATCTGCCCTTATTCTTGAAGCAGTAAAACTGCTTCTGTTTCCCCTGAGCAAATCCCAGTTGCTATGATTCCCCACAGTGCAAAAGAGTGAAACTCAGCATTAAAGGATCTCATTAAGGCTTGCTGCACTTCTCTGAAATTTCTGTGAGCATCAAGGTTAGAACTAGGCTTTTGAGTTTTTAAGAACATTAGCATTTGAAACAACAGGCTTTCCAGAGTAATATGAAGAACCGCAGCTCCAGCAGGAATTCTGAACCCACCTTGGTTTTGCAAAGGGCAGCAGCAAGTACTCCTCCAGGTGGAAGGCTGAGAGGTTCAGCAGCGTGTGGCCCAGGCGGTTGGTCAGGTAGGGAGCCCTGGCACTGCCATTGGGACACGCCTGTAATCGTTTTCCAAGAGAGAAAATAGGAACTCATTTAAAATCCACAGTCGGTTTTACTGATGTTACTTTAAACTAAATATGACTTTTCCTCTATTTCCTTTTCAAATAAATAATCTATGGCCCTTTAGATGTTCTGATTTCCAAATCTCTTTAATAAGAGTCACCTACGTTTGAGAATTCCACCAGAATTCCACTGTGACCTTGGCTATCAATTATATTTGGGAACTTCAAATCCTTTTCTGTATGTTAAGTTTGGGCAGATGTGCAAGAACTCAAAAGGGAAGACTGATTTCATGGGGGTGACCCTGTATTTGATGGACCTGAAAGGGAGTCAGAGGCAAGAAGTGGTGGACGGGCAGCCGGAGAGGCCAAAGGCACGTGTCTCTTCCCCCCAGCGCCTGAAGGAAGAGTCAAACACCTCCACCGACGCGCTTCATTCTGGGAGTTGACACCCCTGCCATGAAACATCCGCCCACCGAGGCTCTGCTCGGGGCTGCCCTGCCCTGCCCTGTCGGGCCCGGCTCCCAAGGCTTTCTCACCATTTCCCAGAAGAGTTTAGGAAAGGTAATATGTTCAAAACTGTTAGGACGCTGGAAATGAAGTCTTCTCCAGATCTTTCACTTCAGTTTCTGAAGCTTGTTTGCTCGTGGGCCAAATGGAGATCAAACCAGCCTCACCCAACTCATGGTTTTGGTTAGATTTTGGTGTACACAAAGAACGGTAGCAAGGTGAGAGTACTCTATGAATTCAAGACACGACTTTCAGGTTCTTGGTAGAAAGGCATGGGAAAGACACTGAAAGGAGTAAGAGCTGTTTTCAATTATAATGCAGCTGAACTCCTCACGCACAGATTGATGGCCCAACTTTTCAGCTTCCCTGCCTCTGGCCTCTCTCTCTGATGCACCTTAACACAACATCGTGATGCGGCTTTCTGAATGTTCCTCTCTGGCTGCAAAAATCAAATTCTTATCAAGAAGTCAAGTCCACCGGCAAATGCCCGGAGGCTCTCTTTCTGACCGTATCTGCTTAGTTCTCCCGGAATGCAGGCTGCGCAGTAAGCTCAGTAAGGGCACGAGAGGCACCAGCTCCTACCCGCCGGGCTCCATGAAGGTGCCTCAGATGGCAAACACTTGCAGATGCGACTAAGGTAAGGATGTGGAGGTGAGCAACTACCCTAGATCATCGGGCTGACCCTGATTCAGTCTCATGTCCTCCTGAGAGGGAGGCAGGGTGGTCAGAGGGAGGGAAGCAGGCGGCATGAGCACAGAGGCCAAGGCAGAGGTGAACTCAGAGGCTGGAACAGATGAGGGACAGACTCCCTTCGGCACCTCCGGGGCAGCACCGTGATTCCGTCCACCGATGCTGACTCAGAATTCTAAGCACAGTGAGAAGATTCATTTGCATTGCTTGCAGCCACCCCGTTTATGGCAGGAGGCCCAGGGAGTCCTGACACCCTCCATTCCCTGTCTGAGCCACACTCCCTGCTGATCGCGGGGTTCTGGCCCTGTGGCTCTCCACGGAGAGGTAGGCCCTGCAATGCCCACTGGTTCTCCAGAGCCAGCTCGGTTCAATTCCCCCAGGGGCTCTCCGAAGGCATCTCTTCAGAGTAGCACTGCTCCTCAGAAGCAGAGTAACCTGGGAAGGTTGCTGCAGGTTGGAGGGGTCATGGTATATTTGCTAAATACACAAGAAAATGGACAAATTCTTGCAGATCAGGACTTCTGGGTAACATGAATTTAAGCAGTGAGAAGCAGTTTGCCAGGTCACTAAAGACCAGAGGAGAGGTCCTGGGGGGACCTCCTGCCCACCTGCATGTGTTTCCTTCAAGCCTCCCTGCAGACTTGGGGACTTCATGAATTCCACCCACTCTCGCTTAAACCTCTCTGACACTTACTGTTTAGACACATACTTCTCAAAGTGCACCCCAAACAACACAGGTGCCACAGAAAAGAGGGATGCTTTAGTCAAACAATTTGTAGAAAATGCTACATCTTTTCCACCCTCCTTGGCAGTTCAGGTAATAGCATTTTGGAAGAGCTGTCGCAGAGACCTTCTAAATATATCCGGCTTTCTCCGGCATTCCGGAAGCTTATGGTGGCCATGGGACGTTTTCACGTGAACCTTTCATTCTGTTTCCTCCCCACATAGTACTGAAATCTTGTAGTTCAGGTAAGTTGGAGTGAATTTAGGACATCAACATCAACCATTCTCGTATTTATTCCTTCACTGCCTTGCCGCTGACACCTAACCCCCTTCCACTAGGTCGCAGGGAGCTTGTCATTAAAGGCACCAGGATAACAGAATGACTAAATCAAGGCCATGAATTAATAGCATAAAGAGAAAAATTGGAGGTTTCATGAGTAAATGGAGCAAACAACACAGGAAAAAATAAATCAGAAAAAAATAATAAATCTTGAACAAAGATCATTTGTCCCCTCAAAGGAGCACCAAATACAGCTCTGGGTTTATCCTGGTCCATGTTCCTGGGTTTATCCCGGAGCACGTGGAGCCCCATCTACCCTGGAGGCTGTGTGACTGCTGTCACCCACATCCACAGCTTGTGCCTAAAAGAGGAAAGTGGACCAGCTCCATCCAAAGAAAACTCTCTGAAGTCATGACACCGTGAAGAGGAACGGATCCCACGGGCCCCCACGTAGAAGCCCTGTGAATGAGCTCTTCGTGTGGCTCAGTTTGCTCTGATGGAGGTTTTTTTGCTTTTCTTTTTTTTCCATAAACCGGACTGCCACATTAGTGTGTCGATTGTGGCTAATAGGTCCACACCTTTTATTAATTGCCTTTCGAGTTCTCCTTTGAGTTAAGTTCCAGTTGTCCAAATAAATTATGATTCATTCTCCTCCACAAACCAGATAGCCATGGCTTCTCTTTCATAGCAGAATACCCTATATCTACACGTTTTTGTAGGAATCAACCATAGTTAGACAGAAAAGAAGGATGCTTAGCTTTTAACATCTTACTCTCAGAACTCAAATAAATATATGACAAGAGCTTTGAGGTCATCCTGCCTTAAAAAGCCCCAAAAGGCAACGAATGGGAACACCATGGTGGAATCCATACAACGTCCACATGGCATAAATGTCCACTCTTTGTAATGAAACTTTGCCAAGAATCAGCTAATCCAGTAAATTAGAAAGTCACAGAGGCTCACTGACTTAACAAAAATGAAGTTTTATAGCTGGAGTCAACTCATTTTGTTACTTGAGGTTGAGACTTTAAAAAGATCAAAAACACTGCGGAAACCCACCAGGCAGCCGCATGAGTCCCGGACTTCTCGGAGAGAACGGGGATCCAGGTGCCAGCATGAAGAATTCTTCCTAACAAAACAAAAGAGAGAAGGGAATGATCTTTCAGATTTCAAAGCTATTGTACTTCCACAAAAGAGAGCTCCATCGGACTAGAACACAGTTCACAAGATAATCATCTCCTGCTGCAGAAGGCAGAACTCTTACATTTGTTTTCACAGCTTGAGCTGCTAATCTGATGACAATGTTTTATTACAAGGACAATATTTCCATCCTATTAAATGATGCTTACTTGGGTGGCTGTACCGAATGCACTGGGGCTCCCTGGGACTTCCATGGAGATC